>CM075982.1:28314448-28527395 GCA_038087875.1 Malacoraja senta
CCGGGCGGGCAGACAAGGCCGCGACCCGGCGACCGTCCCTCCCCCTCGCCCGGCCGTGGGACACCGCGGATGCAAACGGCTGGACCGGGGCGGGCAGACGCCGCACCCTACCGCCTAGGCCCAGCTACTTACCTGGAGTAGACACGAGGCATCGAGCTCAATGGGTGAAGCACAATGCCACCTTCATCTCCCCCTCCCGCTGGGCCCACTGCGCACGCGCGGAGAGATGGCGTCATTTTGCGTCGCTTCCCCAACTGCGCAGGCGCGGATGGGCGCCTTTCTTTCTCCCCCAGTGGCCGGAACCAGAATTTCGGGCGATTTCCCACAAAGTGGAAATGTTGATTGTGCTCCGATTTTTAAAAAAATTCTGGGGACTTTTTCTTACTCTGGGGAAAATAAGGGGGGGGGGTGCGGTCGCACCCCCCCTTCAGACAGCCATGGAGTTGATGCTCTTTCTTATAATGTCAATGTGAACACATAATAATAATAATGATACATATTGTTTAATAGCGCCTTTCAAGACACTCACGGTTACCTTACATCACATATCAGTAATAAACATACAATAAGCAACAAAGCACATGTAATTAAAAAATCAACAATAAAACTTACAATAAGCAACAAAGCATAGCACAACGAGTTAAGATTGATATAAAATAAGATGCAGTTGTTGCAGTTAAATTGAGTAAGCTAGTTTAAAAAGGTGGGTTTTAAGAGGGTTTGAATTATGTCATGGAGCCCAGTATGCGGATGTGAGGGGATAGTGAATTCCAAAGTGTAGGTGCAGCATGGGAGTAGGCCATGGCACCCATTGTGCTGAGGTTGATGGGTGGTAGTGCCATGACCATCTTCCTACCATTACACTGCACCTCCACCACAGCAACCACCGATGGCAGACTTTTTTTTTAAAGTTCATTTCTGGAATGTCCACTGGTGGGAATGACAACAATCATTACCCATCTCACTAATCCGTGCAAAGGCGGCTGCCAGCCACATTCATCAGCTGCTGCAGTCCTTTTGATGACGAGGGCTTCTCACGTTGAGTCCATCTACACGCCACGTTGCCTCAGAAAAACGGCCAACATCATCAAACACTTGTCGCACCCCTGCTCTCACCCGACAAAAGGTACAGAAGCTTGAAAGCGCTCGCCAACTGACTCAGGAGCAGCTTCTTCCCCTCTGTTATCGGGCTTCTGATCAGTCCTTCCACAAGTTAGCGTATCTATGGTATAATAGCATTGAGGCAGTCCTTGACAATAGTGATGAATTGGTCTCCGTTTTAAGAATACATGAAATAAAACGAGGCCAAGCAACTCCTTGAGCCCATCTGCCATTCAATAAGATCAAGACTGATCTGATCCTGGCTCAGATTCCACCCCTGCCTGTTCTCCAGTAACCTTAACTCCCCTGTAGTTTAAACACCAGACCAGAAGACGGTTCAGATGCTTGAAAACGTCACTACCAGACTCAGGAACAGCTTCTTCCCCTCTGTTATCAGCTAGGGTACTGTCCGATTCGCCTCTACCCCATTGCGGACATTGCCAATGGAACTGGTGTCCTACAATGCTGAGAATTATATTATGTACTCTGTATCTTCCTCTTTGCTCTAACGGTTGTACTTGAGTTTGGCACGATTGTATTTATGTACAGTATTATCTGATCTATTTGGATAGCTTGCACAAACAAATCTTCTCACTGTTTCTTGGTACATGTGGTCATAATAACCCTAAACCTAAACCTAAAGAATATATAATTTTAAAAAGACCTTCTTGTGGAACTGGGATGAACATGGAGTTGTTGCTGAGTCTCCCAGTGTGGTGACTGTCCATTGCTCCGTTCTCCCCTTCCCAACCCTTTGAAATGGAATACTTTATGGAATACTTATTGTCACCTATGACAAGGCACAGTGAAATTCTTTGCTTGCATACCCAATGTATACAAATAGTGGGCACCTACGGCACTGACAACGTTTCAAAGCAAACTCGTTCTTCCTTTTGTTCTCCCCCTCCTCCTCCCCACCCCACAGTGGTTCCCCCACACCGGGCCCCCATTGTCCATTGTTCTTCCCCCTCCTCCCTCACGGCGGTCCCCCCACGCTCTCATCGACCGTTGACCATGGGTCGACCAGCGAGGCCTCACCACCGCCTCAAGGCCTCACCACCGCCACAAGGCCTCACCACCGCCACGAGGCCTCACCACCGCCGCGAGGCCTCACCACCGCCGCAAGGCCTCACCACCGCCGCAAGGCCTCACCACCGCCGCAAGGCCTCACCACCGCCACGAGGCCTCACCACCGCCACGAGGCCTCACCACTGCCACGAGGCCTCACCACCGCTGCAAGGCCTCACCACCGCCACGAGGCCTCACCACTGCCGCAAGGCCTCACCACCACTGCAAGGCCTCACCACCGCCACGAGGCTTCACCAGCGCCAAGGCTCCATCGCCGCGAGGTCTCACCGCTCAGCGCCGCCAAGGCCCTACTTCATGTGTACGTCTCGTCCGTCGGTCGGCACCATCATCGGCCACCGCACTGACCTCTCCACACCGCTGCCGAGTGGCCTCCGTGGTGCCGACCCGGGCTCCAACCCGTGAGGCAAGGCTCCTCCGACCCGCGAGGCCCCTGCCGGGCTCCGACCCGGACTTCTCCGCGGCCATCCGGGAAGCATCGAGACCACGGCACCTCGATAAAGGCCTCCCGCCGCGTACCCAGTCCACAGCTGCAGCTCGGCGGGAATCCATCCACACCTCCTCCCAGCCTTCTCTGTCCAAGTACTGCTCCAACGCCCATTAGGTACATGGCTCTTGTAGATTATTTTGATGGTGGGGAGGTCAGTACCTGTGATGGAATGGGCAATGTTCACTAATTTTTGTAATCTCCTTCGTTGCTGGGCGTTCGAGTTGCTGAACCAGGCCGTGATGCAACCAGTCAATAGATGGTAAACATTCCATCCGCATTCCGACGGTGGAAACCTTTGGTAAGTTGAAGTTGAGTCGTTTGCTATGGATACCCACAGAGTCATAGAGTCAAGTGTAGGAAGGAACTGCAGAGGCTGGTTTACACCGAAGACAGACACAAAATGCTGGAGTAACTCAGCGGGACAGGCAGCATCTCCAGATAGAAGGAATGGGTGACGTTACAGGTGAAGACCCTTCCTCATACCGAAAGTCAGGGGAGAGGGAGTCACAGAGATATGGAAGGGTAAGGTGTGAAAATGAGACATTAAAAGGGACGAAGTTCAAGGAAAATGTAGAATAAATCATTGTAAGCTATGGGAAGGTGACAATGAAGTATACAGAGATAAAATGTAATCAGGAGGACAGTCAGACTGGTCGGAGAACTTGGATGGGGGAGGGATGGAGGGAGAGGGATTACTTGAAGTTGGAGGTCAATATTCATATCGTTGGGATGTAAGATGCCCAAACAAAATATGAGGTGCTGTTCCCCCATTTTGCGTTGGGCCTCACTCTGACTGTGGAGGAGGCCCAGGACAGAAATGTCAGTGTGGGAATGGGAGGGGGCGTTAAAGTGTTTAGCAACCCGGGAGATCAGGTAGGTTTAGGCGGACTGAGCGGAGATGTTCAGCGAAACGATCGCCGAGCCTGCGCTTGGTCTCGCCGATGCACAGGAGTCCACACTTGGAACAGTGGATGCAGTAGATGAGGTTGGAGGAGGTGCAAGTGAAGCTCTGCCTCACTTGAAAGGACTGTCGCGGTCCTTGGATGGAGTCGAGGGGGACAGGTGTTGCATCTTCTGCGGTTGCAGGAGAGAGTACCTGGGGAGGGGGTAGTTTGGGTGGGAAGGGATGAGTTAACCAGGGAGTTACAGAGGGAACGCTCTGCGGAAGGCGGAAAGGGGTGGAGATGGGAAAATGTGGTTAGTGGTGGGATCCCGCTGGAGGTGACAAAAATGTTGGAGGGTTATGTGCCATATGCGACGGCTGATGGGGTGAAAGGTGAGGACAAGGGGGACTCTGTCCCTGTTGCGACTGGGGGGAGGGGGAGCAAGGGCAGAGCTGTGGGATACCGAGGAGACCTGTGTGAGGGCCTCATCTATGATGGTAGAGGGGAACCCCCGTTCCCTAAAGAATGAGGACATCTTAGATGTCTTGGTATGGAACACCTCATCTTGGGCGCAGATGCGGTGTAGACAGAGGAATTGGGAGTAGGGGGATAGAGTCTTTACAGGAGGCAGGGTGGGAATAAGTGTAGTCTAGATAGCTGTGGGAGTCAGTAGGTTCATAATAGATGTCAGTTAATAGTCCTTCTCCTGTGATGGAGACGTTGAGATCACGTTCTGGTAGGAAGACGGAGATGGTCCAAGTGAATTTGAGTCAGACAGTTTGGAAACAGGCCATTCAGCCCAACATGCCCACACTGACCAACATGTCCCATCTACACTAGTCCCACCTGCCTGCATTTGGTCCATATCCCTCTAAACCTATCCTACTCATGTACCTGTCCAAATGTTTCTTAAACGTTATGATAGTACCTGCAAAACGATAGTTTCCAGCGACTGATTTGTTCTTGTCATGGATATTCATATAATTGGTCAAAAACATAAATTCGTAAGTTATAGGATCAGAATTAGGCCATTCGGTCCATCAAGTCTGTCTATTCCGCCATTCAATCATGGCTGATCTATCCTTACCTCTCGACCCCATTCTCCTGCCTTCTCCCCGCAACCCTTGATACCCGTACTAATCAAGGGGAAATCAAGCCATGCTCTGCTAAGGATGTGGTGAACACCTTGGCTAAAGGCGACACCAGAACTGCATGGTAGTCATGATACTCTCTGAAGAAGGGTTTCGGCTTGAAACGTTGCCTAATTCCTTCGCTCCATAGATGCTGCCGCACCCGCTGAGTTTCTCCAGCATTTTTGTCTACCTTCGATTTTCCAGCATTTGCAGTTCCTTCTTGAACGTGATACTCTCTTGTGCGGACTGCTAGCTAAAACAGTCCAAGCAACTGAGCTTCTTAATCTCATTTTTTAAATCAATTAATGATGGCATATGCATTAACCTTGCTCTAACACACCAGGCACCAGTAATCTGTGTCATCATTAATGCAGTGGGTGGGAGAGAAATGGAGAATAATAGTAAGATTAAACGAGAACTTACCAGTTTGAAGTTTGATCTTTATTTTGAGGAGTTACGTCGAGGGATTACGTGAAGACCCCGCCAGCACGCATGCACAACATTCTTCAAAGCAACGGTGTGGAATCACAGTAATAGTAATAAAATAAACATAGTAAGATAAGAAGAACTAGGATACCAGTTGATCTTTACAAGAGGGTGGGCGTGGAGGGCACGTAATCCCTCGATGTAACTCCTCATAAAATAAAGATCAAACTTCAAACTGGTAAGTTCTCGTTTAATCTTACTATTTTATTTCGGAGTCACGTGAGTGACTACGTGAAGATTTTAAAGATCTGTGATTTCATGCCGTGGAAACGAGTCCATGCTTCACACACTGCATCAGTTGACTACTGATGAGTGATCATTAATAATGCATTCAGACATGACTTAGATATAGACATGTTGATGCTTTTAATAAACAAACAATGATAATAGTAACCTCACTCAACCGAGAGGGAACTATGAAACAGAACTAGCAGAGAGTTGGCAACTACCCCCAATCTGGTAATGGGTTGTTATAAATGATTGGAAAGATTGTTAGTTTGACCACCCTGCAGTCCCTAGGATGTGGTCCCCCTAACGTCTATACCCTGCTGCTGTGGTAGTTGCAGCCCTGGTGGAGTGAGACTTGAATATTAATGTTCACTCCTGTATAAGCCAGCCCCTTTAAAACCACCTGGAGATGGTCTGTAGTGATCCCTTCTTACAAGGCTAATGTAACTAACAATATTGCTAGTTCAGAGTCTTTAATGCTCTTGTGACCTACATTCTGGTGTAGATGTGTGACTACACACAACCAAAGGTCCATGAGATATATGAACAATCTAGTTAGACCTGATGCCCCTGGTCTATTCTGCTTGACTAAGTCATAAACATAATATTATTTAGCCCGCAGATATTATCATCATCCAGTCACTGCTAATGCCATGTCTGGAACCGTTGTGCTGAACTCAGTGCCATGGGCATAACCACTTGTAGGCGAGTTTGACCAAGGACAGGGATGTAGCTGGAGCCCACCGACGAACAACATGGCACAATGTTAACATCCTATATCTCTGCGTACCCAGGCCTGGGAGGTTTAGAGTTGAAGATACCCTTCATTACCTGAATCCCAGTGAGACCCAACAGAGTAGATTCTGTTCCCCGCAGCCAGCATGATGAGAAGGCACTTTAGGCACAGTAAATAGCACTTTAACTTGATAATTGTCAATTCCATACAAAACTGACCTTCAAGCCGTCAGTATAACAAATAACTCCCATCTCCTTATGAGGAGATACTACTGTTTGGTGCTATCCCTGCATCTGCAGTGAGCTCGTCCAAGGTATGGTTTGACAACCTGAGCCGCAGGAATGGCCTTCGCAGAGTCTGTAATCAAAGCATAGGTTATATCATGCAAAGGATGGTTCCCCGAGTCACGGTAAAACCAGCAAATTTTATGTCCAGGATTAACCATATAAGGTTCTGTCATCATTCCCCACAACAGCGGGAACCATGGCTGTAGAAGCCAGGCAGGCACTATGAAAATACCTGAAGCGGGAGCTTGCTGAATTTGCAAGTCCCGTCTGATGAGGCAAAATGGAGGAAGACATTCATCCCAAGTGTAGCGAGAATACATCCATCGCCATTGATATGCCACATATATTGCAACTGGTGATTGAGCCTTGGATGCAGACATTTTGATCTTCAGCATTTCATCGAACCACAATGTCATTAAACACTTAGCGATCCAACATCCATTCTGTATTGACAATTGATGATATACCAGTGCTAGATGAGGTTAGGTAATTTATCACCGGATACTTTGACTGATTATACCCATGTGATCAACATATACCTCCACCAAAGTGAATCAACTTGGACTTAAGCATGCACCCCTTAATCCACAGAATGCACCTGTTGTCTGTAAGTAGTTGATACCATATAACTGAACATTTGGTAACTCATGCAAATCCCATCCGTCCCCGTAATTTAGAGCTGATATTAGTAATTTTCCATCTTTGAGCAATAGCATCCGTTTGTAATTAACTGAAGATAATTGATGAAAAGTTAATGGAGCAATGCTGAATACTATTCGTCCATCATGGTGACTTTGATAGTTTCAGCCGGGAATAGGAAAGGTCTGGTAACAATGGTACTTGAGAATTGATTCCAATCTCTTGCCTCAGGGCAGAGTCCCAGACTATTTCAGTTGGTATCAACGTAAATTTAACTTAACTTTAACTGGATGGATGAGAAACTCAATTCCAGCTAAATTTTGAAATACCTCTGGTGCCTTGTGAATGGAAACTGATCCCATGGTAGATAACAGTCACGAAGTTCCCTATTCAGAAATGTCTATACTGCACAAGCGAGTTGTACCTGTTAACAATGAACAGGCCTTATTGCCCCAATTGCGATTCTGCCTAAAAAGGCAACGCCATCCATGTTTTCGAGAACTCTGGTGCTTGAATGCTGTGCAGTATAAACTAATCTGATCTGTAAACCCCAATTATAAATATTACCAACTAGCATCCGTAATCGGAAGCTTCTCCTTCATACTCCAAATGGGAGGACTTATGCAACCTGCCCAGGAGCTGCCTCAACCAGCTTCATCCTTCAATCAGCTTCATCCTTCATACATCCGAATGGTAGGACTTATGCAACCTGAGTCAGGAGCTGCCTTAGGTAAGCACCATCTGCATCCATCTGTTTTATCGAGTGGGAGGAATTGCAACCCTGAAACAGGTGTCGCTTCAGGCATATGTGCACTTCAGTAGCACCCTCTACCACTCCGGCTCATTTGAGTGGGAGGAAATTTGCAACCCTGAACGAGGAGCTGCTGCCTGACATGCCTTCCACACTCTTGCGGGGTTGGCACATCTTCCACGAAGGCCGTTCTGGGCCGCGGTCTAAAATAGACCTCTGTTCTGATCGTACGGCCTTCGGCTTTCACCAGCTTCGGTGTCTGCTGGTGGGTGCATAGTAGACTTGTGGCATCTTCAGCCAACCCCATGTCTTCAGAGTCAGCCCAGAAGTGACTCCTAATGCTCCCCTCTGTCGAGGGAGATGCATTATGCAGCCCTCAACGAGGTGCTGCCATGGCCGTCCTAGGAGGCCCATGGTGACAAGGCTCCATATCCTGGAGCACGTCACATTGGAGCATCTGCTCCATCAACCGCCCATGCAGGATATGCGATTTCGGTCGCTGCCTGCCGGTGGTGATTGTTCACAGCCAGAACTCATCCGAGTCTATGGCCTGTCCGTCCTCTGCTTGGTCTTTCCGCCAGTCTGTAGTGTTGATTCAGACTGTACAGGTGCCGGGACGGAGACTGCTGACCGCATAGATAGCGATCCAGACGCAGTCGGCCGCTGCTGACTGCCCGTATTTCCGCGGTCCAGCCAGTCTGGATGCAGCCCGTTTGGACTTCGTTACCGACTTGTCCATAGTTCCTTCCCTGTAACACAGAAATGGAACAAAATACGACCCCAGAGTAAAGAACTTACCTGCAGGTCTTGTTATCTGGAAAAATCGGATTCGACCGCTGCCCGCAGTCTGCGGTCTCCGTAGCGGGTTCCCTGCTGCCCCTGTAGAAGGGATTCCCCGCAAAGCCCATATCGGGTTTTCCCCCATAGTTCTCGCAGCCGGAATTCTCTCTGCAGTCCTTGTAGAAGGGGTTTCCCGGGAAATCCATGTCGGGTTTTGCACCGAGCCTGGTATCCCCGCGGTACTTGCAGCCGGTACTCCCTCTACAGTCCTTGTAGAAGGGATCCCCACGAGATCCATGTCGGGTTTTCCACCGAGCCTGGTATCCCCGCGGTTCTCGCAGCCGGGACTCCCTCTACAGTCATTGTAGAAGGGAATCCCCGCGAGGTCCATTTCCCCGTGGCGGTCCCTGGAAAAAATATTGGCTTACCCTCCAGTGGGTTGCCACCAGTCTGAAGCCGCTGGCTACACCGCCAGCGACTCGAAAAAGGCGAACTCAACCGCCGCCCTCTACCCGCATCGCGGCCTCCGTAGCGGGTTCCCCGCGATAAGTGGGCGGGTTTCCCCGATCCTGTGGTCAACGACTGGGGTTCCTCGCGGTCCATAAAGGATCTCCCGCTGCCCGGCAGACTTCGCCCAAATAAAGCAGGACCTCTGTAAGGCTACAGAAATTCCTGCAAAACACAACCAGGATAAGTTTAAAACTTACCTTCAGGTTGGACCACTGGTGGAGCAGCGCTCCCCCCCAGCCTGTCGTTTGCGCAATGCGATAGACGATATATCGCGCATGCGTGCTGGCGGGGTCTTCACGTACTTACTCACGTGACTCCGAAGTAAAATTGGAATGCCTTGTGACATTGCAAGTCTTTTCAATAGCAGGTATGGATGACAAAATGTAGGGAATCAGATCATTGTACGTGCTTGCTTCAGTAATACAGAAATCGAGTAACACATACTCTGCGCCACGCACTGTTCATCCAATATTCTTCACGCAACGTGCAAGTCTGAGCTGCAGTGAATTATCCACAGTAAACTTTAATAGTAAACTTCAGTGTAGGAAGGAACTGCAGATGTTGGTTTACACCTAAGATTGACGAAAAATGCTGGAGTAACTCAACGGGTCAGGCAGCCTCTCTGGAGAAAACGAATAGGTGACGTTTCAGGTCGAGACCTTTCTTCAGACTCTGACTCTCAGTCCGAAGAAGGGTCTCGACCGGAAACGTCACCTACTCCTTTTCTCCAGAGATGTTGCCTGACCCGCTGAGTTACTCCAGCAGTTTGTGTCTATCTAATAGTAAATCTCCTTTGTCAGTGCTCTGGATCAGTTATTGTTTTAACACGTGCAGTGTTGGAACAGGGAGAAGAGGTACATACATACATAGATACATAGAAAATAGGTGCAGGGGTAGGCCATTCGGCCCTTCGAGCCTGCACCGCCATTCAATATGATCATGGCTGATCATCCAACTCAGTATCCCGTACCTGCCTCCTCTCCATACCCCCTGATCCCCTTAGCCACAAGGGCCACATCTAACTCCCTCTTAAATATAGCCAATGAACTGGCCTCAACTACCCTCTGTGGCAGAGAGTTCCAGAGATTCACCACTCTCTGTGTGAAAAAGTTTTTCCTCATCTCGGTCTTAAAGGATTTCCCCCTTATTCTTAAGCTGTGACCCCTTGTCCTGGACTTCCCCAACATCGGGAACAATCTTCCTGCATCTAGCCTGTCCAACCCCATAAGAATTTTGTACGTTTCTATAAGATCCCCTCTCAATCTCCTAAATTCTAGCGAGTATAAGCCAAGTCTATCCAGTCTTTCTTCATATGAAAGTCCTGACATCCCAGGAATCAGTCTGGTGAACCTTCTCTGCACTCCCTCTATGGCTATAATGTCCTTCCTCAGATTTGGAGACCAAAACTGTACGCAATACTCCAGGTGTGGTCTCACCAAGACCCTGTACAACTGCAGTAGAACCTCCCTGCTCCTATACTCAAATCCTCTTGCTATGAAGGCCAACATACCATTCGCTTTCTTCACTGCCTGCTGCACCTGCATGCCTACTTTCAATGACTGGTGTACCATGACACCCAGGTCTCGCTGCACCTCCCCATTTCCTAATCGGCCACCATTTAGATAATAGTCTGCCTTCCCGTTTTTGCCACCAAAGTGGATAACCTCACATTTATCCACATTATACTGCATCTGCCAAACATTTGCCCACTCACCCAGCCTATCCAAGTCACCTTGCAGTCTCCTAGCATCCTCCTCACAGCTAACACTGCCCCCCAGCTTAGTGTCATCCGCAAACTTGGAGATGTTGCTTTCAATTCCCTCGTCCAGATCATTAATATAAATTGTAAATAGCTGGGGTCCCAGCACTGAGCCTTGCGGTACCCCACTAGTCACTGCCTGCCATTGTGAAAAGGACCCGTTTACTCCTACTCTTTGCTTCCTGTTTGCCAGCCAGTTCTCTATCCACATCAATACTGAACCCCCAATACCGTGTGATTTAAGTTTGTATCCTAATCTCTTATGTGGTACCTTGTCGAAAGCCTTCTGAAAGTCCAGATACAACACATCCACTGGTTCTCCCCTATCCACTCTACTAGTTACATCCTCGAAAAATTCTATAAGATTCGTCAGACACGATTTACCTTTCGTAAATCCATGCTGACTTTGTCCAATGATTTCACCACTTTCCAAATGTGCTGCTATCCCATCTTTAATAACTGACTCTAGCAGTTTCCCCACTACCGATGTTAGACTAACTGGTCTGTAATTCCCCGTTTTCTCTCTCCCTCCCTTCTTAAAAAGTGGGGTTACGTTTGCTACCCTCCAATCCTCAGGAACTACTCCATAATCTAAAGAATTTTGAAAAATTATCACTAATGCATCCACTATTTCTGGAGCTACTTCCTTAAGTACTCTGGGATGCAGCCTATCTGGCCCTGGTGATTTATCGGCCTTTAATCCATTCAATTTACCCAACACCACTTCCCGACTAACCTGGATTTCACTCAGTTCCTCCATCTCCTTTGACCCGCGGCCCCCTGCTATTTCCGGCAGATTATTTATGTCTTCCTTAGTGAAGATGGAACCAAAGTAGTTATTCAATTGGTCCGCCATATCCTTGTTCCCCATGGTCAATTCTCCTGTTTCTGACTGCAAGGGACCTACATTTGTTTTAACTAATCTCTTTCTCTTCACATATCTATAAAAACTTTTGCAGTCAGTTTTTATGTTCCCTGCCAGTTTCCTTTCATAATCTATTTTCCCTTTCCTAATTAAGCCCTTTGTCCTCCTCTGCTTGTCTCTGAATTCCTCCCAGTCCTCTGGTATGCTGCTTTTTCTGGCTAATTTGTACGCATCATCTTTTGCTTTGATACTATCCCTGATTTCCCTTGTTATCCACGGATGCACTACCTTCCCTGATTTATTCTTTTGCCAAACTGGGATGAACAATTTTTGTAGTTCATCCATGCAGTCTTTAAATGCCTTCCATTGCATATCCACCGTCAACCCTTTTAGAACTAATTGCCAGTCAATCTTGGCCAATTCACGTCTCATACCCTCAAAGTTACCTTTCTTTAAGTTCAGAACCGTTGTTTCTGAATTAACAATGTCACTCTCCATCCTAATGAAGAACTCAACCATATTACGGTCACTCTTGCCCAAGGGGGCACGCACAACAAGACTGCTAACTAATCCTTCCTCATTACTCAATACCCAGTCTAGAATAGCCTGCTCTCTCGTTGGTTCCTCTACATGTTGGTTTAGATAACTATCCCGCATACATTCCAAGAAATCCTCTTCCTCAGCACCCCTGCCAATTTGATTCACCCAATCTATATGTAGATTGAAGTCACCCATTATAACTGTTTTGCCTTTGTTGCAAGCATTTCTAATTTCCTGTTTGATGCCATCCCCAACTTCACTACTACTGCTAGGTGGCCTGTACACAACACCCACCAGCGTTTTCTGCCCCTTAGTGTTTCGCAGCTCTACCCATACCGATTCCACATCCTCCAAGCTAATGTCCTTCCTTTCCACTGTGGTCAGAGGTTAGTTCCACTGTGCCACTAACTGGCCAGAGTTGCAACTAGTTTGTAACAGTTGACGTGGCAAAATTGACAGAGGAATGATATGGTAAAGCATAAAGTGCTGGAGGAACTCAGTGGGTCAGGCAGCATCTGTGGTGGGAAAGGACAGCTGACATCTCAGGTTGGGACACTTCCTCAAGTTGATAAGTCTGAAGAAGGGTCCCGACCTGAAACGTCGTCTGTCCATTCCTTCCGCAGATTCTGCCTGACCCGTTAAGTTAAACAGTGGATATGTGAGTCACTGCACCTCTGGAACCAGCAAGTGGCTTGTGCACTATATTTATTGCACCCATTAACCTACTCAAGTAAATTCCTCTGCGTTGGTTTATCACAGATGGAGAACTGCTTAGAAATCGCACAGATTATTGGCCATCCTGTAAGTAGCGCACAGAGAGAATTAAATCCACGAGTTATGGGCCTGCCCACTTAGGCGATTATTTTGGCGACTGCCGGCGACTGTCATAGTCGTAGCAGGTAGCCGAAAAAACGACGACTGGACCCTCCTTACGACAATGTCCACGACAATGTCTACAACAACCTACCACCTAGTCGACATCAAGCTACGGCAAGCTACCGACAACCGGCGACCCATTAGGACGTCCACCTACGACCACACCTACGACAACCTACGTCCACCCGCGACAAGCTACGACAAGGTACGACCCTGTCGGTGACAACTGAAGACAACTTAAGTCAATTCAGTTGCCGGTTGACGTAGGTTGACGTAGGTAGTCGCCAACGGAATTCACTGTAGTCCGCACCGGCGACAACCTACCTCATCCCGGCGACAACCTATGACAAGCCAACTGTTGCTGACTGTCGAAAAGTTTTGAACATTTCAAAATCCAGCGGCGACCAGAAAAAAGGTACGACTGTTTGGGCGACTGAGGAGACTACTCACGACCATACAGGCGACATCCCGGTGACCATGTGGCGACAGCCTAGTTGCCTAAAAAAATCATCTAAGTGGGACAGGGGCATTAGCCACCCATTATATATATATAAACTGCTGGCATACAACATGTTGGAGACGAGGAAGTCTATCAGTCATATCATAGGTTGAATCTGTAACTGGATCTCGATGCTTTCATTGACTCCAATGAGTGCACGAGAACAGTTCGCTACCCCAATGAGCATCCCCCAAAACCTGGTGGATCTCCTGGTTGCGAACCATTTTAACTGACCCTTCCCATTCCCACACTGAGTTTTCTGTCCTGGGCCTCCTCCATTGCCACAGTGAGGCCACATGCAAATTGGAGGAACAGCGCCTCATATTCTGCCTGGGTAGCCAATGGTATGAACATCAAATACTCCAATTTTAAGTAATACCCCTCCTCCCCTGCCCCCGATCCCGTCTCTCTTTCCTGTGTCCTTCCTCACCCTGTCACACTCCCATTTTCCCCACTATTCCACCCTAGTCACAGGGAATGTGGGGAGAATGTAAAACATGTGATTTAAAAGACATTTGGATAGGCACATGGATAGGAAAGGTTTTGAGCAATATGAGCCAAATGCAGGCAGGTGGGACTGGTGTAGATGGGCATCTTGGTTGGCATAGACGAGATGGGCTGAAGGGCCGGTTTCCGTACTGTATCTGTGAATCTATGAGTAGTTTACAATCCGTGTGAATGGCTGCTTAGTGTTTGGCACCAAGTCAGTGGGCTAAAGGGCCTGTTTCCATGATAGTTTGGAGTATAGAATTTCCCTGATTGTATTACCCTGCTTCTTCAAGGCAGCTGTCTAGGAGCAGGCACGGTGGTGCAGCGGTAGAGCTGCTACCTTACAGCGACAGACACCCGGGTTCGATCCCGACTACGGGTGCTTGTCTGTATTGAGTTTGTACGTTCTCCCCGTGACCACGTGCGTTTTCGTCAAGATCTTCGGTTTCCTCCCACACTCCAAAGACGTACAGGTTTGTAGGTTAATTGGCTTGGTATAAATGTTTAAAAAAATAGTCACTTGTGTGTGTAGGATAGTGTTAATATGCGGTGGGAGCGAAAGGCCTGTTTCCGCACTGTATCTCTAAACTAAACTAAACTAAGCAGAACAGTGATTTTTTTCAGCAGTGGCTGATTTAAAATGTGCTCCGTTCATTCCTGACCTACGTCGTGAAGATGCTGTAATGGTAGAGTTCTGTTGAATTCCACTGAGCCACCCCGTGGAAAGTACTGAAGTTGTGATAGATGTGGCCGTCAGGGCAGGTGCTGGGGTCAGGATAAAATCCACAGTCTGGGCACAGTTCGGGCTTTCCATTGAATTTTCAGCTGTCAGTGCCTTTGGGACTAGCAAATAGCCAGGAGCATTGGCTAGCAAAGATAAATCACAAGCTGACAACTGAGCACCAAGCACTGCATATCATTTCAGTTACTTTAAAATAATTTTAAAAATCCTCCGGATATTCAATTGCTCTGACTTCAGGATCGCAACTTTGCCTAAATAAAAACTAGCAAGGAGAAAGGTTCTGACTGTCCGTGCCTCTCATAATTTTATGTAGTTTAGTTTAGAGATACAGCACGGAAACAGGCGCTTCGGCCCACCGAGTCATCATACACCAGCACCATCGCACACACACTAAAGGGCCTGTCCCACTTTCACGACCTAATTCACGACCTTTTTTACTCGTGGACATTTTTCATCATGTTGAAAAAAACGCCCCGACCTACTTGATGCCACGAGTACCTACGACTAGCATCATGACCAGCTACGACCTACCTACGACCTCCTACGACCTCGTGACGACCATGCTGCGAGTATGAGTCAAGGGCAGACTCGGCAGAGGTCGTGAATTAGGTCGTGAAAGTGCCCTTGAGGACAATTTATAATTTTACCAAGCCAATTAGCCTACCAACCTGCACGTCTTTGGAGTGTGGGAGGAAACTGAAGCACACGAGAAAACCCACGCAGGTCACAGGGAGAACGTACAAACTCAGTATAGACAGCACCCGTAGTTAGGATTGAACCGGGGTCTCTGGCACTGTTAGGCAGCAACTCTACCACTGCGCCACCGTGCCGTCCCACTGCATATCATTTAAATTACTTTTAAATCATTTTCAAAAACCTCCGGATATTCAATTGTTTTGACAGCAGGATTGCAACTTTGACTGAATTAACACTAGCAAGAATCCAAGGAGAAAGGTTCTGACTGTATGTGCCTTTTATAATTTTATATACTTCTATCAGTTCTCGCCCTAACGTCTGGCATTGTAGAAAAAACAATCCAAGTTGTCCAACCTCTCCCTTCCCTAATCCAGGCATTATTCTGCCAAGAAGGAATGGGTGACATTTCAGGTCAAGAACCTTCAGGCACACAGTCAGAAGGGTCTTGACCCAAACATCCCCCGTTCCTTCTCTCCAGAGATGGTCCCTGACCCGCTGAGTTACTCCAGCATTTTGTGTCTATCTTCAGTGTAAACCAGCATCTGCAGTTTTTTCCTACACACATCATACTGATAAACCTCCTCTGAGCCAATTCCAAAGCCTCTACATTCTTCCTGTAATCTTCTTTGGCCCCCCTCGGTCATGGCTGACCATGGGTGTCCCCAGGGTTGGAGGACGCCTGTGTGTGACTTTGTTTAACGTGGGGAGACTGGTGCACAGACAGCCACCACACGGCCCTTGACAGATCGGGATCAGGATCCAGTGGCATGGAGTCCAAGACAACCGGAGACCCTTTTCTGCTGCAGCCTTCATCCGCCTTCCCAGCCGTTGTGACGCTCCACTAAGGTCAGCCATCATCCACCGCCTGTTCCACCGTTGAGGTCTTGGTTGGATTGCTCTTTGTCAGAGACCTCCCCCTCGACCTTACTGCCAGGGGTGGCCCTACCAGGAGCATAGCTCCAGACGTCATCGCTCTCAGGATCTCAGGACCACACAAGCTTCTCCACCACGACAAGGTGACAATCCATGGAGATAGGGTGACCAAAACTGCATGCCATGCTCCAAATGTGACCTAACCAAAGTCTTATAAAGCTGCATGGCTCCCTGACTCTTATATTCAATGCCCCATCCAATGAAGGCAAACATCCCAATGAAGGCAGGCAGACTAACTCTTATCTGCCTGCACATCATCCATCTCCCCCCATTCCCTGCATATCCGTGTACCTTTCCAAATGCCTCTTAAAAGCTACTACTGTATCTGCCTCCACCACCACCAACACAGCGCATTACAGCCGCCTACCACCCTCTGTATGAAAAACTTGCCTTGCTCAACTCCTTTACGCCTATTTGTGTGGCCACTTTCAATGAGTTATGGACTTGGACCCCAAGATCACTCCGTACATCAATGCTCTTGAGGGTCCTGCCATTGATTGTACATATTCCCCTTACATTCGCCCTCCCAGAGTGCAACACCTCACACTTGCTTGGATTAAACTCCATCTGCCGGTTTCTCCGCCCACTTCCATAGCTGACCTATATCCCGCTGTGTACTTTTACAGCCTTCCCTCACAGCCTGTGTAGAAGGCCCAAGAGAATTGATGTTCACATCTCTGAGTCAAGGAGAGAAACTGGGGCAGTCTGGGAGGGGGGGGGGGGAGAAAGCGGAAATAGTCGGGACAGGGGGTAGGTTCAGCTATTTAGTAAATCGGAAGAGATAATGGCAGCAAAGTCCTGTGTGGCCAGCACATGCAAAGAGGTTTGCAAAGACGGGACACACTTGTCGGAAGGTCAACGGGTGTAAAAATAAGTGCTTAATTCAGAATTAAGAGCATTAAAGGATCTGAGAGAAGGGTGGGTGAATGGGGATTAGAAAATATAATTGATCTGCTACTCTCTTCCTCTTAATAACCTTGCACAGTTCATCTTAAATTGCCTGCCGTTTTTATTTCATTGTTCCTCTTTGCTTCTATTATTGGTCTCATTCACTCACCTACAAGAGTTTTCTCACCTGCCTGTTGGTTTCTGCTTTTGCTGCTCTTGGTTTATCCTTTCTGTTTTAACGTCTTACTGTCTCCCACCAGGTTATTTGACCTTGGCTGAGATAACTGTAAATGAAATGATTGCCTTTCAGGGATATGCTGCCGTTTTTTTCCACTAGATGAAAAAATATTCTTAGCATCCAACAGTTTGGAGTCATAGAGTCCTACAGTGTGGAAACAGGCCCTTCGGCCCAATTTACCCAACCGACCAACATGCCCCATCTACACCAGTCCCACCTGCCTGCATTTGGCCCAAATCACTCTACACCTGTCCTATCCATGTACCTATCTAAATGTTTCTTAAATGTTGCAATAATACTTGCCTCAACCACCTCCTCCGGCAGCTCGTTCCATACTCCCACCACCCTGAAAAGTTATCCCTTAGGCTCCTATTAAATCTTTTCCCCTCACCTTAAACATATGTCCTCTGGAATATTATTATCTGCTAAAAGTTTATGAAGAGATTTACCTATTAACAGTTTGTCTTAGATTACTGTGGAAAAATTATTTCCCATTCAAGAGAGAGAGAGACATTTATTGTCACAGGTACCAATTGGTACAGTGAAATGTGTGGTCACCATACAGCCATACGAATAATAAAGGGCACAGAACACGATAGTCTTTTACATAGACATCCCCACACAGCGGTATCAAAGTTTAGCAATGTTACAACATTTTGAGATTTTAAAAATAAAGTCTGCAATTTATCCCATCAGATAAAGCACAAAAAGAAGTTTAATTTGACACTTAATTCACTTTCATATCTTCAGTATTAAAAAAGTTATGGCCATTATCATACTCAGAAATTAGCATCTAGTTCCCTATTGCTTTTCCATTGACTTAACACAAAAGCTGTGATCGAGGACAGTTAAAAGCCCATAACTTTCTTAAAAATTATGATAACTGAAAGAATTTTTCAGTTATTATAGATTGAAGCATTCTGAAACAAATATGAAACAATCTTACTTCGAAGACATGAAAGTAAAGCATATAATTAGTTAGTTACCTAATTGTAGCTAATTACAAAATTCAATTACTAGATCTAAACATCTATCAATTTCTTAAGAATAGATTAACATTTTTAAATAGCCTAAGTGTCCAAATAACATTCACACAATAATTCACAATATAACATAATTTTTTTAATCTAATTTTCATGAATTTACAGGCCAAATGGAAGGAATTGAATGATTAATACCTGTAAATTAATGGGCATTTAATTCATCTTGCGAGTGAGGATTTCTGGAACGCGATCTTTTGGAACGTTCATTTGCAGTGAATTTAACCCCGTATTGGCATGAAAAATTCTGCCGTTAATTCGGGGAATAAAATCACATGTAAAAATGTGAATTAAAGGCCTCTTAAGGAGAACGTTTATACATTAAAATAAAACACTTTCGTTTACCTTTCCCTTGTGTGAAATCCGTCCCCGTTGTTGGCGTTGACGCTTCAGAAGATGATTTTAAAATGATTCCAACGCTGAACTTGTTGGGAGATTTTTAAAACAAACTACGCAAAACGGCACTCGGAACGCTTCTTCCACAGAGGCTCGTACTCCAACAAAGTATAATTCAGGACAAGGGAGGAGAAACCCGCGCTTTAACCTCGCCCCCCCTTAAAGGCGCCAAAATCGCGCACACGGCCAGTGACAGAATTACAGCGCCGCTGAAGGCAAGTATTGTAACATACCTACAAAGTTTCCCGCTATGAGGGAAGGCACCAAAGTTCAGTCATCCTCCTCTGTTGTCCTCTGTTGTTCACCCGTGGTCGGGGGGCTCCCGAACCCCTCGCAGTCGCCGCTACGGGCGGCCCAATGTTCAGGCCCGCTCGGCGGGATGATGGAACTCCGACGTCGGAACGGGAGAACAACCTCAGTGGTTGGACATCCGAATCGGCCACTTCCTACCGGAGTCCGCGGCTCCCGAAGTCCACAGGCCGAGCTGGGCGGAGATTCAAACTGGCGATTCTCGGAAAAAGGTCCCAGGACTCCGCGATGTTGAAGTCAGCGCCGCCCGCGCTGGAAGCTCTACAAACCACATCTCCGCGATGTTGAAGCAGCAGGCCCAACACTCCGGAGCTTCAAACGGAGATCCCAGGTAAGGCATCGCCCGCTCCGTGGTGAATCCAGTGCTGTGCCGCCGCTGTAGCTCTGGTCGGTCCCCGGCAGGAAAGGCCGCGCCAATCCAGTTGGTAGGCCGCGAGGAGGGGGGAAAGGACGCGACTCGGAGAATAGTCGCATCCTCGCCAGGAAGTGACTGGGAAACGGTTTCCCCCTTACCCTACCCACCTCCCCCACATAGAAATACTAAAGAAACCTCCACAACATACTTTTAAAACAAACTAAAAATTAAAAAAAGATAGAAAAACAGACAGACT
This sequence comes from Malacoraja senta, assembly GCA_038087875.1. Lineage (NCBI taxonomy): Eukaryota > Metazoa > Chordata > Chondrichthyes > Rajiformes > Rajidae > Malacoraja > Malacoraja senta. The sequence goes on from CM075982.1 coordinate 28,334,441, forward strand.
GTAGGCAGAGGCTGCCATCAATGCGGCGCCTCTAATGGATTTTATTAGCCTTAAGCCCCCTTCGGTCGTGGCTGACCATGGGTGTCTCCAGGGTGCTATTCCCTATATGGAGGACACCTGTGTGTGACTTTGTTTCACGTGGGGAGGTGGCTCAGACAGCCACCTTGACAGATCTGGGTCAGGATTCATTGGCATGAAGTCCAAGATGACCAGGGACCCTTTTCTGCTGCAGCCTTCATCCCCCTTCCCAGCCGTTGTGATGCTCCACTAAGGTCAGCCATCGTCCTCCGCCTGTTCTACCGTTGAGGTCTTGGTTGGATTGCTCTTTGTCAGAGACCTCCCCCTCGACCTTACCGCCATGGGTGGCCCTACCTGGAGCATAGCTCCAGAAGGCATCGCTCTCAGGATCTCAGGTCCACACAAGCTTCTCCACCACGACAAGGTGACAATCCATGGAGAAGTCTTTTTACTGGAGTCTTTTTACTCGTTTTACTAGATGCCTTACTTAAATGCATAAGCCTTGGCTTGTGGGTCTTGTTGCTCACTCAGTAGCATAACACCAAAGATAATCATGCCATGACCACAATTATTTTGTTGGCACTGGGCCTATACTCGCTGGAGTTCAGAAGGATGTGGGGGGACTTCATTGTAACCTACCAAATAGTGAAAGGCCTGGATAGAGTGAATGTGGAGAGGATGTTTCCACTAGTGGGAGAGTCTAAGACTAGAAGGCATAGCCTCAGAATAAAAGGGCATTCCTTTAGTAAGGAGATGAGGAGCAATTTCTTTAACCAGAGGGTGGTGAATCTGTGGAACTCATTGCCACAGACGGCTGGGGAGGCCTAGTCATTGGGTGTTTTTAAAATGGAGGTTCTTGATTAATAAGGGTGTCAAAGGTTACGGGGATAAGACAGGAGAATGGGGTTGAGAGGGAAAGATAGATCAGCCATAATTGAATGGCAGAATAGACTCAATGAGCTGAATGGCCTCATTCAGGAGATGATTTGTTATTCAGTGTTGCAACTACTGGGTTGTTTGCCGTGCCAAGACATATAGGTGCAGAACTCTGTCATGAGAGCATTTTAAAACGATAAATGTACCTTTGCTGCCTTAACTGTTCTATTCTCCAAAAAAAAGTAAAAATCAAAATCTCCTTTTCTAAAGATTATCCCGCTACGATGAGTCTTATACATCAGCCGAATACATCATCTTATACATCAACATAATAGACACCAACAATCAGTAATGGTTATGTTGCAGGCTTTAACGATGGTCTGATCAGCAACATGCATTAATGGTCCTGAATACGATGACCCCTTTGATATCATCATTCAACTTCTACCATCTATTGATTACTCAAAGAAAGAAAGAAAGAAAAATGTTCCGATTTGGCACTAGATGCCTGGATTTCTCCTTGTGGCAAGACACCAATAAGAACTTAATGAACATTGAACTTGGAACAATACAGCACAGGTACAGGCCCTTCGGCCCACAGTGTCTGTGCCGGACATGATGCCGAAACTAACTGTTATCTGCCTGCACATGATCCATATCCCTCCATTCCCTGCATATCCATGTGCCTATCTAAAAGCTTTGGGCAGTGGGCAGGTGCTATAGACCCGCACAGGAAGGTAGACGTTCCCGCCCCCACGAGTCTCGGGCAGATGGGGCTCGTCAGCCTGGGAAGGCAGTCCATCTAGGAGAGGGAATACTCTGATTTAAAACTTCCACTGTCTTGTGGCCATATCCAGTCATGGAAAAGGCTCCAGGAGCAAACCTCAAGAAAATCCGGAGTCGGAGCCCCTAAGGCAGTTCGTCGTTGTCTACAACCTCGCTCTGGCAGCTCCTGCGACGGCGCTGGTGCCAAACTGTAACGGCCCTGCTGTTCCTTTGGATCGATCAGCGACATGGAGAGGGGGGACGTGCTGCATGGGCAACAGCCTGTCCTCCATATGACATCGCCCAGGCTTGTATCCGACCAGGATGCATCACCCATGGTCAGTCATGACCGAGAGGGGCCTACTTATCTAAAAGCCTCTTAAATGCAATCATATCTGCTTACCCCACCACCTCCGGCAGCACTATCCAGGCACTCACCTCCCTCTGTATAAAAAACACTTGCCATGCACACCTCCTTTAAACTTTGCCCCTCTCACCTTGAAGTTATGCCCTCTAATATTTGCATCGTGGGAAAAAGGTTCTGACTGTTTACCCTACCTATGCCTCTCATAATTTTACATACTTCTATCAGATCTCTCCTTAACCTCCTACATTCCAGAGAAAACAGTCCAAATCTGTCCCTCTAATCCAAGCATCATTCTGATAAACCTCCTCTGCACCCTTTCCAAAGCCTCCACATCTTTCCTGTAATGGGGTGACCAGAAATGTACACAAAACTCGCAGGTAGTTAACGTGGCCAAAAAGGTTTTTGGCACTTTGGCCTTCATCAGTCAGCGTATTGAGTATAGAAGTTGGGAGGTCATGTTGCAGTTGTATAAGACGTTGGTGAGACCGCATTAGAGTATTGTGTTCAGTTCTGGGCAAGCTTGAAAGGGTTCAGAAAAGATTTATGGGGATGTTGCCAAGACTAGAGGGTGTGAGCTATAGGGAGAGGTTGAGTAGGCTGGGTCTCTATTCCACGGAGCGCAGGATATAAGGGGTGATCTTATGAGGTGTATAAGATCATGAGAGGAATAGATCGGGTAGATCCACAGTCTTTTACCCAGAGTAGGGGAATTGAGGACCAGAGGACATAGGTTCATGGTGAAGGGGAAAAGATTTAATAGGAATCTGAGGGGTAACTTTTTCACACAATGGGTGGTGGGTGTATGGAACAAGGTGCCAGAGGAGGTAGTTGAGGCTGGGGCTATCCCATCATTTAAGAAACAGTTAGACAGGTACATGGATAGGACAGGCTTGGAGGGATATGGACCCAGTGCAGGCAAGTGGGACTAGTGTAGCTGGGACATTGTTGGCTGGTGTGGGCGAGTCGGGCCGAAGGGCCCTGTTTCCACACTGTATCACTCTATGACTCTATAACTCCAAATGCGGCCTAACCAAAGTCCTATAGAGCGGCATCATGACTTCCCAATTCCACTTCAATTTGTACTGGAGTCCTTTAGGAGAATTAAGAACAAGCGGACATGGGTTTAGGGTGAGAGGAGAAAGATTTAACAGGAACCTGAGGGGCAACTTTTACATACAGTGGGCAGTGGCTATATGGAACGCACAGCCATAAGGGGTAGCTGAGGCAGCTACTATCACAGCATTTGGAAGACTTTTGGACAGGTACATGGATAGGAAAGGTTTAGAGGCCTGGGTTCGATCCCGACTACAGTGCTATAGTGTACGGAGTTTGTACGTTCTCCCTGTCACCTGCGTGGTTTTCTCCCAGATCATCGGTTTCCTCCCACACTCTATAGACGCACAGGTTTGTAGGTTAATTGGCTCGGTATAAATGTAAATTGTCCCTCGGATAGTGTTAAAAAGTGGGGATCACTGGTCGGTACGGACTCGGTGGGCCCAAGAGCCTGTTTTTTTCGCTGTAACTCTAAACTAAACTACAAGTTGAGAGTGTTCGCAAGGAGATAATGTAATCTTGAGGTTCAGACACCATCAGAATCTGCGTCAGTGTTTATTGTAGTCATCTGCGCCCCAAGATTACATTGTTGTTCTCTCGCCCATGCTGTGTGCATTGAGTTGTGTTTGATGGCTATATGGATAAATTTATTGCCTTCTGTTGCTGGATCCTGGCTGCGGATTAAAACTAAACAAAGCCTCTATAAATTACACCATCCTTTTAAAGTCCCGAATCCCTTTAGCCATCTGCCAAGCCTGCACTTTACCGAGCCCACTGACAATTTCAGATCTATTGAGTATAGGAGTAAAGAGGTCCTTCTGCAGTTGTACAGGGCCCTGGTGAGACCACATCTGGAGTATTGGGTGCAGTTTTGGTCTCCTAATTTGAGGAAGGACATCCTTGCTGTTGAGGCAGTGCAGCGTAGGTTCACGATGTTAATTCCCGGGATGGCGGGACTGTCATATGAGGAAAGATTGGAAAGACTGGGCTTGTATTCACTGGAATTTAGAAGGATGAGAGGGGATCTTGTAGAAACATATAAAATTATAAAAGGACTGGACAAGCTAGATGCAGGAAAATTGTTCCCAATGTTGGGGTTGTTCAGAACCAGGGGCCACAGTCTAAGAATAAGGGGGAGGCCATTTAAAACTTAGGTGAGAGAAAACTTTTCACCCAGAGAGTTGTGAATTTGTAGAATTTGCTGCCACAGAAGGCAGTAGAGGCCAATTCACTGGATGAATTTAAAAGAGTTAGATAGAGCTCTAGGGGCTAGCGGAATCAAGGGATATGGGGAGAAGGCAGGCATGGGTTACTGATTTGGTTGATGAGCCATGATCACAATGAAATCATTGCAATCGAGCCATTCACAGTGTATAGATAGATGAGAAAGGAAATAATGTTTAGTGCAAAATAAGGTCCAGTAATGTCCGATCAAAGATAGTCCGAGAGTCTCGAATGAGGTAGATAGCAGTTCAGGACCGCTCTCTAGTTGTTGGTACGATGAAAAATGCTCAGGCTTTAGTACTTGCTGAAGAGTACATCTCCTTTATCCATTACACCACTAACAATCAGAGAGTTACACAGCTGAAGTCTGCATAATGGTGATGTCTTGTCCCACCCCAGTCATTCCTTCTCCCCGCTCCCACATCCAGCAGAAGGTACAGAAGCTTGAGAACGCGCACCTCCAGACTCAGTAACAGCTTCTTCCTCTCCATCATCAGGCTCCATAAGCTAGGGTACTGCCTGATTCACCTCCACCCCATTGCGGACATTGGACCTTGTCTATGGAACTGTTGTGCTAGTATTTGTTGGCCCCTCTCGGTCATGACTGACCATGGGTGATGCATCCTGGTCGGATGCAAGCCTGGGCGATGTCATATGGAGGACAGGCTGTTGCCCATGCAGCACGTCCTCCCTCTCCACGTCGCTGATCGATCCAAAAGGAACAGCAGGGCCGTTACAGTTTGGCACCAGCGCCGTCGCAGGAGCTGCCAGAGCGAGGTTGTAGACAACAACGAACTGCCTTAGGGGCTCCGACTCTGGATTTTCTTGAGGTTTACTCCTGAAGCCTTTTCCATGACTATATATGGCCACAAGGCCGTGGAGGTTTTAAATCAGAGTTTTCCCTCTCCTAGGTGGACTGCCTTCCCAGGCTGACGAGCCCCATCTGCCCGAGACCCGTGGGGGCGGGAGCATCTACCTTCCCGTGCAGGTCTATAGCACCTGCCCACTGCCCATTGTTGTGCTACAATGCTGAGAACTATATTCTGCACTCTGTATCTTCCCCTTTGCTCTACCTAATACACTAGAGTTTAACTTGATTAGATTTATGTATCGTATTATCTGATCTAATTGCTTAAGGGGCTGTCCCACTGTACGAGGTAATTCAAGAGCTCTCCGGAGTAAAAAAAAAATCAAGCTCGTGGTAAGCACGTAGAATGTACATAGTGGGTACGTCGGAGCTCGGAGACGTCTCTTAGCGGCTCGTAACGCTAACGGCAGGTACTCGGGAAACGTGGTAAGCTCGCGAAGACTCGTGAAGATTTTTCAACATGTTGAAAAATGTCCACGAGAGCCCCGAGTACCTACGAGCGGCTATTACCGTAATTCTCCGAGTTCGAATCAGGGGAAACTCGGGAGAACTCTTGAATTAGCTCGTACAGTGGGACAGCCCCTTTAGCATGCAGAACAAAGCTTTTCACTGTACATAGAAACATAGAAAATAGGTGCAGGAGGAGGCCATTCGGCCCTTCGAGTCAGCACCACAATTCATTGTGATCATGGCTGATCGTTACTTACGTGACAATAATTGTTATACGTGACAATAATAGACCTGAACCTAAAACTTAAATAAGGGACTGCAATTGCTGGAATTCTTCAGACTAAAGAAGGATCCGGACCCAAAATGTGGTCAGTCCATTCCCTCCACAGATGCTGCCTGACCCACTGAGTTCCTCCCGCAAATTGTGTTTTGTTGAAATCTGTACTAATTAAATTCTGATTTTTTTTTTTACAAGCCCTACAGGATGATATGTAAAACATAAAGCCCCCCTTGTGAGGAATGGTTATGTGTTCCCCAAATTCTGTGCAAATTTTGAGTGGCTCCTCTGTAAAACAAAGCTAACCTGCATCAGAAATGGGAACGTTGAGAGTGAACATAGAACATAGAACAGTACAGCACAAGAACGGGCCCTTCGGCCCACAATGTCTCAGCCAAACATGATGCCAAGACCATCACTTATCTGCCTGCACGTGATCCATATCCCTACATTCCCTGCATATCCATGTGCCTATCTAAAGGTCTTTTAAACGCCACTAGCATATCTGCTTCAACCATCACTCCTGACAGCACGTTCCAGGCACTCGCCACCTTCTATGTAAAACAACTTCCCCCTCACATCTCCTCGAAACTTTGCCCCTCTCACCTTAAAACCATCCCTCTAGGATTTGACTTTTCCACCCTGAGAAAAAGATTCTGGCTGTCTCCCCTGTCCATGCCAGACATCATTTTATATACATCTATCGTGTCTCCCCGCAACCTCCAGCGATCCGGACAACACAATCCAAGTCTGCCCAACCTCTCTCCCTGTAGCTAATACCCTCTAATCCAGGCATCATCCTGGTCAACCTGCTCCGCACCCTCTCCAAAGCCTCCACATCCTTCCTGTAATGGGGTGACCAGAACTGCACGCTATAATCCAAATGCGGCTTAACCAAAGTCCTATATGATCATGTCATTTATTGATGCTCCCTTGGAAACCATGATAGAGGTGTATCAATTAGACAGATCTGGGTAGAAATGGATTTGAATCAGAGTCATTCTGCAATTTAAATCCCAGTTGGAGCCCCTGAGCACTGCAGGGTGTAAAGCAGTGTTAATAAATCTATTTCTTTATTATTCAATCTTAGTCATGCAACAGCTACACTCACTCAATCATCCTTCTTCAGTCTGTGTGAGATATTTATTTAGACATCCCTTAAAATAGACTTCCCTGTAGTTCATTTGGATATACCAGCTGTGTCCATGATCTAAGACCCCATTCTAAGTCCCCAGCTCCCCTCCAGCAGTGCCAAGTTCACTCCCTGAAGTGTCTGAAGAACACTCCCTGTCCCACTTACACTACTTTTTCGTTGCAGGTCGCCGAAATTTTCAACATGTTGAAAATCCAGCGGCGACCAGAAAGACGCTACGACTCTTTGGGCGACTGAGGAGACCTCTCACGACCATATAGGCAACATGTCGCGGGGTGAAGCCTGTATGGTCGTGAGTAGTCGCCCAAAGAGTTGTACCTTTTTCTGGTCGCCGCTGGATTTTCAACATGTTGAACATTTTCGGCGACCTGTAACGACCTGTGACGGGTGACGGCAGTCGCCGAAAAAGTCGTGTAACTGGGACAGGCCCTTTGGAGTGGCAATTTCCTAACTCTTTATACTCAATGCCCCCACTTATGAAGGCAAGTCATATTGTCGTAGTCATAGAGTGATACAGTGTGGAAACAGGCCTTTCAGCCCAACTTGCCCACGCCGGCCAACATGTCCCAGCTACACTAGTCCCACCTGCCTGCGTTTGGTCCATATCCCTCCCAACCTGTCCTATCCATGTACCTGTCTAACTGTTTCTTAAACGTTGAGATTGTCCCAGCCTCAACTACCTCCTCCGGCAGCTTGTTCCTTACACCCACCACCCTTTGTGTGAATAAAGATACCCCTCAGATTCCTATTAAATCTTTTCCCCTTCACCTTGAACCTATGTCCTCTGGTCCTCGATTCCCCTACTCCGGGCAAGTATACTGTACGCTGTCTTTACCACACTTTCTACTTGTGTTGCCTCTCTCAGGGAGTGAACTTGGACTACTGAACCCTTTGGCACCGCTGGAGGGCAACTGGGGACAGAATGGGGGCTTATATCATGGACACAGCTGGTATATCCTAATGAACTGCAAGGGAAGTCTATTTTAAGGAATGTCTAAGCAAATATCTCACACAGACTAAAGAAGGGTGATTGAGTGAGTGTAGCTGTTGCATGACTAGGATTGAATAATAAAGAAATAGATTTATTAACACCCTACAGTGCTCAGGGGCTCCAACTGGGATTTTACATTGGAGTCACGTGAGTGACTACGTGAAGAAGAGCCCGTCCAGCCGCACACGCGTCATATCGTCAGACGCATAGCGCAGCGACCGTGTGTGGAGGAGCAGAGCTCCTCCAAGCGGTAAGTTTAAAAAGCCTGAAGGTAAGTGGTTCCACTTTCGCTTTCAGGTCGCCTTCTTCGGAGAGACTTGTAGTTGTAAGACAACACAAGTTAGAATGGAGAGAGGGCGTAAGGGAGGCGTACCGCAGGTAAAACTCAAGTAGACCGCGGGTCTGTGAATAGCGGGCGCCCGCTTGAGGAGTCGGTGGCAGCGAGGCCATCGACTCCAGAAGCGGTTAAAGAAAGTACCGTTGCAGCGCCATTAGGGCGCAAGGCCAGGCAAAGGTCCGTGCGGCCAGTAGACTCTGAGGAGTCAGACCCGGAGGTTCCCCCGCCTCAGGCAGACATTATGTCTACTCGGGTCACCAAATTAGAATTCCTCATGGGGAAAATGATTTATCAAGACCCACTCCAGGAGGAATACAGCCCGCGTTGGCCTACGGGAGAGCCAGCGCAGGGAGTGCCTGGGAAAGGCCCAGCTCAGCGTTGGCCTACACGAGAGCCAGCGCCAGCAATGCCTGAACAAGGGCATTTTATGCGTTGGCCTACAGGAGAGCCAGCGCCAACAATGTCTGAAGGAAGACAGTATAGGCGTTGGCCTACAGGAGAGCCAGCGCCAGCAGCACCTGAAAGAGGGCTGCCTATGCGTGGGCCTACAGGAGAGCCCGCGCGGGGAGCACCTGAAAAAGTGGTTACTATGCGTGGGCCTATGGGAGAGCCAGCGCTAGAAACACCTGAAGCAGGGATGCCAGATCGCCCCCACCATGAGGAGGACTATTTTACGGGGCAGCAAGATTCAGATGACGAATCATATGAGGACCAGAGCCCAATAACAGAGCCTAAAATACCAGGTCTGGCATAAAAATTTGCCGTTCCCAGACTAACAGGGGAACCATTGAGAGATGAATTAGCAATGACAATAAATTACTTGCTCTCCCATCAGCTCCAGGAACTGACCATGGATGAGACTGTCAAAAAATATGAAACCCCACTGAATTGTGCACTGTTAGCAGTCCCAGCGGTGAATAATGTAATATGGGGCTATTTGGGCATTGCAGTACGCGCACAAGAAATGAAATTACAGCGGGTGTTGAAATTGCTGGGGTCAGGCATTACGGCTTTTGCCAGAGGCTTGGATGCAGAGCACGTGGCCGCATCACAACAGGATGCCTTAGCACTCATGTGTAGTGCGCACTTTGAAATAAACTGTATTCGTAAAAGTGCTATAAGACCTAACATACACCCTAAGTTTGCGGGGCTCTGTAAACCATCTAATATTCAATTGCCTAATCTGCTTTTTGGAGAGAATCTAGCTAAAAGGGTAAAAGACCTGAATGAAGAAGCAAAAACCGTGGGGATGATGAAACCACCGGTGCTTGGCAGATCAATTCGAAGGCAGTTTCCCTACCGACGTGTGGTGACTGGGGCCGGTGAAGGAACAAGTCGGTCCTTCCCATATATGCGTTATTGGCGTACTGCTCCTGGGGCACGTGGAGGTTACAGTATTCCCACTAAGAGCAGGGGACAACAATTGCCATCGGCAAACCCCGAGGTAGGTGGGTCTGGTCCTGTAAGAGACATATTAAATGTTTCACACTTACAAGTTGGAGGAAGATTACAATTCTTCCTAAAAGAATGGCAAAAAATAACATCTGATGCATTTATACTGTGCAGTATTATGGGGTTTAGAATTGAATTCTACCCATATTTGGATCCTCCTACTCAGCATATTTCAAGCCGGACATGTATTTTCTCAAAAGAAGAGAATATGGAGATTCAGGCAGAACTTGAAATATTGTGTAAAAAAGGGGTAATTGAGAAGTCAGTTCACCAACACCACCAATTTGTGTCAAGTATTTTTCCTAGCGCAAAAAAGGATGGTGGGTGTAGAATTATTCTAGATCTGATAAGTCTTAACCCTTTTGTACAGTATAAACATTTAAAAATGGAGACATTTGCCAAAGCTATACAGCTAATTTCAAGAAAATGCTGTATGGCTAGCATAGATCTTCAAGATGCATATTACTCTGTGGCTGTGCATGGTAATGATCGGAGATACTTAAAATTTAGCTGGATGAGTCAATTATGGCAATTTAAAGCATTGCCTAATGGTTTAACCACAGCTCCGAGACTATTTACCAAATTGTTAAAACCAATCTTAGCACTACTAAGAGCTCAGGGCCATTTGGTAATGGCCTATTTGGATGATATTCTGATTGTGGGAGACACTCGGGCTACAACAGAGGCATCAGTGTCAAGAATCAAGCTCACTTTCGAGAGGCTGGGATTTATTATCCATCCAGCTAAGTCCAAACTATTACCTAGCACAGTAATTGATTACTTGGGTTTCACTATTAATTCAGAACACATGGTAGTGACTCTGCCCAAGGATAAAAGGCTGCAGTTAATTGAAGGTTGTATTAAGCTCATTACACAGCACCAACCCTCAATTAGGCAAGTAGCATGCTTGCTTGGCATACTAATTGCTTCATTTCCGGCTGTACAGTTTGGACCACTGCATTATCAGCAATTACAGCGAGCAAAGGTACAGGCATTGGGGATACATTCAGGGCATTTTGACAGGCCCATGCAATTGCCAGTTGCAGCTATTACTGAAATACAATGGTGGATCAGGAGTGTCTCAAATGCTTCCAGAGAAATTCTGGTTGAAACACTTTATATTATTCTACAGACTGATGTAAGTGCTCTAGGTTGGGGCGCTACTAATACTATTTCCAGCTGTGGAGGTAGATGGAATGTGGAGGAAGTACCTTTGCTCCAAGAACAAGGGATCAATTACCTAGAGCTTTTAGGAACATTTTATGGGCTTAAAGCTTATTGCTCTAATATGCAAAATTTGCATGTTCAGGTACAGATTGACAACACTACGACAGTAGCGTACGTTAATCATATGGGTGGTATCAAGTCAGAATCTTGTGATAGATTGGCAAACGTGATCTGGACCTGGTGTATTACCGGACACATTTGGCTTTCGGCAATCTACCCTCCAGGTAGATTCAACATAGTTGCAGACACAAGGTCACGGTAAATTCAATGACAATACAGAATGGATGTTGGATCGTGACAAATTTAATAAAATTGTTGCACGGTTCGGGATGCCAGAGATTGACTTGTTTGCATCCAGACTTAACCACCAATTACCTAAATATGTGTCATGGGAACCTGATCCTGGGGCAGTAGCGGTGGATGCTTTCTCGCTGCATTGGGGTAGAATGTTTCTGTATGCATTTCCTCCATTTTGCCTCATTAGTCGGTGTATACAGAAGATCAAACAGGACTCCGCTTCAGGAGTATTGGTGGTACCAGACTGGCCTACACAACCATGGTACCCTCTGGTGTTAAAAATGATCACAAAGCCCCTTATGATTATTCCTAAACAGGAAAACCTGCTTGTGCACCCTGTAACTGGTGATTCGCATCCTTTACATGATCGTATTGGTTTGTTGATTTGCAGATTCTAAGGAGGCCATATCTCGGAAGAGGACTATCAGATCGTACTGTGGATGTTATTGCGGCAGCCTGGAGGGATAGTACCCAGAAGCAGTACATTTCTTACATAAGGAAATGGGAGGTGTTTTGCTTAAGGCAGAATATTACATATCACACTGCAGACATCTCAGACGTGTTAGAGTTTTTGTCAACTCTTTATTTTGTTTTGCAGTTAAGCTATAGTGCGATCAATACTGCAAGGAGTGCCCTCTCTGCATATCTATGGAGGGAATCAGAACAAAATCCTGTAGGGTCACACCCTTTGGTCTGTAGGTTTATGAAGGGAATTTTTAATTCCAAGCCTCCTAGACCCAGGTATACAGAAATCTGGAATGTAAGAGATGTGCTAATGCTCCTTCGTCAATGGACTCCTATTGCAGCTCTGTCCTTGGCCATGAAGGTAGTCATGCTCATGGCACTGGTTTCAGCACAGAGAGTGCAAACATTGCAGAAACTACGAATAGACAGGATGAAAATAGCAGCAGATGCCATTACGTTCTATGTCTATGATTTGCTCAAACAGACCTGGAGTCACAGGATGTAAGTTGGTTTTTTCAGAATATCCTATGGATCCATGTCTATGTGTAGTATCACATTTACGATGTTACATTGAAGCCACCAGAACCTTAAGAGGTGCAGAATCAGCATTCTTTATCAGCCATAAAAAAACGCATAAGTAAATGTCGATTCAGACTATTTCAAGGTGGCTGAAGCAGGTGTTGGTTGATGCAGGTATTGATACTGACAAATTTAAATCTCATTCCACCAGGGCGGCATCCCTGCGGCCGCGACCATATTCTCGCGGCCGCAAGATGGGCAAGTGAACGGATGTTTCACAAGTATTACCATAAGGAGATTACGGAACCTGGGGTATTTGGTGGTGCTGTTTTGGATTCAGTATTAAGTTCCCCCTTGGGATAAAGTGGTTACTATTGTTGTGATAAATAAACCATTAACTGATTGCATCTATGTTATGGTTATGCATTGTTGATTGCTTTACTCATTTAGAGTCAATCAATGCAGTGAGACGCCTGGATTTGAATCTACGGCATGAAATCGCAGAGCTTTAAAATCTTCACGTAGTCACTCACGTGACTCCGAAGTAAAATAGTAAGATTAAACGAGAACTTACCAGTTTAAAGTTTGATCTTTATTTTTTGAGGAGTTACGATGAGGGACTACGTGCCCTCCACTCCCACCCCTCATAAAGGTCAACTGGTAGTTCTAGTCTTCACGTATCTTACTATCATACTTCAGTAATTATTGTCTGTGATTTCACACCACTGCTTTGAAGATTGACGCGTGTGCGGCTGGACGGGCTCTTCTTCACGTAGTCCCTCATCGTAACTCCTCATAAAATAAAGATGAAACTTCAAACTGGTAAGTTCTCGTTTAATCTTACTATTAAATTGCAGAATGACGCTCAAAACCATTTCTACCCAGATCTGTCTAATTGATACACCTCTATCATGATTTCCAAGGGAGCATCAGTAAATTACATGATCATAGTCATTAGAAATAATGTCACATAATATTAGGCCAGGATCAATTGTCATCCACATTATGATTTCATTCCAAGGAATGTGATTTTACAATAAAATAGAAAATGTTTGAGATAATCAACAGATCAGAAGACAATCAATGTTTCAGGTAAAAATACAAAGTGCTGGATGACCCCAATGGGTCAGGCAACGTCTGTGGAGGAAATGATCAGATGAGGGAGGAGGAGGTAGAGGTCGGGAATGAGGCCCTGGTATTGTTCGACGTACCCTACAAAGAGGCAGGCATAGCTGGGGCCCATGCGCGTGCCCATAGCTACGCCTTGTATTTGGAGGAAATGGGAGGAGTCAAACAAAAAGTTATTGAGGGTAAGGACCAGCTCCGCTAGGCGGAAGAGAGTATCTGTAGACGGGGATTGGTTGGTTCTCCGGTCGAGGAAAAACCGGAGGGCTTTGAGACCCTCCTGGTGGGGGATGGAGGTGTAGAGTGACTGGACGTCCATGGTGAAGATGAGGGGATGGGGGCCCTAGAGAATGGAATGCCCGGAGACGACGGAGATTGTCTGATGACGTTTTGGGGCAGGGCCCCTTCTTGACCCATGAGAGGTGGGGGTGGGACAGAGCCTGGCGAGTGATAGGTGGATACGGGTGGGTGTGGGGCGGGGGGAGAGGAATATTTTGGCAGATGGGTGGAGTCAGTGACAAAGGCTAGCGGTCAAATGGAGAAAAGCTGGAAATAAAATGGATTATAAGATGCAGAGCCAGTGGAAAGGAAGGAAATGTGCAAAAGTGTACTGTAGGAGTTAGAGGATTACTTACTAGAGCTCTAGACCATAGATTCTAAAACAGGAGCTTAAGAAGGGTTTGGACCCAAAACGTCACCCATTCCTTCTTTCCAGAGATGCTGCCTGTCCTGCTCAGATACACCAGCATATTGTGTCTGTCTCCGATGTAAACCAGCATCTGCAGTTCCTTCCTACACATTAAAGTCTATCATGTCGGCGGGGCCAATTTAAACTGCAGCGATTAAATAATGTGGAATTTTAAAATGACTAATCTCAGTGACATTAACCATGAAATTTCCAGAACCGATTCGAGCCCGTGACAGATCTCTGAGGATCAGTCCTGGACCCAGCACGTTGATCCAATGATAAAGAAAGCCCACCACGCCTCTACTTCCTTACAAGACTGAGGAGATGTGGCAGGTTAACGGTCTTGAACTTCTACAGGTGCACGGTAGAGAGCATAGTGACTGGTTGCATCACGGCCTGGCTCGGCCAACTTGAAAGCCCAGGAACGAAGGAGATTTCAAAAAGTGTCAGACACTGCCCGATCCATCAAGGTTACTGACCTCTGCACCATTGAAGGGATCTGTAGGAGGCTCTGCCTCAAATAGGCAGCCAGCATCATCAGAGACCCACGCACCCTGGACACACACTCATTTCACTCCTGCCACCAGGAAGGAGGTACAGCGGTCTGAAAATTGTAAAGTCTAGGTTCAAGAACAACTTCTTCCCAATAAACATCAGGCAATTAATTGCACACAACAATTAAACTATGAACTGTCTTGGTTGAATTCAGGACTTTTGGGCATTTTTGTTTTAATGTTTTTATTAATTTAGTGAACTTTTTTTCATTTATTATATGTTATCTATGAGTACTGGGTTTACAGACGTGTTATGCTGCTGCAAGTAAGAATTATACTGTTTCTGTTTCCAGAACATATGGCAATAAATCACTCCTGACTACTAATGTTCTTCTTGGAAGGAAATCTGCTTGTCCTTCCTCACTCTGCTCTCAATGTAACTCCAGGACCACTGACATTGTTTACTCCAGGCACCTCCTCAGTGCCAGGGCAATCATGGATAGACAGTAAATGCCGGCATTGCATGGGACATTGTGATGTAAGGTTTAAAACAGACGGTGTCAGCTGAGTTATCAACTAACGGTCATGTGCACGCATTTCAGCTAAATTAACAATATCGCATTGAGCCATAGAGTCTTACAGCATGGAAACAGGTCATTGGGCCCAGCTTGCTCACACTGACCAACATAGCCCATCTACATTAGTTCCACTTGCCTGCATTTGGCCCATAAACCTACCCTATCCATGTAGCTGTCTAATTGTCTTTCTTAGACACTGCTGGATAGGAATTGGATAGGAAGTCTGATAGAAACATAGAAAATAGGTGCAGGAGTAGGCCATTTGGCCCTTCGAGCCAGCATTATTCAACATGATCAAGGCTGATCATCCAAAATCAGTACCCCGTTCCTGCTTTCTCCCCATATCCCTAGATTCCATTAGCCCTTAGAGCTATATCTATCTCTTGAAAACATCCAGTGAATTGGCCTCCACTGCCTTCTGTGGCAGAGAATTTCACAGATTCACAACTCTCCTGGTGAAAACGTTTTTCCTCATCTCAGTACTAAATGGCCTACCCCTTATTCTTAAACTGGGACCCCTGGTTCTGGACTCCCCCAACATCGGGAGCATGATCTTGGACTTTATACCATGGAACGCAGGACGATGAGGGGTGATCTTATAGAGGTGCATAAAATCATGAGGGGAATATATAGGGTGAATGCACATAGTCTTTTACCCAGAGTAGGCGAATCTAGAACCAGATGACATAGGTTTAAGGTGAGAGTGCAAGATTTAATAAGAACCTGAGGGGCAACTTTTTCATACAGAGGGTGATGGGTATACGGAACGAGCTCCCAGAGGACGTAGTTGCTATAATAACATTTAAAAGACATTTGGACAGGTGCATGGATAGGAAAGGTATATGTGTACACAGCAAACACAGCCAAATGGGACAGTGTAGATGGGGCATTTTGGTCAGCATAGTCAAGTTGGGCCGAAGGGCCTGGTTCCGTGATGTATGACTATGACTCTAAATGACATATCCCATAGTCTGCGGCTGTCTAGTCTTTAATGGAATTTTATATGTCTATCAGAACTTTTCTTATTCTTTCATGGAAACCAAACTGACTCAATCCCACCTCATGGATCAGTTCTACTTTCCCACAAATTAGTCCACTGAATCTAATGGGCGAGTCTAAAACTAGAGGGCATAGATTTTAAGGTGAGAGGAGAGAAATTTAAAGAATTAAGGTTTTTCACAGGTTCTATGGAATGATGGCACGGTGGCGCAGCGGTAGAGTTGCTGCCTTACAGCGCCAGAGACCCGGGTTTGATCCTGACACAGGGTGCTGTCTGTACGGAGTTTGTACGTTCTCCCTGCGACCGCATACAGTTGCTCCGGTTTCCTCCCACACTCCAAAGAAGTACGGGTTTGCAGGTTAATTAGCTTGGTAAAATTGTAAATTGTCCCTAGTGTGTGTAGTGTTAATGTGCGGGGATCGCTGGTCGGCATGGGCTCGGTGGGCCGAAGGGCCTGTTTCCGCGCTGGATCTCTAAATTCAAGTACTCAAATGGCTCACAAGAGCAGATTCCTGCCTTGAATTGTGTGCGTAACTAACTTGCTGGGCAGAATCCTCCAGAGAACTGTTCCGCTGTACACAACTGTCACAAATAAACAGTTTGTTGCACAGACTCTGTCGACAGAACAAACTCGCCGTGGAGAACCTGTCACTGAAGCAATCAGCTACATACGATCTCCACAGAAACAACTTACTGTACCGATCCTGAAACACTAACAGTTTATGCAGGGCATCCAACACAGTAACATCTTACTGCAGAAGAACTCTGTAACAGTTCAGTGGATATAATCTATCAGAGAATCTTCACAACAGCGCTCGAATGCCTGGAATTTACACTGCTTACAGAATCTGTCACTGCAGCAGTTATAGGGCAGAATCTGCTAAGTATAATGTACAAAATCCATCATACTCTGCTCTGCAGAGACCTGCTACAGTAACAATATATTGTGTGTAATCTTGCTGCAACATGTATAATGGTGTAATGGCTTACTGCACAAAAAAGTGTCACAGTACCAGAGAAACCTGCCATAGTAATGATGTTTAGTTCAGATATACAGCATGGAAACAGGCCCTTCGGCCCATCGAGTCTATGCTGACTATCGATCACCTGTGCACTTGCTAGTCCTACATTATCCCACTTTCCCACCCACTCCCTAAGATGAGGGACAATTTACGGAGCGACAATTAACCGACGATCACGCGCGTCTTTGGGATGTGGGAGGAAATCGGAGCGCTCGGAGTAAACCCACATGGTCACAGGGTGAAGGTGCAAACTCCACACAGACAGCACCTGAGGTCAGGATCGAACCCGTGTCTCTGGCGCCGTGAGGTAGCAGCTCTACCCAATGCACCACCGTGCTGCCATTGTGCAGATTCCACCACATTGATTTTACTCAATGGGATTTTCACAATGGCAAAATGAGGTCTGAAATCTGGCAACACACTGGTTAATTCAGCTAGTGCCTGTGGCAGAGAGAAGTCACTGGATAGGTTCTGTCACTGTGATTGGAGTGTAGAATCCTGTTTACCTTCCAGGGTGGCACGGATACGCAGCGGTAGAGTTACTGCCTCACAGTGCCTGAGACCCAGGTTCGATCCTGACTACGGGTGCTGCCTGTACAGACTTTGTATGTTCTCCCTGTGACCTGTGTGAGTTTTCTCTGAGATCTTTGGTTTCCTCCCACACTCGAAAGACGTACAGGTTTGTAGGTTAATTGGTACGGTACAAATGTAGAGTTGTCCCTAGTGTGTGTAGGGTAGTGTTAATGTGCATTGATCGCTGGTCGGTGCGGACTTCGTGGGCCGAAGGGCCTGTTTCCACGCTGTATCTCTCAATCGGTTGAGCTAAAACTTCAATGTCAAGCATTATACCTGACCATTATACCTGTTTCATTGAATACTTGTGCTTTGTCCACCAAGACCTGCTGTATTTCCCAGTTGCTAACCTTCCCATTCCCATGCTGTCCTGGACCTCCTCCATTTGCTCAGTGAGGTGGAGTAACTCAGCGGGACAGGCAGCATCTATCTTAGGTTTAAACCAGCATCTACATTTCCTTCCTACACACCTCATATTCCATTTGGGTAGATACTGAAAACTGAACTTATACTGAACTTCTGAACACTGAATTCTACAATTTCGAGCAATACCCCTCTACCTTTCCTCTCTTTCCACAATTTCCGCTTTAAAAATATTAATGACGGCCTCTGCAGCCATCTGTGGCAGTGAATTCCACAGATTCACCACCCTCTGACTAAAAAAATGCCTCCTCGTATTCTTTCTGAAGGTGTGTCCTTTTATTCCGTTCTCCAGATATGCTGCCTGGCCCACTGATTCCTCCAGCACTTTGTGTTTTGCTATTGTGGCTGAGGCTCTTTTGATCTTGCCTGAAGATTCTTCGGAGAATGGAGAAAGAGGGAGATTTGCAGAGACGGTTGCAGAGATCTTTACCTTGTTACAGGTAAAATGTTAAAGAAGATTGGAATTGGGTAGACAAAAATGCTGGAGAAACTCAGCGGGTGAGGCAGCATCTATGGAGCGAAGGAAATAGGCAACGTTTCGGGCCGAAACCCTTCTTCAGACCAATTCTTCAGAATTGGGCATGGGTTTTCAAAAGTAATGCTGGGGCAGTGCTATTGATGATAAAAGCAACAAAGCAATACTGAAGGGCGCAGCGGTAGAGTTGCTGCCTTACAGCACCAGAGACCCGGGTACGATCCTGTCTACGGGTGCTGGCTGTACGGAGTTTGTACGTTCTCCCTGTGACCTTTGTGGGTTTTCTCTGGGAGTTCCGGTTTCCTCCCACATTTCAAAGCCATACAGGTTTGTAGGTTCATTGCCTTGGTAAAATTGTAAATTGTCCCTAGTGTGTGTAAGATAGTGTTGGTGTACGGAGTGATCGCCGGTCGACGTGGACTCAGTGGGCCGAAGGGCTGGTTTCAGAATCAGAATCAGAATCAGAATCAGATTTTATTCGCCAAATATGTTTTGCAACATACGAGGAATTTCACTGACCAGGTCAGTCATACAATTAAAAGCAACAGACTCAAAAACACATTTTAACATGAACAGACTCAAAAACACATTTTAACATGAACATCCACCACAGTGACTCCTACACATTCCTCACTGTGATGGAAGGCGAAATAAAGTTCAAAGCCTTCCTTTTGTTCTTCCTTGGTCAGGGGCCTCGAGCCCTCCGTTGACGGGACGGTCTTGACTCCCGTGATCGGCGGCGTTCGGGCCCTCCGCGTCGTGGCGTTCAGCTCCTGCATCAGTGGGGTTATCAGCTCCCCCGCGCGGGGCGATCGAACCTCCTGTCGGGGCTGGTTGAAACTTCTGCGAGCCCTTGATGGTAAGTCCGCAGGCCGCGGTGGGAGCGATCCCAGGCAAGGGATCCGCTCCGATGTTAAGTCCGCGCCCCGCGGTGGGGCTCACGACAGTCCAAGGCGGCTCCCAGCTCCAGCGATGGTAGGCCGCAGAGCCCGGAGAATGTGATCAGAAAATCTCCTCGCCCCACATAAAACAAATCAAAGTACATTAAAACACTCTTAACAGACGCTAAAAATAACAAAAGATGAAAAAACGAATGGACTGTATCTCTAAACTAAACCAGACTAATTCTAAATGAGATCATGAGTAGATAAGCAGTTCTGGATTCTCTGTAAAGTACAGTAAAGACACAGTTGAGTGAAAAGTTAAAATTAAGAGAAAAGACCAAAAGCTTTTATTTCCGTGGAAAATCTAAAATTTTGAATAGTCTTGAGAAGGAAGTTAAAGAAAGGTTATTTTTATTAGGTAGCAAAATAGGAACGGCAATTGTGGAATAGACATCTCCATGAGAAAATAAACAGAAATATAAAAGGAAACGTTCAAATGAACGGCAAATACTCTCTGGAATTCTTTACCACATTATGTGTAAGGACAGCAGTTAGTAGTGTTTGGTTTAGTTTAGAGATACAGCATGGAAACAGGCTCTTCGGCCCACTGTGTCCACGCCGACCAGCAATCACTCCGTATACTAGCACTATCCTACACATTAGGGACAATTTACAATTTACAGAAGTCAATTAACCTACAAACCCGCACATCTTTGGAGTGTGGGAGGAAACTGGAACTCCTGAAGAAAATCCATGTGGTCACAGGGAGAACGTACAAACTCCGTACCGACATCACCTGTATTCAGGATCAAACCTGGGTCTCTGGCGCTGTAAGGCAGCAATTCTACCGCTGTGCCACAATGCCACTGTGCTGCCCCCTGTTGGTAGAGTTTAGTTTAGTTTAGAGATCCAGCACAGAAACAGGCCCTTTGGCCCACCAGGTCCACACCAACCATCGATCACCCGTTCACACTAGTTCTATATTATTCCACTTTGTCATCAACTCCCTACACACTGCAATCTACAAAGGCCAATGAACCTACAGATCCGCACGTCTTTGGGATGTGGGAGGAGACCGGTGCACCCGGAGGAAACCCACGCGGTCACGGGGAGAACGTGCAAACTCCAGACACACCACACCCGAGGTCAGGATCGAACCAGGGTTTCTGGCGCTGTGAGGCAGCAGCTCTACCAGCAGTGCCAATATGCCACCCAGGGACATTGAGGCTTGTGGCAATAAACCTTTTAACGTTCAGCACTTCATTATTGTGCCGTCCAAACGCATATAGTGCAGTTTTTCTCTAACACCTGGGAAAACCTGGGAAGAAGGGTTTCTGTCCGAAACATTGCCTATTTCCTTCGCTTCATAGATGCTGCCGCACCCGCTGAGTTTCTCCAGCATTTTTGTCTACCTTCGATTTTCCAGCATCAGCAGTTCCTTCTTGAACAAAACTCTCACAGAAATGCTTGCACGAATCTACACTAATTAAATTCATTTGATTTTTCACTGGAGCAGAAAACATTTAAAAGTGCTCCCTTTCCCTGGACTTGTTGCTGGTAGACCATGACTGAGGTCAAATGCTGATTTAATCGTCACCTTCTCAAAATTTCAGTATAAAATTTGTATTATTCACAACCTCATTTATTTAATAATTTGAATTAAACAAAATGAATTGGACAACACGTTGAGGCTTCAGACCTTAAAATAAATTATCTTGTGAAGCTATTTGAAGGACAAGCTGGGAAAAACCGCACTCGTCTGAGAAACAGCAGTTCTTTACTGCTTAAAGACCAACTGGACTTTATCAGCACATCAGGGAGGAATGTTGGGAGGGAAGTTTCACCACACCGTCACCCTGAATGTCACTCTCACACTTGAAGATCTCGGCCATCCTAAGACTTTCATTGTACTAGTATTAGGGTGATCCACGACTCAGTTTTAATAGCATATCATAAGTGATAAGAGAAGAATTAGGCCATTTGGCCTGCCAAGTCTACTCCATCATTCAATCATGGCTGATCTATCCCTCCCTCCTAACCCCATTCTTCTGTCTTCCCCCCAAAACCGTTCTGGGGCAAAGAATTCCACAGATTCACCACCCTCTGACTAAAGAAATTCCTCCTCATCTCCTTACTAGAAGAACATTCTTTAATTCTGAGGCTATAACCTCTAGTTCTAGACTCTCCCACTGGTGGAAACATCCTCTCCACATCCACTCTATCCAAGCCTTTCACTGTTCTGTACGTTTCAATGAGGTCCCCCCTCATTCTTCCAAACTTCAGCGAGTTCAGGCCCAGTGCTGACAAACGCTCATCATAGGTTAACTTACTCATTCCAGCTATCATTCTTGTAAACCTCCTCTGGACCCACTCCAGAGCCAACAAATCCTTCCTCAGATATGGTGCCCAGAATTGCTCCCAATATTCCAAATACGCCTGACCATCGCCTTATAGAGCCTCAGCATTACATCCCTGTTTTTGTATAGAAACCCTCTCGAATAAATGTTAGCATCGCAGGATGTAACTCAGCCCATGGGCGGAAATCCTGGGGGGGAGGGGGACGGGAGGGCACGTTCCCCCCATGCTTTAAGAGGTGGGGGACAATCCCCCCCATGTTTTGTAATCCGGACTTTATCAGACGCTTTCTAAGGGCTGAATCGGCCCGTTCGCGGGGGTTTTCAGCGCCTGGCGCGGCTTAAAATCAAACTGCTGCATCGAGGCGATCGAGGCGATCGAGACTCCTGATGTTGAAGCCACCGCCGGCCCATGAAAGGCCCCGTGAACGGGCCGATTGAAGCCCCACGATTCGGGGCGGACGAAGCTGCTGTTGCTGGAGTTCGGAGTCGGTCACCAACCAGGTCAGCTCCCAATGTTACCGTCCACAGGGCCCACGGCTGAAGCCTCGCGTGTGTGCGCATGCGCGCGCGCGGCCGCAAAGAAATTCTGTTTTTCCCCCCCATGTTTTGATAGCGATTTCCGTGCCTGATTCAGCCAGTCAGTCAGTATCTCTGGAGAAAAGGAATAGGTGATGCTTCGGCTCAGAACCTTTCTTCAGACCTGAAACGTCACCTATTTCTTCTCTCCAGATGTGCTGCCTGAACCAATGAGTTACTCCAGCATTTTGTGTCTATCTTCGGCATAAACCAGCATCTGCTGTTCCTTCCTACAAACCAGGCCAGGCGTTGGCTTCCTTAAGAAGATTCAATTCAAATAGAAATAATTCCCCTGTTGGCAACTTAATCATGCCAATATTCATAAACGCATTATGTTTGAAGCAAGTAATGTAATTTTCGGCAAATTACCTTGGAGTGTTGCTGTTTCTTTTCCCGTGCAGAACAATTACAAGCTGCATCCACCGTCGAGCAAAACCCAGACAACAAGGGCAGATTTCCTCCTTTGTACCGACCCACGAACAGATGGTTGTGAAATCAGCAGGGGCGGAAATCCCGGGGGGGACAGGGGGACATGGTGGACACGTCCCCCCCTGTTTTGAGAGGTGGGGGACGATCCCCCCCATTTTTTGTAATCCGGATTTTAAAACTCCATGAAGAAAAAAGCTGTTAAAAATCTCCGCTTTCCGCGAGACAGTGGGGGTGGGACTGATGATCGAGGGCGCCGATTGGATGAGAGAGACGTCAGTCAGCAGGCAGTGGGGGGGGGGGGCATGATGATTCAGCGCGATCATTGGAGGAGGGAAGTGTCGGTCAGAGGCGGAAGTAGGGGGGTGGGACTGAGGATAGAGAGCGGTGATTGGAGGAGGGAGACGTCCTGGTGGAGCAAAGATCATAGAGCGGAGCTTGAATCGGCCCGTTCGCGGGGCTTTTCATCGCCCGGCCCAGCGCAGCTTAAAATCGACCTTGGGATCTTCCACCGCCCCGCGGTCAAATTGCTGCATCGAGGCGATCGAGGCTCCCGATGTTGGGCGATGGAAGATCCCGCGAACGGGCCGATTGAAGCCCCACGATTCGGGACGGACGAAGCTGCTGTTGCCAGAGTTCAGAGTCGGTTACCAACCAGGTCAGTTGCCGATGATACCGGCCATAGAGCCCACGACCGAAACCTCACGTGTGTGCACATGCGCGTGCGTGTGTGTGTGCGCGGCCACCAAGAAATTGTGTCCCACCCATGTTTTGACAGCGATTTCCGTGCCTGGTGAAATGCACAGAGTCATAGAGTCTGGAAACAGGCCCTTTGGCCCGAACTCACCCAAACCCCGTCTATGCTAGTCCCACCTGCCCATGTTTGGCCCATATCTCTCTAAACCTGTCCTATCTATGTATCTGTCCAAGTGTCTCTAAAATGTTGTTCTAGTCAAGAGTGTTTTATTGTCATATGTCCCTAACTATATGGAACTATAAACAATCTTTTGGGTCTACCTTCGATTTAAACCAGCATCTGCAGTTCTTTCTTACACACTGTGCATTCACCCTATCTATTCCCCTCATGATATTAGACCCCTCTATAAGATCACCCCTCAGCCTCATGTGCTTGAGGATTTATTCCTAGCTTGCCCAAACCTCCCCTGTAGCTCAGGCCCTCGAGTCCTGGCAACATCCTTGTAAACCATCTCTGCACTCTTTCCAGCTTAATAATATCCTACCTCTTGCAGGGTGACTAAAACTGAACGCAGTATTACAAATGTGAACACACCAAATTGCATGTTGAAATGTTAAACATGAAGGTTTGGCATTCGTCGGTTAATTAATTTAAAATCTATGGAGAAATATCTCTGTTAGGATAACAAGATAGTAGAACAAACATCTCATTGCATTAAGCAAAACAAAAAATGCAGGAGGAACTCAGTGGGTCAGTCAGCATCTGTGGAGGGAATAGACAGAATAGCAAGAATTGGCCAAGATGGTGTGGGTCCCAAGCAACGTAAACCCAAAATGATGAACAAGATGGCTCCGTCACAATGAGACAAATAGTGTCACGCCTGTTATTGGATTCAATGGGTCCAGTAACTTTACCAAGATACTGTGGCGACATAATGCCCACGTGGTTTTTAGGTCGGGACCGTATTTCAGACCAATTGTCGTAGGAGTGAGAAAGCTGGAAAAGAGATGTGGGGACGGGACAAAGCCTGGCGAGTGTTAGGTGGATACAGGTGAGGGGGGGGTGTATAATTGGCAGATGGGTGGAGTAAGCGACAAAGGCACGAGATGAAAAGGAGACAAAGGGGTGTCTGATTAGGAGAGAAGTGAAAGGTAGAGCCATAGGGAAGGATATAGGTAGAAACATATAAAAATTATAAAAGAACTGGACAAGCTAGATGCAGGAAAAAATGTCCCCAATGTTGGGCGAGTCCAGAACCAGGGGCCACACTTAGAATAAAGTGGAGGCCATTTAAGACTGAGGTGAGAAAAAACGTTTTCATCCAGAGAGTTGTGAATTTGTGGAATTCTCTGCCACCAAGGGCAGTGGAGGCCAAATCACTGGATGGATTTAAGAGAGAGTTAGATAGAGCTCTAGGGGCTAGTGGAATCAAGGGATATGGGGAGAAGGCAGGCACGGGTTATTGATTGGGGACGATCAGCCATGATCACCATGAATGGTGGTGCTGGCTCGAAGGGCCGAATGGCCTCCTCCTGCACCTATTTTCTATGTTTCTATGTTTCTCTGAAAGAAGAGTTGCGGATAGTGGGATAAATGGGCATAGGAAAGAGAGAGGGGGTGGGGGAAGGTATTATTTAAAATCGAAGAATTCAAAGTTCATACCGAAGAAGAACACAAAATTCTGGAGCAACTTAGCGGGTCAGGCAGCATTTCTGGAGAGAAGGGATGGGTGACGTTTCGGGTCGAGACCCTTCTTCAGACAGTTCATACCATTGGGTTGTAAGCTATTCACGAGGAATATTTGAAGGTGTCGTTCCTCCATTTTGTGAGTGGCCTCACTCTGGTAATGGAGGCGGCCCAGGACAGAAGGGTCATTATGGCATTGGGAAGGGGAGCTAAAACGTTTAGCAACCGGGAGATCCAGCAGACCTTGGCGGATCGAGAGCAAGTATTCGGCGAAGCTGTCAAGGCTTGGTCTCTCCGATGTAAAGGAGGCTACACCGGGTCCACCGAATGTAGTTGTATTGTCGATAGACACAACATGCTGGACAGGCAGAACCTCTGGAGAGAAGGAATGGCTGGCGTTCCGAGTCGAGGCCCTTCTTCAGACTGAGAGTCAGGGTAGAGGGAAACTAGGGATATGGAAGGGCGCGGTGTGAAAACGACAGATCAAAGCAGACGACGATCAAGGAAGTCCAATGGTTCATTGTTGGCTAAGGGGGAAGTGGAAAGGAGGCATACAAACAGACATATACAAACAGACATACAAATAGATGTATTGTTGACTGGTTTGGTGTGGACCATTCATGGTGTGTAGGAAAGCCAGTATACATTGTCCATCCGAAACCATCCTTGATATGAATGGTTTACTCGAGAGGAGTTCAAAAGTGTTCACATTGCTGTGCTCCTGGACTTCCAAGTTGGCCAAACTGTGTAGGCAGGGATGACAGATTTTCCTCAAAGATGTTAGTGAAGCAGATGGCTTTTGTTTCACAGCAAGTCGTCTTAAGAGATGCAACGTTTTAATTCTGGACCATTTAAGTAGCTTAATTTTAAATCTTCAGCTGCCGCGATGGATTTGATGCTGCGTCTTTAGGATCAGTGGGCCAGGCTTTGTGTCTGCAGAGTACAGTAAGAATTAGACTTGCACTGAACTTTGGTTGGTTCATGCGTGCAATACCACACACACACATTGTCGCTCACCAAACTATAACAAAGGTCTAGGAAAGAACTGCAGATGCTGGTTTGATTCGAAGGTAGACACAAATGCTGGAGTAACTCTGCGGGACAGGCAGCATCTCCGGAGAGAAGGAATGGGTGACATTTCGGGTCGAGACTCTCAAACCCGCATCTGTATTTCCTTTCTACGTATTTCAGTGAATGGGTGATTGATGGTCGGCTTGGACTCGATGGGCTGAAGGGCCTGTTTCCGTGCCATATCTCTAAATTCTCAACTAAACTAGGAAGATTAAACAAGCTTACCAGTTTGAAGTTTGATCTTTATTTTATGAGGAGTTACGATGAGGGATTACGTGAAGAAACCCGCCAGCACGCATGAGCGTCAACCTTCAAAGCAGCGGTGAGAAATCACAGATAACAGTTGTTGAACTGAATATAGGAAGATTCGAGAGAACTAGAAACTACCAGATGACCTTTATGAGAAGAGAGTTGGGAGCGGAGGGCACGTAATCCCTCATCGTAACTCTTCATAAAATAAAGATCAAACTTCAAACTGGTAAGTTCTCGTTTAATCTTCCTATTTTACTTCGGAGTCACGTGAGTGACTACGTGAAGATTTCAAAGCTCTGTGATTTCATGCCGCGAACACGGGTCCATGCAACACACTGCATTAGTTGACCAGAGATGATTGAAAAAATGATACTGCACTCAGACATGTGATAGATTTAAAACATGCTGATGCTAATAATAAGCAAATAAGCAAATTATTGGATGGACCTTAAAATTGAGTTGGCAAACGAACCCGGCCTGGCAATCGATTTGTTATAAAAGGTTTGGAAAGTCCGCTGATTTAACCATCCTGCTGTCGCTAGGATGCGGTCCAGCAGAACCTCCATGAACCTTGCTGCTGATGTTATCGCAGCCCTGGTGGAGTGAGATTTAAAAACGTCAGTGTTCACTCCTGCATAAGCCAATACAAATCTCAACCATCTGGAGATGGTCTGCACTGAAACCCTTTTGTGTGTGTTTTTGGTGGCTAACGAACATTGCCAGCTCAGTGCCTCTAAGGTTCTTTGTAGCCTTAAAATGTTGATGAATATGTGTGACAACACACAATCTATGGTCCATAGGATATGCCAGAATTCCAGCTTTAGACCCAACGCCCCCGGTCTGCTTAGTTTAATAACACATTTACATAGAACGTTATTTGTTGGTAGATATAATCATTCTGTTCAGCCGCAGCTTATGCAACGACCGGATGCGTTGTGCTGAATTAGCGCCATGAGCATAACTACCTTATGAGAGCCCAGCCAAAGATAAGGATGTAGCTGGAGCCCGCCGGCGAAGTAGTGCTAACACAATGTTAATACCCCATACTTCCGAGTACCTGGGCCTGGGAGAATTTGTGTTAAAGATATCCTTCATAAATCTGGATATCAGAGGGTGAGACCCGACAGAGTGGGTCCCACTCCCTGCAGCAAATATGATGAGAAGGCACGTTTGGCACAGTTAATGGCACTATAACTTAATTTTTGTCAAAGACCCATTCGAAAATGAACTCCAAGATGTCAGTTATCTGTGCCGTATTATATGTAATATTAGCATTTAAAGAAAATACTTCCCATCTCCTGATGAGGAAATGTACTGCTTTTTTGGTGCTATCCCTGCAATCTGCAGTGAGCACGTCTATGGTTCGGTTTGACAACCCGAACCCCAGGAACGGTCTTCTCAGAGTCTGCAAGTCAATAAAATGATACTATCATGCAGAGGATGGTTTCCCGAGTCACGGGATAAACCAGTAATATTTGTGTTTAGAAATAACCATATAAGGTTCTATTATCATTCCCAACATCAGCGGGAACCATGGCTGCATAGGTCAGTCAGGCACTACGAAAATGCCTGAAGCTGGATTTTTTGCAAGACCCGACTGATGAGGCAAAATGGAGGAAAGGCATAAAAGCACATTCCTCCCCAGTGTAATAATAATAATAATAATAGATTTTATTTATATAGCGCTTTTCAGGACTCAAAGTCGCTTTAGCGAGAATGCATCTATCACCACTGCCCCTGGGTGTGGCTGCTACCCCACATATTTTTGCAACTGGTGATTGAGCCTAGATGCAAACAATTCGATATTCGGTGTTCCATATCGAGCCACAGTGTCATTAAATACTTTGTGATCCAACATCCATTCTGTGTTGTCATTGATTTACGTGATGATACACCAGCGCCAAATGAGGTTAGGTAAACTATCACAGGATACTGACTTGATTGCACCCATGTGATTAACATATGCCACCACCGTAGTTGTAGTTGTAGTTGAGCATGCAGATTATGCATATTCGCACAATAAACCTTTAACCCATAGAATGCCCCTAGTGTCTCTAGGTAGTTGATACCATATAACTGAAGAACTGGTAACTCAGGCACATCCCATGCGCCTCTGTAACTAGAGATGGTATTAGTAATTTTCCATGTTTGAGCACTAGCATCAGTTTGTAATATAACTGAAGGTTTACTGACCCAAAAAGTTACTGGAGCAATGCTGAATACTGTTCGTCCACCATTGTGACTTTGATAGCTTCAGCTGGTAATAGTATAGGTCTGTGACAATGACCTACATGGTACTTGAGAGCTTGCTCCTTTGCACGTTCTAAGTTCTGATAATGCAAAGGCCCAAATTGCGCAGCTGAAAAAACAGCCACTAATTTTGCCAATTACTCATTGCCACCCATCAATATACACTTAATGAATAGAAGGCTGCTTCATAACATCAAGGTTGTTACAGGCTTCTATTAATTCTAATCTCTTGCCCCAGGGCGGAGTCACAGACAAATTAATAGAGTTAAAGGTAAATCCCAATAATCAATAACTCTAGTTGGTATCAACATAAATTTAACTGGATGGATGAGAAACCCCAATTTCTCAAATATTTGTTTTGCAGCTGAAACAGCTAATTTAGCAAAATACAGCATTTTAGAATATCATCCAGCTAGGCCATAACAATGTGTTTTTGAGCTCTGAGCAGCCCAAGCACCGGCTTTAGTAATTTGGTAAATAACCTGGAAGCTGAAGTTAGCCCATTTTGCAACGCTTTAAACTACTATCATTGCCCCATCCAGCTAAATTTCAAATATCTCCAGTGATCCCTGTGAATGGGAACTGAATAGAATGCATCTTTGAGATCGATGCATGCCATAAAGCATCCTGTGGAAATCAGTTGTTAGACAGTAACGAAGTTTCCCATTTTAAAAAGTCTATACTGCACATTTGAGTTAAATCAAGGATGATCTGACATCCTCCGTCTTTCTTTTATGGAGGCGCAGGGTGTCGTCGCCGAAACAGTGAAGCTATGCTCGTCGTGGGTGCTTTAATTAACCCGACAGCTTTTGCTTCCTCATCCAGATCTTTTACTGTTTGGATATCTGCTTGTACACCCAAACCTTTTTGTTTGGAATGGATAAATGTCCAACTTGGTGAATATTGATGGGTGGCAATGAGTTAAAGGAACATTCAATTTTGAACCCTTGTATACTGTGCAGTATAAACCGATCTGATGTTATTTTTTCAGTTTATAAACGGATCTGATGTTACCCGTCGTCATTCGTGCAAAAAACAAGTGTAATCAATTACCAACTTGTAATTGGTCCACACAACCCATGTTTCGGAAAGAACCAGACCCGCCTACCTCCATGGTTACCGGTTGTCTTATGGTAAGCCCAAAGGCCCCTGATGCGGGTTCTATTTCCGTCCTTGATTTGGAGGGTAGGACTGCTGGGGTGCGTGGATAGCACATTTTCCCTGAGGGCCGGCTTGGGCCTTGGCCTGAAAGACCTCTGCCCAGAGAATCAGCTTTCAAGCTGCCACCAGCTTCAGTGAACCGCTTACTGCAGATGGAGGCACAGGGGTGTTGTCGCCGAAACGGTGAAGCTTTGCTCGTCGTTGGTACCTTGATTAGTCCGACAGCTTTTGCTTCCTCATCCAGGTCTTTTACCTGTTTGGATAGGTCTTCCCCGGAGAGAAGATTCGGCGGCTGGACATTGCTGGCATTACATAAGCCTGCAAATTTGGGATTATAAGGCAGGTCTGATGGCGTTCTTCTGAAAGCAGTTCATTTCGAAGTGTGCATTGCGCATCAACGCCAGGGCATCCTGCTGGACGTCCGATAGCCTGCCATTCACTGCCGGCACTTTCAGGGATGCAAAATTTACAGGTGACGCGCTTGCGTGCTGGCGGGCTTCTTCACGTGACTCCGAAGTAAAATAAACTATTGTTTTCTAAATGCAGATTTTTCCATGGTTTACTTCAAGTCTATGAAATCCACCTGCAGGTGTCATTGTCAAAATATCTGTTGTACTATTCTTCTGCTGGTAGGTTCTTGCAGTACAACACAAAGTAAAAGAGAGTTAGATAGAGCTCTAGGGGCTAGTGGAATCAAGGGATATGGGGAGAAGGCAGGCACGGGTTATTGATCGGGGACGATCAGCCATGATCACAATGAATGGCGGTGCTGGCTCGAAGGGCCGAATGGCCTCCTCCTGCACCTATTTTCTACGTTTCTATGTTTCTATGAATGCTGGAGTAAACTAGCAGGTCAGCTGGCATCTGTGGAGGGAACCGGCATGCTTTGGGTTGGAACCCTTGTTCAGACTGACGCGCTAATTTCCTCCAGCGCTTTTTGTTTTCATCAGGGTTCCAGCAGCTGCCGTCTCCTCTGCTCTAGTGAGGATTGCTTTGATATTCTGGAGGAGCTAACAGCATTGCAAGGAACAATGAGAAAAAACAACTCAACACTAACTTTAAAAGTAAACTTTTCAATTAAGACTACAACGCAGAGAAATGGGACTATAGTAAATAGTTCAGCTGAAGAGCTAGCAACACCATTCATGTTCATAAGTTATAGGAGCTGAATTAGGCCATTTGGCCCATCAAGTCTACTCCGCCATTCAATCATGGCTGATCTATCTTTCCCTCTCAACCTCATTCTCCTGCCTTCTCCCCATTATCCCTGATGCCCGACAAGCATTATTCTGGAGGGCTGAATGGCCTTTGTCTGTTTAATCTATGCAGTATGTAATATCACATCCCTTGGAGGATTTTTTGTTTTTTATGTACAATAAATTTCAGTGTTTATTATTGTGTTGGCAAATTAATGAGCCATTTTTTACACATTTCTATTATCAATTTATGAGTCTCTGATGATGCGAACTGCACTACAAAGGAGAAAATAACTGGTTAAAACAACATGTAAACCTTGCTCTTCTTCCATAAAATTCTTCGCCTGAATCCCCCAAATGGCCCTTTTAAGTCTCCAAGGATGAAAGTCCACAGGACAAAAATTCTGTGGAGGTTTTCAGCAGGTTCCCCACCAGTGATCTTTACCCTGTTCTGTAAGGTCAAACTGTAGAGGAAATAAAACAAACATTTGCAAATAAAAGCATCGCTATGGTGCAAATCTGAGGGGGTTTGTTCTCCATATCTTTCATGTGCAGGGTAATATATTCGTAAGTTATGCACCTTGTTTTGATGTTCAGACCTTTGTAGTTCAACATGGAGAGCCCCAGTGTGCAAGGCTGCTGGTTGCTAGGCAGTTGTTCCCGGAACTGTGCAGGTGGAATTGATGCTTCAAAAAAAAACCCCAGCTTATTTCCTGATGTTTTCATAACTAAGAAGCTAATGAATATGATATTAGCTGACAGATGCTCCAGGCATTGTTGTTAATGCATTGGTCAATACCAGATTCTGGGTTTGCTTTTACCTTTAGAGATACAGCACGGAAACAGGCCCTTCGGCCCACCGAGTCTGCGCCTACCATCAATCACCCCGTGCACTAGCACTACACACTAGGGACAATTTTCAATCTTACCGTCACCAATTAACAGGGCTGCCAGCTCTCATGCATTGAGCGTGAGAATCACGCATTTCGCCAAATTCTCACTCTCTCATGCAGATCACAAATTTCTCACGCTCTGTCCTGAGAAATTCAGTGATCAATGAAAATTTCAAAACATATCAACTGCATGGGCCGCGGGTGTTGGAGAGCCGGGGCAGAGGGAGGGGTGGAAGGAGAAGCAGCGGCGGGGACAAATCCGGGCGAGGAGCCGAGGCTGGCGAGTGTTTTCCGGGCTGGCGAGTGTTTGCTGGGCTGGCAAGTGTTTGCCGAGTTGGCGAGTCGCTCGCTGCAGCTCCGGCCATGGAGCAGCCTCAGTGCAAAGGTCCCAGGCCGTCGGAGGCGTCGGAAGCGTTGCGCCGCTGCCGTGAGAGTCTCTGTGCCGAATTCGCCCAGGTGACCGGCATGGATCAGGCTGCGGCTCGGTGAATCCTGGAGGACAACCAGTGGCTGCTGGAAGTAAGTACCAAGCACTGGGTAGAAACGGTGGAAGATAGTTGCCTTCAAATGGGAGTAGTTGGAGAAAGCATCCTGCTTGCCTGCTTGATTTTCACTTACTGTAACTGCAGGAAAAATGTTCCCAATGTTGGGGGAGTTCAGAACCAGGGGTCACAGTTTAAGAATAAAGGGTAGGCCAGTTAGGACTGAGATGAGGACAGACTTTCTTCAAGCAGAGAGTTGTGAATCTGTGGAATTCTCTGCCACGGAAGGCAGTGGAGGTCAAATCACTGAATGTTTTCAAAAGAGAGTTACATTTAGATCTTGGGGCTAGCGAAATCAAGGGATATGGGGAAAAACAGGAAAGAGGTACTGATTTTAGATGAACAGCCATGGTCATATTGAATGGCAGTGCTGGCTTGAAGAGCCGAATGTCCTATTCTTGAACCTATTTTCTATGTTTCTATGCTTGAGTATATGGCAATAATACTCGACCACTTGATTTTGAAGCATTCATGCATGGTGGAGGTATAATGTAGTCATGGAGTGATACAGTGTGAAAACAGGCCCTTTGGCGCAACTTGCCCACACCCGCCAACGGTATCCGGAAGTAGCGTCGAAGGATAAGAAGCCGAAGCAAAGAAGTCTATGCCAAATAGCTGAATGGAAACGAAATTGAAACGCTAAATAACCGAAAGCATACGAAGCTGAAACGCCACCTAACCAAAAGGCTGCGTCGCCTACAAGCCAACTAACCGAATGCCGCTCTGCCGAAAAGTCACATAACGGACATTATGTCGCTGGGGGGGCGGGACTTGTCAGCGATTGTTCCAGACCCCCGCGTCCATCACATCACTGGCCGGTGGAGATGGGAGGGTGGGGGTCAGTTTCCCACACAAGCCATTATTTGACTTTTTGGCAGAGCGGCATTCGGTTAGTTGGCTTGTAGGCGACGCAGCCTTTGATCAGGCAACATCTGTGGGAAGAGAA
This sequence comes from Malacoraja senta, assembly GCA_038087875.1. Classification (NCBI taxonomy): domain Eukaryota; kingdom Metazoa; phylum Chordata; class Chondrichthyes; order Rajiformes; family Rajidae; genus Malacoraja; species Malacoraja senta. The sequence continues at coordinate 28,368,095 of CM075982.1, forward strand.
AATGGAGAACATGGATAGGCCATTTTTCAGGTCGAGATTCTCCTTCAGTCTGATGGTAGCAGGGGAGAGCAAGCTGGTAGAGAGGTGGGGGCAAGACTTGTTTTTGGAAGAATGAGAGTTAATCCTATTGAAACATACAAAAACCTTATGGGACTTTGATTTTCTTTAGTTTAGTTTAATTTAGTTTAGTTTAGGTTAATTTAGTTTAGTTTAGTTTAGTTTAGGTTAGTTTAGTTTAGGTTAGGTCAGTGTGATGTTTGGTGGACTGTGTGGGGTGGGAGGACCCGTTGCTCCTCCCGTGCAGCAGGTGGCGCTGCACAGGACAAAGGGAGATGTTTTGTATATAGTTTATGCTGTCTGTAGACAGTGTGTGTGTGTGCAGCCATTTTTTACTTGTCGTGCTGCCAGCATTGAGTAAAGCATTAAAGACTTCTGGTGTAAATTAAAGACTCTCAAGTTTGTGCAGACCTAGAAAACGAACACAAAAGTTAGTTTAGTTTAGTTTAGTTTAGAGATGCAGCATGGAAACAGGCCTTTCGGCCCACTGAGTCCAATCAGACCATCAATCTCCTATTCACACTAAATGTGTAGGAAGGAACTGTTTTACAAATGCTGTTTTACACCAAAGATAGACAGAAAAGGCTGGAGTAACTCAACTGGTCAGGCAGCATCTCTGGAGGAAAGGAATAGGTGACGTTTCGGGTCTCAACCCGAAACGTCACCAATTCCTTCTCTCCAGAGATGCTGCCTGGCCCGCTGTGTTACTCCAGCATTTTGGTCCACCTGTTCACATCAGATCTATGTTTATCCCACTTTTACATCCACTCCCTACACACTAGAAGCAATGTTACTGAGGCCGATTCATCTACTAACCACGTACATGTCTTAAGAATTTACGAGGGAAACGGGAGCACCCGGAGAAAACCAAGGTGGTCACAGGGAGAACGTACAAACCCATACAGACAGCACCCGAGCTCAGGATTGTTCTCTGGTCTCTGGTGTTGTGAGGTAGCAGCTATACCAGCAGCACCATTGTGTCATTATTATTGAATGATAGAACAGGCAGGATGGGCTGAATGGCCCACCCCAACCTTAATTTTTTATGTTGCTATATTGACAGATTGAGAGAATCAAATGCATGTGTGGGAAGGAAATGCAGATGCTGGTTTACACCAAAGATAAACACAAAATGCTGGAGTAACTCAGCGGGACAGGCAGAAGGAATGGTTGACGTTTCAGATCGAGACCCTTCTTCAGGCAGAATCTTCAGAATCAGATGCATAATCCATTGAGAATGCACTTTTCCAATCGATATACATTCTTAGTGTTTAATAACCTGCATTCTGTATTTATCAGGTTTTCTGCATTGGCCCAGAGGTGAGATCTGTTATTGTCAGCCAGGGTTCCAGGCTGGTTTGTCCTTGAAATTGACAGGTTTTGTCAGTCAGTCAGTCATTGTAATTCTCTGCCACAGAAGGCAGCGGAGGCTAATTCACTGGATGTTTTCAAGAGAGAGTTAGATTTAGCTCTCAGGGCTAACCGAATTCTAGTTTAAATTCTGTTTGTGTAGGAAGGAACTGCAGATGCTGGTTAACACCGATGATAGACACAAAATGCTGGAGTAACTCAGCGGGACAGGCAGCATCTCTGGATAGAAGGAATGGGTGACATTTCGGGTCGAGACCCTTCCTTAGACTGAGGGTCAGGGGCGAGGGAGACACAGTGATATAGACAATAGACAATAGACAATAGGAGCAGGAGTAGGCCATTCGGCCCTTCAAGCCAGCACCACCATACAATGTGATCATGGCTGATCATCCCCAATCAGTACCCCGTTCCTGCCTTCTCCCCATATCCCCTGACTCCGCTATCTTTAAGAGCCCTATCTAGTTTTCTCTTGAAAGCATCCAGAATACCTGCCTCCACCGCCCTCTGAGGCAGAGAATTCCACAGACTCACCACTCTCTGTGAGAAAAAGTGTTTCCTCGTCTCCGTTCTAAATGGCTTACTCATTCTTAAACTGTGGCCCCTGGTTCTGGACTCCCCCAACATCGGGAACATGTTTCCTGCCTCTAGCATGCCCAAGCCCTCATCCTTCTAAACTCCAGAGAGTACAAGCCCAGCCGCTCCATTCTCTCAGCATATGACAGTTCCGCCATCCCGGGAATTAACCTTGTAAACCTACGCTGCACTCTCTCAATAGCAAGAATGTCCTTCCTCAATTTAGGGGACCAAAACTGCACACAATACTCCAGGTGTGGTCTCCCTAGGGCTATGTACAACCGCAGATGGGTAAGATGTGAAAAGGAGAGATCAAAGGGGATGAAGTTCAAGAAAAATGTGGAATAGATCAATGTTAGCTCGGGGAAGCTGACAATGAGGCACACAAAGATAAAATTTAATCAGGAGGACAGTCAAACTGGTCGGAGAAATAGGATGGAGGATGGATGGAGTGAGAGGGAAAGCAAGGGTTACTTGAAGTTAGAGAAGTCAATATTGGGGCTAACGGAATCAAGGGATATGGGGAGAAAGCAGGAACGGGGTACTGGTTTTGGATGATCAGCCATGATCATATTGAATGGCGGTGCTGGCTCGAAGGGCCAAATGGCCTACTCCTGCACCTATTTCCTATGTTTTATGATTCTATGTAACCAGAGTTCCAGGCGTGTTTGTCCTTGAATTAGACAGGTTTTGTCAGTCAGTCAGTCATTGTACCCCAGTGACTGTCATTGCTCATTATGCTTTCTGTACTTATAATCGGTAAGACTGGTCCACGCCGCGTCTTGTAAATGACAAGCCTCATTACTTGCTCAAGCAACTGAAAAAGCTCGTGAGTGCTAATAATTGACAGAGCATCTATTTATTAAGTGTCCGTACTCGAGAGGCTTTCTTGCATGGTGCACCGATAATTGGCATCATAATCCAACGTACTCTGCAGAATTCAGCGCTTTAATAAAATATCTCATTCATAGATCAGGGTGTCTATTAGCACAGCCAGTATTTATTGTCGACAGGAGGAACTGCAGATGCTGATTTTGACACGCAAAAAAAAGACACAAAGTACTGGAGTAACTCAGCGGGGTCAGGCAGCATCTCTGGAGAACATGGACAGGTGATGGTTTGGGCCGGGACCTGCCTTCAGACTGATTGTGGTGGGGGGGAGAAATGGGAGGTGCAGATAGGACAAAGTTTGGGCGAGTTATAGGTAGATACAGGTGAGTGTCTAGTTAGCAGATGGATGGACAAAGGCCAGAGATGAAAAGATAATAAGTCATGGATTCATACAGTGTGGAAACAGGCCCTTCGGCCCAACTTACCCACACCGGCCAACAGGTCCCAGCTACACTCGTCCCACCTGCCTGCCTTTGGTCCATATCCCTCTAAACCTGTCCTATCCATGTACCTGTCTAACTGTTTCTTAAATGTTGGGATAGTCCCTGCCTCAACTACCTCCTCTGGCAGCTTGTTCCGTACACCCACCACCCTTTGTGTGAAAAAAGTTACCCCTCGGATTCCTATTAAATCATTAAAAGTGTGAGATAAGTGAATAAGAATAGAACAAATGTGAAGCCAGACGAAGAAAATAGCCAGAATGGGACAGAGGGTGGTGTGGAGAAGCGGGGGGGACAAAGGAGAAATGGGTGCACAGTGGGAGGGGGATGTTTGTAGGTAAGTTATCTAAAATTGCGGAATTCACTGTTCATACTCTAAGGTAGTAACATACCTAAGCGGAATATGAGGTGCTTTTCCTCCAGTTTGCGTGTGGTCTCACTCTGGCAGTGAAGGAAGCCCAGGTCAAAAAGGTCAGTGCATGAATGGGGAGGGGAGTTCAAGTGGTTAGCAAACCTGGAGATCCAACAGGCCTTGAGGTATTAAGCGCAAGAGTTCGGCCAAACAGTCTTACTGAAAATCCCTGTTGGCCATTGAAATGAATTAATTCCTATGGCATTTCAGAGGGCAATTAAATGTCAACCATTGGTGTGAATCAGGAGATCATTTAAGGGCAAAAGATGATCTTCATAGTCTGGTATTCTCATGCTGACTATTACTGACAATGAATGTTTAATTTTCTATTTATTTCTCAAACTATGTTTAACTTTGCCGGCGGGCAGGTGGGATTAGAACTCACCTCTCAATTACTGCAGTTGGACGAGTAGTCATAACTGCTGAAGACAGACACAAAATGCTGGAGTAACTCAGCGGGACAGGCAGCATTTCTAGAGAGAAGGAATGGGTGATGTTTCAGGTCGAGACCCGTCTTCAGACTGTTGTTGAATAACCACTATGCTACCATGCTACTTTACGGGCCTGTCCCACTTGGGCGACCTAATCGGCGAGTTAAAAAGAGTGTTTTCGCACTTCCAGCTCGGGGGCACTCGCCTGGAAAGCTGCGAGCTGGATCGATCGTCCTCGTTGAAACAGCGAGCTGGATCGACCGACCGCACACACACACAAACACATCGCAACGGCGGGTGCCAGGGAAAGCGGAGGAGCGCTGTCACCCACGATGAAGAGGAAGGTAAAACGGCTGCACAACGGTAAGTCCTTTAGAGAGTGCAGAGGGAGGAGGAGAAGGAGAGAGAAGGGGAGAAAAGGAGAGAGAAGGGGAGAGAAAGGGAGAGAAGGCGGGGGGGAGAAGGGGGGGGAGAAGAAGTGGAGACACTTTTAAGAAGTATAATAAAGTTTAGCGGGCATTTTACCTACCGGTAGGTCTTCCTGGGTCCTGGAAACTCCAATGAGCCAATCAAAATGCCCGGTCAGCGAAGGAGATTGCCTACGACTGCCTCGACTGCCTGTAACTAAACAGCGACCCCACTCCACTGCACCACGAGTTAAAAAGAGCCATGCCGACCAAATTTTACTTGCGGACATTTTTTAAATATGCTGAAAAGTTTTCCGCGACCTGGCTGAGGTCACGAGTATTCCTGAACTTCCCTCGAGTATGAAGGAGAGTTCCAGCGACCTCATAGGACCTCCTAGGACCACGTGTCGACCATGCTGCGAGTTTGAGACGAGGGCAAACTCGTCTAAACTCGCAGCTTAGGTCGCCCAAGTGGGACAGGCCCTTTAGATGTATTGGCCACGGTACTTGGATCACAGAGTCATAAAGTCATACAGCATGGAAACAGGCCCTTCGGCCCAACGTGCCCATGCCGACCAACATGTCCCATCTACACTAGTTTGCATTTGGCCCATATCCCTCTAAACCATTCTTTATCCATGTACTTGTCCAAATGTTTTCAAAGGTGTGATAGTACCTACTTTAGCTACCTCTTCCGGCAGCTCGTTCCATATACCTAGCAGCCATTGCGTAAAAATGTTGCCCCTCAGAATCCTATTAAAACTTTCCCCCCTTGCCTTCAACCTATTTTCTCATGTTGTTACCTTGATCACAATGTGATTCGACCACACATAGTACGAAGACACAAGAGACTGCAGATGCTGGAATCTGGAGCAAAAAACAAGCTGCTGGAGGAACTCTGTGGAGGCTACGGGGTAGTCAACTATTTTGGTCGAGACCCTGCATCAGTGGGAGTGTAAAGGGGAGAGAGCAAGTTTAAGTTTACAGCAGCTGTTAGGCGCTGCCCCTCCTGGTCAATGTTATGTATTAACCTTTCTCTGTTTCTTTCCCAAGTGCAGGCCTCGTGGCTGTGAGTCTGGAATCAAGGGGTTAAAAGGCTCCTGTACCCGATTGGCCAAGCTGCATCAGGTGCCGGGTGACTCATCTGAAGCATAAATACCAGAGTTCCCAGAATTCTCTCTCTTTCTTCGACGACCCTGCCTCGTGAGCTGATTGATGGTGTGAGCTGTGGAAGGCCTGGCCACATGGCATAGAACTTTGTGTCATTTCAACATTACGTAGTACCAAATATTGAATTGAGACAGATAAGGGCTGTCCTTAGAAGTTTTCGGTATTTTGTTTCAGGGTTAGATTTCTTTAAGGCAGGTTTAGAGTCTCAGGTTCGACGGTCCATCGCGTTGCTGGCCTGAGCACTTTTAAGTTGTTTGTTAGTCCATTCATATCCTTGTCTGGGTTGTTTGAATCAGGTTTGGGTTTTGGGTGTGTTATTGAATAATTAAAAACTATTTTTGAACTTAAACCTGGTTTTTGACTTATGTTACGCGACTCTGAAGTACCTGCTTTCGGGTGTCGTAACAGCGGCGCAGTGGTAAAGTTGCTGCCTTATAGTGTCACAGACCCGGGTTCGATCCTGACTACAGGTGCTGTCTGTACGCAGTTTGTACGCTCTCTCCGTGACCTGCGTGGGTTTTCTCCGAGATCGGTTTTCTCCCACACTACAAAGGTGTGCAAGTTTGTAGGTTAATTGGCTTGGTATAATTGTAAATTGTCCCTAGTGTGTGTAGGATAGTACTAGTGTGTGCGGGGATCGCTGGTCGACACGGACATGGTGGGCTGAAGGGCCTGTTTCCGCGCTGTACCTCTTAACTAAACTAAAGGTGAGCGGGGCGAGTTCCGCAGGACTGGTGAGCGATAGGTGGATCCAGGTGAGGATGGGGTTGATGGGCAGATGGAGGCAGGGGCAGGAGGGAGGGGTGGAAAGGCTGCGAGGGGATGAGAGGAGACCACGAAAGGGGGGAGGAATTATGGAATCCAATATGAAGGGAAGATGGGAACAAGGCACAGAGAAATTCTTTGCTTGCATACCCAATGTATACAAATAGCGGCCACCTACGGCGCTGACAACGTTACAAAGCAAACTCGTTCTTCCTTTTGTTCTCCCCCCTCCTCCTCCCCACCCCACAGAGGTTCCCCCATGCCGTGCCCCCATTGTCCATTGTTCTCACCCCTCCTCCCTCACGGCGGCCCCCCCACGCTCTCATCGACCGTTGACCATGGGTCGATCTGCGAGGCTTCACCACCGCCGCAAGGCCTCACCACCGCCAATGTATACAAATAGCGGCAATCTACGGCGCTGACAAAGTTTCAAAGTACGCCGGCTCCACCTTTGTTCTCCCCCCACCCCCCCCCCTCTCCCCACGCTGGGTCCCCATTGTTCTCCCCCCCCTGATGAGAGGAGGTTGTTAGGCAAATGTGAACAGTGGGGGCAGCAAATAAGATTGTGCGGATGGTAATTAGATAGAACTATAGAACATGGAACAGTACAGGACACGAGGCCAAGTTAAACTGATCTAAATTGACTAACCAGGTCGGGAATGTGAAAGAAACGCGATAACAGGGTGGTGGCAGAAGGTTGGAAGGATGGCTGTGTGTGAGAGGGTGGAGTAACTCAGCGGGTCAGACAGCATCTCTGGAGAGAAGCAAGAGGTGACGTTTTGGGTCGGGACCCTTCTTCAACCGTTCACACTGGTTTTGTACTATCCCACTTTCCCATCCACACCCCACACACGCGGGACAATTTGCAGAAGCCAATTAACCTACAAACCCGCACGTCTTTGGGATGTGGGAGGAAAACGGAACACCCGGGGGAAACCCACGCGGTCAATGGGGAAACGTGCAAACTCCTCACAGACAGCAACCAGGGCCAGGATGGAACCCGGATCCCTTGTGCTGTGAGGCAGCAGCTCAGAGTATTATGGGCTTTGCAATGGGCTAGGCTCAGTTTTTGGTGGATTACATAAAGTAGCAATGGAAATTTCGAGAGAAAGAGGAGATTTAGATATTTCAATCACCCTGGGGGACCTCTGGCCATTGCTTCAATATCACATCCAAAAGATATCTTCCCCAACAATGCAGCACAGAAGTGTCAGGCCAGATTAAGTCCTCCAGACTTTGGACTGTGGCTTGATGAGACAGTATTACCGTTGAGCTACGACTGACATCTATTGAATTGCCGACTTTGGCTCCTTGTCACATTTTATTTAAAGAACTCAAAAACATAATGCAGTGAAACAAAAAAAATTAACTGTGAAAACCGAGACCTTCCTCACCCGGTTTCATCTGTAATTTGCATTCGCTATAAATGTGAGCGGCGTGGTTGCGCAGCGGCAGAGTCACTGCCCTACAGCGCCAGAGACCCGGGTTCAATTCTGACTACGGGTGCAGTTTGTGTGTTCTCTCCGTGACCGGCGTGGGTTTTCTCAGGATGCTCCGGTTTTCTCCCACACTCCAAAGACGTACAGGTTTGTAGATTACTTGGCTTCGGCAAAACTGTAAATTGTTCTTAGTGTGTGTAGGATAGTGTGAGAGTGCGGGGATCTCTGGGCAGCGCAGACTCTGTGGGCCGAAGGGCTGCTGCATCTCTAAACTAAACTAAACTCAGCTGTCAGAATTTTAAGATTTACAGGCTGTGCCTCTATTCTATTGTCCTGGAGTTTAGGGCAGCACAGTGGCACAGCTGGTAGACCCGCTGAAGTGTCCTGACATTGGGTTCTCTCTGTGTGGAATTTGCACACTCTCCCTGTGACCGTATGGGTTTTCTCCCACATACCAATGTTGCCTGGCTTCTTTTTTTTTTTTTTTTTTTTTTTGGAAAATATTTTTTATTGGAGATACGTACACAACATATTAACATCATTACCAGTCTTACATTTTTAAATTGATAATATTGTCAATTATTATTACATTGTCTCCAATACCTTTTGCCTTTTTTTGTTTTTTTTAAACTAGATAGAACTAAAAAGATAGATGAAGTAAAGAAAGAAAAAAGAGAGAAGAAAAGAGAGAGAAAGAAAAAACAAACAAAAAAACAAAACAAAAAAACAAAAACAAAAAAAAAAGAAAACAGAAAAGAAAAAGATAGTTAAAGAAGAATGGAAAAATTTATTAAGATAAAAAACTTAGTTCGAGATATATTCGTACATTTCAGAGTATAACATTTCATCCATTCTTTAGCCCGAGTGTTAGTCAGGTTCCTGTGCTGAACCATTCTGACCCTTTAAATAATCAATAAAGGGAGACCATGTTCCAACGAATAATTCCTGTTTGTACAACAGGGAAAATCTGATTCTTTCCATGTTTAAGGTCTCCGTCATTTCTATAATGTTGCCTGGCTTCTGTAGGTTAATTAGCCGCTTTGCTGGGGAAGATAAGCCATTTAGAACGGAGATGAGGAAACACTTTTTCACACAGAGAGTTGTGGAATTCCCTGCCTCAGAAGGCGGTGGAGGCCGGTTCTCTGGATACTTTCAAGAGAGAACTAGATAGGGCTCTTAAAGATAGCGGAGGCAGGGGATAGGGGGAGAATGGTATGTTGGCCTTCATAGCAAGAGGATTTGAGTATAGGAGCAGGGAGGTTCTACTGCAGTTGTACAGGGTCTTGGTGAGACCACACCTGGAGTATTGCGTACAGTTTTGGTCTCCAAATCTGAGGAAGGACATTATAGCCATAGAGGGAGTGCAGAGAAGGTTCACCAGACTGATTCCTGGGATGTCAGGACTTTCATATGAAGAAAGACTGGATAGACTTGGCTTATACTCGCTAGAATTTAGGAGATTGAGAGGGGATCTTATAGAAACGTACAAAATTCTTATGGGGTTGGACAGGCTAGATGCAGGAAGATTGTTCCCGATGTTGGGGAAGTCCAGGACAAGGGGTCACAGCTTAAGGATAAGGGGGAAATCCTTTAAGACCGAGATGAGGAAAAACTTTTTCACACAGAGAGTGGTGAATCTCTGGAACTCTCTGCCACAGAGGGTAGTTGAGGCCAGTTCATTGGCTATATTTAAGAGGGAGTTAGATGTGGCCCTTGTGGCTAAAGGGATCAGGGGGTATGGAGAGAAGGCAGGTACGGGATACTGAGTTGGATGATCAGCCATGATCATATTGAATGGCGGTGCAGGCTCGAAGGGCCGAATGGCCTACTCCTGCACCTATTTTCTATGTATCTATGTATCTATGTAGAAGGCAGGAACGGGGTACAGATTGTGGATGATCAGCCATGATCACATCGAAGAGCCGAACGGCCCACTCCTGCAACTATTATCTATTGTCTATTGTCTAAGGGCGGATGTGAAAATGGGATAACAGTGAACGGGTGATCAATGGTCGCCGTGGGCTGAAGGGCCTGTTTCCATGTTGTCTCTCCAAACTAAACTAGTAACTGCAAAACTAAAGTAACCTAAACTAAACTAATGACCACTGTTGGTGGGATAAGAGTACTAGTATGAACCGGTGATCAATAATCAACGTGGACTCGGTGGGCCGAAGGCCCTGTATCTATCATTCGATCAAATCGACCCGAAACGTTATCTATCCATGTTCTCCAGAGATGCTACCTGAGCTGCTGAGTTACTCCAGCACTTTGTGCCTTTTTTAATTCAAATTTTTAAATAATTTGATGCTTTTGAAGATGGTTGGATAAGCTAATTCTTTATTAAAAAAAAAAAGAAGAAACTGAATCTATTATCCTTATTTAGGAAACACTTAAAAAGGGTTTAGCAATGTGCATGGTGCAATGATGCTTTAAAATGCCAATACATGCCAGGAAAATTTTTGTTTATTATTATTACTTATACCCGGGTAAAGTGAAAAGCTTTGTTTTGCATGCGATCCAACCAGATCAGACACAACCGGACACAAATACAATCAAGTTAAACTCGGGTGCAATCGGAGGAGCATTCAGAAAATGGCTGACAATGTCATTTGCTGGCACTGAGGGAGAGGTGGGTCAGCAAAGGAACAGGTGACATTTCGGGTCGAGACACTTCTTCAGACTGAGAGTCAGGGGAAAGGGAAACAAGAAATATAGACAGTGATATAGAGAGATGTAGAATCAATGTTACAAGTTGAAGACCATTGTCAGAATTGAGAAAAAAAGAGAAAAGGTTTGTTTGAAGTTGGAGCCTGAGACAGTCCAGGAACAAGTGCTTCAGCCCACAATGTCTGTGCTGAACATGATGCCAAGATAAACTAATCTTCTCAGCCTGCATATGATTCATATCCATCCATTCCCTGCATATCCATGTGCCTATCTGACAGCCTCATAAATGATACGATCGAATCTGCCTCCACCTCCACCCCTGGCAGCTTGCTCCAGGCACCCACCACACTCTCTGCAAAATATTTGCCGCACTGCAAAATATAGTTCTCAGCATTGTGGCACATCAGTTCCACAGACAAGGTCTAATGTTTGCAATGGGGTTAAAGGTGAATCGGACAGTACGCTAGCTTATGGAAGGACCGTTCAGATGCCTGATAACAGAGGGGAAGAAGCTGTCCCTGACTCTGGTGGTGGGCGCTTTCAAGCATTTTAAAACTAATTAAGCAAATTAAAACTAACTTGGTTTCTCCTTTTCTCAGTTCTGACAAAGGGACTGTGACCTAAAACATGACCTCTTTTCTCAATCTCTCCCCGCAGATGCTGCCTGACCTGTTGAGTGCTCCCAGCAGTTTCAGTTCTGATTTCAGTTTATCCAGCATCTCAAATGTTAAGATTTTCACCGCTAATTGAATTGCTCTCCTGCTTGTTTGTACTTTCCTCTGAAATTATCAGTAAGACCTTGACCGGTGAAGAATTTGGTGAGGAATAAGGAGAGTGGGCTTTGAGAAGGGGGTGGTGGGCAGGAGGGGGCGGTGGAAGTAGTCCTCTGATGACTTTTAGTTTAGTTTAGTTCAGTTTAGTTTAGAGATACAGCGCATAAACAGGCCCTCCAGCACTCCCAGTCCATGCCAACCAGCGATCCCCACACACTAACACTATGGACACACACCCCACACACACACACAAGGGACAATTTACAATTTTACCGGAGCCAATTAACCTACAAACCTGGACGTCTTTGGATTGTGGGAGGAAACCAGAGCACCCGGAGAAAACCCATGCGGTCACAGGGAGAACATATAAACCCCGTACAGACAGCACCTATAGTCAGGATCGAACCCGGGTCTCTGGGGTTGTAAGGTAGCAACTCTACCGCTGTGCCACCGTGCCATCCCGTTCACACTACCTCTCGTGAAGGAATCTGTAACACCACCCTGGATTCCGCAACAACCTCTCTCTCCTTGTGTTTATACAACAGCCTCCAGTTCTCCTCTCTGTGTACATTTTAAACCACTGGACTATTTGACAGTAAATACATCTTCCATGACCACACTTCCGAGGGATGATGTTCGGGGTAAACAGTGCAAATCAGTTAAGATTAGCTTCTCTAAGATTGTCCCCAGGGTGTAGGATAATGTTCGTGTATGGGTTGATCGCTGGTCGGCACTGACTCGTTGGGCTGAAGACCCTGTTTCCACGCTGTATCTCTAAAGTCTAATTTTTACTTCGGAGCCACGTGAGTGATTCCGTGAAGAAGCCCTGCCGTGCGCATGTGTGTCATATCGTCGTTCGCATTGCGAAGCACCGGACAGGCAGGGCATCTCTCCTGCCGGCGGTAAGTTTAAAACTTCAGGTACGTTTTCTATCACTTACCAGGGTTTTGAGACGAATCCCGGCAAGTGAACCGGCTATGGGCTCTGGGGAGACCCCGGTTCCGACCGCGAAAGCGGATAGTCGGGAAATGTCGGGTTCGTGTTTTTTCCAGCCTGCTGTGGTTCTCGGTGAGGGACCACGCAGGTCGCGGGGGGGAACGTGCAGACTCCGGACAGACAAGGGTCTGTGGTTGGATCGAACCCGGGTTAAATATCCATTTACCGGGCCTCCATAGCGTTCCCAGCCACTGACAAAGCGGTCAGTGGTTTCCAGCCTGCTGTGTTCCCGGGGACAGGAAAATCAAGCAGGAAGGCAGTATCACCGCCAGAGTCGCTGACAGTGCAGTCAGCGGCTCTCAGACATATCGTCATTCGGTGGTCCCCAGGCTGGGGTAAAATCACCGATACAGCGTTCAGCTTCCATTCGTACGAGTCGGGCTGCAAGGATTCCCTTCCAGAAATTAGTATGTATTTGGACGATTCTGTTTTGTCATTTTAACCCTTTACAGGTGAAGGGATTCTGTTTGTCATTTTAACCCTTTACAGGTGAAGCTCTACTCCAAAATTGAATGTGGAAGCCTACGGGAGAGCCCGCGCCAGCAGCGCCTGGGACAGGGCTGCTTAATGTCTCCTTCTTTGAAGAGGTGAGCATGCCGGGTCAGTGTAATTCTGATGCCGAGGCTGAGGGTATAGCCGTGGAGCATACCCCAAGGAATGAAGGACGTGTCAGAGGTATCAATTCCTGACAACAAAGTTTGCCATCCCCAACAGAATGTTCCATCCTGGTGGCCGTATCAGCGCAGGTATCCCAGGGGCCTGCGGCAGCACCTGTTTAGGGCTGCCTATGAATCGCCCTCTCTAACGAAGGAAGTGCTAAAAGTCAGATGGAACTGACTTCAGATTCTAAAGATGTCCGTGGAACATACTGGATTACATGTGTGCCGTCAGTGAACAGCGCTATCAGGGGGATATGAGAGCCAGCCGACGAATCATCTATTCAGGTAAGGTCTATTCAACAGCAAAAATTGAGATGAAGCACAAGCTGTCGGACCAATCAAGACCAAAGGCAAAGGTTCATCGGTTCAGAACGCACCCCAGGCCTTCATCGGAAAGTAAGAGGTTCACTGAAGCTGGTGGCAGCATGACAGCTGGGCAGAGGTTCCACGCACCCTACCAGTCCTACTCAACAAGGTAGGTCTGGCACCTCCGGTAAGTGGACCACTCACAAGTTGGTAGAGTTACACTTGTTTGTACACCACACAAAGGATGGAGGCATCTAACCATGTAAAACTGCACAATACTAGCATTCCAAGCAAGTTTGGAATTAGGGCCAGAATTGTCGTTTTCAAGACAGGCTCGGAAATCGGGCCAGAGTTATCATGCGAAGCACCCATGCAATGATGGCAGGAGTGGCCTGTTCATTATGAAAAATGGAGAATGTCGTTTAACTCGCATATGAACTTTCCAAATAGGAAACTTCTTTACTGACTAACAACGGATTCATAAGGGTCTCAAAGATCCATTCTATGCAATTCCCTTTACAGGGATCATTGGAGACATTGGAAATTATCAAAAGGCAATGATAGCTGTACTAATAACAGTAAAACATTGCAAATTGGGATAAACTATTTCCCCAGGTTGTTTAATTAATTAGTAAAATTGGTGTTTGGACTCAGAGTTCGAAAACACTTGTTATGTCTTGGCTGGATGATATTCTAACGCTGTATTTTGTTAAAATCATCTGTTTCCGTCTCAAACTAGATTTGAGAAATTGGGCTCATCCATCCAGTTAACTTTAAATTGTTACAAAATAGATTTCTTGGTCATTGGGATTTACCTTTAACTATTAATTGGTCTATGACTCCGCCTTGTGGCACGAGATTGGAGTTAATAGAAACCTGTTATTAAGCTGAATTCTATTCATCCAGAGTAATTGGCAATATAGTAGCTGTGATTCAGCTGTGCGTCGGGAACTGACATCTTGCAAAGTAGCAATCTCTCATATGACATGGAGGTCATTGTTAACAGGCTTATGCTATAACCAGCTGAAGCTACCTAAGTCACAGTGATGAACAAACAGGATTCATAACAACTTGTCACTAAACACCTCCAAGACCAAGGAGCTGATTATTGACTTCAGGAGGTCCCATAATGGAGAATACGCCCCAATCTCCATTTATGGGGAAAGTGTGGAGAGAGTGTCCAGCTTTAAGTTTCTGGGCACTCACAATTCAGAGGACCTCACATGGTCCACCAACACCGCTGCGCTGGTCAAGAAGGCACAGCAACGACTGTTCTTCCTGAGGACATTAAAAAAGACTGGTCTGCCCCAACAGCTGCTGACAACATTCTACCGCTGCACCACAGAGAGCATATTAACGTATGGCATCTCTGTGTGGTATCTCAGCTGCACGGAGGCGGAGAGGAGTGCTCTTCAGCGCATCGTCCACAGAGCGCAGAGGATCATTGGGACAGAGCTACCAGCCTTGGAGGGCATCTACCACACACGGTGCCTCAGGAAGGCCGTCAGCATCCATAAGGACTCATCACACCCTTGTAACGGACTGTTTGAACTACTTCCCTCCGGCAGACGTTACAAGGCCTTCTACGCCCGAACCTCCAGACTCAGAAACAGCTTTATTCCAAGAGCTATAGCGGCTCAGAACCGGCCCTGCTGAGTGCCCCCCCCCCCCCCCATCCACCCCCCCTGGACAATCTCCCTCAGATGGTTACGTCACTCAGCTTGCTTATTTATTTATTTTACTTTTCTTGTACATCGGTGGAGTTGCATACTAAATCTCGTTGCACTGACGTGCAATGACAATAAAAGATATTATTATTATTATTATTATTATTCAGCATTGCTCCAGTAGTTTGGTCAGTCGAATTTCAGTTATTTTACAAACTGATGCTAAGGGCTCTAAGGTGGAGAGTTGCAAATGTCATCTCTAGTTTGGAGGTGGAGGAGATTTGCATGAGATGCCAATTCTTCCGTTATGGGTATCAACTAGCTATAGACACTAGATGCAACCCATGGGTAAAGGATGGAGCGAATATACCTAATCTACATGCTCAACTTTAAGTTGAGGCACAACGATGGGGGCATATGTTAGTCACATGGCAATCAAGTTAAAGTACCAGTATAATTTACCTAATCTCCTTTGCCACTGGTGTATCATCAGATCGATGACAACACAGAATAGGTGTTGGATCACAAAGTATTTATGAAACTATGGTTCAATGAAACACCGAATATCGACATGTTGGTTTCATGCTTATTCACTAACTACAAAAATATGGGGCATAACAGTGTTGAGAGATACATTCTCGCTACAAGAAGGAGGAATGTTTTTTTATGTCTTCCTCCATTTTTTGCCTCATCAGTCGAGTCTTGAAATGAAGCCAGCATGATCTCGCTTTAGGTTTTGTACTGTCTGACTGGCTATGCAGCCATGATTCCCGCTTCCGTCAGGCATAATAATACAAACATATACGGTTATTCTAAAAAACGAAAACTTTGCTGGTTAAAACTGTGGTTCAGGAAACCAGCCTCTGCATGATAAAATCAATTTATTGACTTCCAGATTTGGAATAAACTGCCTACGGCTCAGGTTGTCACATCAATCCAGGTACGTGCTCACTGCAGGGTGCAGCGATAGCACCAAAACAGCAGTACATTTCCTATTCAGGAGGTGGGAAGCGGGTTCGTTTAATGTTAATGTTACATTTAATACGGTACAGATTACTGACGTCTTCCAGTTCATTCTTAAATGGTCTTCTGACAATAATGGAGTTTAGGGCCATTAACTGTGCCAAACGTGCCTTCCCATCATATTAGCTGCAGCACACAGGAGCTACTCTGTCGGCTTTCAACCCAGGGTATCGAGTTTGTAAACGACATCTTTAACACAAGTTCTTCCAGTACAAGTATAGGCAGTATGGGATATTGACATTGTGTTAACAATACTTCACCAAGGGCCAGCTACTTCCTTAAGTCATGACACTAGTATCAGCACAACGAGTGCAGACATTGCAATAGCTGCGGCTAGATTGGCTAGATTGAGGTCGGAGGGGGCGCTGCAAGCCGGCGCCCTGTCAGCAGCGTGTCTGTTTTTTTCATCTTTTTTTGTTATTTTAGTATGTTTAAATGTATGTTTTTAATGTCTCTCTGTGTGTCTTGTGTGGGGGGGGGGGTAAGGGGGAAACCGCTTCGGTCGCCTCCTCCACGGAGAGGCGACTTTTTCCATGTCGCCACCCCCGTGGCCTAACAGCGAGGATCGGCGCAGCCTTTCCCGTTGACGGGTGCAGCGCGGACTCTCGGTGTGGAGCGGGCGAGCCCTCACCGGGGCTCG
The DNA here is from genome assembly GCA_038087875.1 of Malacoraja senta. Lineage (NCBI taxonomy): Eukaryota > Metazoa > Chordata > Chondrichthyes > Rajiformes > Rajidae > Malacoraja > Malacoraja senta. The sequence goes on from CM075982.1 coordinate 28,384,782, forward strand.
CTGGAGGGGAGCGCTCCGTTTTGCTGGCACGCGGCTGCCAGCAGCCTGAAGTCGCGGTCTGCAGAGCTCTGCAGCCTGGGATCCCTCGTGGGGAACCCGGGAGAAGAAGAGTTCCAACTGCCAGTCCGCGGCCTACTTCTACCGCGGGCGCGGCGGGGACTTACTTACCATCAGGAGCGACGTCCCTCGCCAGGGATTCCTGGAGGGGAGTTCCAGACCGCCGGCCCTGCAGTCTGCGGTGCTTTTGGCTGCGGTGCGAACTTTAAATCTCAACCGCCGGCCTGCGGCCTACACCAACTTGAAAGCCACGGTCTCCGGTGGGGAGGCACCGATTCAGGACTTACCTGGACTTTTTACGTGTCTGCACATCTGGATGCCCGCAGCGACGGCTGCGGAGGGTTGAGGTCCCGACCACGGGGGAAAATGGAGGAGGACTGGCCAATTTTTGTGCCTTCCACCACAGTGATGAATGCTGTGGTGGATGTTTGTGTTAAATTTCTATTGTGTATTGTGTGTTCTTTCTCATTGTACCACTGCTGGCAAATTCATTTCACTTGCACTTTATGTGCAATGTGATGAATAAAACCGTATTGTTGTATTGTAGATAGGATGGGAGTGGTTGCAGATGGCATTACGTTTTACATTTCTGGTCTACACAAGCAGAGCAGACCAGGGGTGACAAGGTTTAAGATCATATTTCGGCATACCCCACGGACTCACGTCTATGTGTGAGGGCACACTTGCTATATTCTATCAAGGCCACCAGAACCCTAAGAGGTTTGGAATCAGCATTGTTTATTAGCCAGGAACAACCACAAAAGAAAAAGTCGGTTCAGACTATTTCACGGTGACTGAAGCAGGTTCTGATTTTATGGCAGGTATTAACACTGACAAAATTTTTACTATAGGCCGATTGCCGACCTGGGGTTTATTGCCCATTCTGTTTTGCGTCCACATTAGCCTCCGCTGAGATAGAGGGGTTGCTATTGATTTTCTTTATTAACGTAAACCATTAATACGTTTAAATCAATGTCATGTATAATGCATTGTTGATCATTCACTCATCCTGAGTCAATCGATGCAGTGAGACGCCGGGATTTGAATCTGCGGCATGAAATCACAGAGCTTTGAACTCTTCACGGAATCACTCACGTGACTCCGAAGTAAAATAGTAAGATTAAACAAGAACTTACCAGTTTGAAGTTTGATCTTTATTTTATGAGGAGTTACGTTGGTGATTACGTGCCCTCCACTCCCAACCCTCTCTCATAAAATGTGATCTGGTAGTTCTCAAGTTGCTGTTCTTAATATGTTACTTCAATTATTGTTAACTGTGATTTCACACCGCTGCTTTGAAGATTGATACGCATGCGCACGGCAAGGCTTCTTCACGTAATCACCAACGTAACTCCTCATAAAATAAAGATCAAACTTCAAACTGGTAAGTTCTCGTTTAATCTTACTAGTCTTAAGTATTCCGACCTGAAGCATCCCAAACCATGTTCTCCAGAGAAGCTGCCTGACCTGCTGAGTTACGCCAGTACTGTTTTTTTGACTGAATAGTCCATCTTTCTCTCCTCTGAGTCTCTCCTATTCTTGGAGGACCGCACCTCTCAATGGGCCACTTGAACTTTCTTTGCAGTCCATTTTGCAAACCCACAACCCCCTGAAAATGATTGGTGTTTATTGGTATTGAAACATTGAAGCCATTGAAGTTAATCTCCTCAGACAGAGATAGGGCCCTGGAAACTACTGGAAGAAAAATGACCTGGGTTGGAGATCACACACCCACAAATGTTTGGAGATACGGCATTAAGACGACATAGAGATGCTTCTTAATTAGTAAGGATGTCAAGGGTTTTGGGGAGAAGGCAGGAGAATGGGGCTGAGAGAAACATAGCCATGATTGAATGGCAGAGTACACTCGAAGGGCCGAATAGCCTCATTCTGCTCCTTTCATTTATGAATTTATGAATCTATGAAACGGAACCTTCAGCGCACCGTCCATACTGTGCACTGATCACCCGTTCACACTGTAGATGGTTTATGCATGCAACCAATAATATAGCTAACTCAGTACCACTAACCACGCCTTAGTTATCAAGTATAAGAACTCTATCTCCCGTGTGCTCCTCCCTTGGTTCCAGCATGATGATAGACTGGGTGCAGTCAGTGCTGGAAAGTGTTTAACCTGTCTTATTATTAAACGTTAAGTAAAGCTACAAGTGAGTCAGACTCAGCTTCTTTACATGGTGTTAGCAAGTTTAAACGCGCGCCTCCTGTATATCGTGTTTTTGTTTCTTTGAAAGTGTTGCTTTATCGGAGTTTTGTGACTTTTTGGCCATGGCATCCTTGTGCCGCAAACCCTCGCCCCTGGTCTTTGATGCTGACATAGCTGAACGCTGGGCGACTTTTGAAATGGGCGACTCATTACATCAATATCGTGCATCGCAACGATCCCGATATTGTTAAAGCTTCTCTCCTACTGAACCTTGCGGGTCCAGATGCCATGAGGAGAGCGCGAGCCTTTGCCTATGATCCCGAGGTCCGGGATGCAAACGACCTGATTCAGGTACCTGCAGAGTCTGCAAATGACCCAGTATGTCTATTGCGAAAATTTGCCGAAATTTGAGACTTGCCCTCTAACCGTATTTTAGAGCAAGCAAAGTTTTTCACGAGAAAGCAACAGCCCGATGAACCTGTTGAATGCTTTATTGCGGATCTGCGTTATCTCGCGCAGCGATGCCGATTTGAAAACATGACTGACCAGCTAACCAGGGACATTTTAGTGACAGGTATGCTGGATCAGAAACTGCGATCCGAGCTACTAAGGTGGCCGGATCTTACCCTGACAGACGCAATGCATGCATGCAGGTTGGCTGAAGTCGTTGACCCGTTGTTCGGACAAAGGGGTACTGATGGTCGATCGGTCAATTTAACTGGTCTCAACAGACCACGTCCCAAAATAGATAACGCTAGACCCGCGCCGTGGGCAGGTTATGGCCCCGGAGGACAGGTGGTTAAAAGGTGCCCTAATTGTAACTATATACATTCAATGCAATCGCAGTGTCCGGCTTATGGTAAAGCATGTAATTTCTGCAAGAGATTGAATCACTTCTCGGCGGTTTGCCGTTCTCGTGGGAACCTGCCACCTGTTCCTAGACAAGTATTAAACAACCTAGCACAAGTTGATAGCGATTTTGGTTCCCAGTCCTCTCTCGACACTGCCCACGACTCTGAGGCAATTAGTTCTCTAGGAGATGCTAGTATATTTACACTCCTACACGCACCTGCACGCCTCCCCGATCCATTGGTCCTCGTTACTGTCAACAACTGTCCGTTCACAGCTAAACTCGACACGGGGGCAAAAGTCAATGTTATGTCAACAAACCTGTTCCGAAAGATTAGACACAATGAACCAATGACTTCAGACCGTTCCACCTTACGTGCCTATGGGGGAAAGGTACTGAAACCTGTGGGAAAGGCAACTTTTAATTGTGTGCTGCAGAAGTCATCGCGGCCCCTCATGTTTTATGTTCTGGATTCTGATTGTGTGACTCTGTTGGGCAACCAGGCGTGCCAAGACCTGGGACTAGTGTCCTTCGATCGTACTGTCCACGAAATACGTTTGCCAATGGATCCGTTATCCGAGTACCCGGACCTGTTTGATAATGAACTGGGCAAACTGCCTCTTGTCTACAAGATTGTCATCGACCCCAAAGTGGTGCCAGTGGTCCGTGCACAACACAGAGTATCCCTCGCTTTAAAGGACAAAGTGGAAGCGATGCTGAAGAGCATGGTTACAATGGGGGTGCTGGAAGCAGTGAGCGAGTCCACCGAGTGGGTCTCCACCATGGTTGCTACCCTGAAAAAGGACAAAAACGAGATACGGGTGTGTATCAACCCCAAAGACCTGAACCTCGCGATCAGGCGGCCACACTACCCCATGAGAACCGTAGAGGACGTCGCAGCTCAGGTCGGTCAGGCTACGGTGTTTTCTGTCCTTGATGCAAAAAGCTCTTTCTGGCGAATACCACTCGATAAGCGCTCCTCCGACCTGACAACTTTTTCCACTCCTTATGGCAGATTTAAGTTTCTACGGATGCCATTCGGTATTAACTCTGCCAGTGAAGTGTTTCAGCGATCCATGGAACAGCTGTTCGCTGGCATGCTTTGCGCCATCATCGTTGACGACATCCTAGTTTATGGGGAGAATGCTACAGAACATCATAAGAACCTCCGCAAAGTCCTGGACCGTGCCTGGCAGATCAACTTAAAACTGAACAAGAATAAATGCCTGTTCCGTGTCTCAGAGGTGCCGTACGTCGGGCACATCTTCACTTCCAAGGGACTGAAACCCGACCCGCAAAAGACTATTGCAATATCCGAAATGCCAGCCCCAACTGACGTGCTTGGTCTACAACGATTCCTGGGCATGGTCAACTACCTCGGGAAGTTTATACCGAATCTCAGTGAGCTGAGCTCATCCCTGAGACAACTAACTAAGAAAGGCATCGCCTGGTCCTGGTTTCCACAACACCAGCAGGCTTTCGAATGTCTGAAGTCTAAGCTGATCAGCACCCCAACACTCAAATTCTTCGACCAGCGCCGTCCCATTGTTGTCACCTGTGATGCCTCTCGTTTTGGACTGGGTGCTGCTTGCCTGCAGCTCTACGGCGACGGCTCCCTGCTACCGGTCTCGTATGCCTCTCGGACCATGACCGACACGGAGCAACGATATGCTCAGATCGAGAAGGAGCTCCTGGCTGTGGTGTTTGCTTGTTCCAAATTCAAAGACTTTCTCTTTGGCTGTAGATTCACAGTCGAGACCGACCACCAGCCACTGGTAACCATTCTTAATAAACCCATACATGTTGCCCCTGCCAGATTACAACGTATGATGCTGCAACTCCAGCGTTTTGATTTTGAAATCACATACAAGAAGGGAACGGAGATGCATGTTGCTGACACTTTCTCGCGCCCCACGGGCATCCTGTGACCGCCACCCTTACGAGCAGGAAAACCTACTCGTACTTAATGTCAACTTTGTTCCAACCAAGCAGCTACAGTGCCTGATCGAGCACACCGCCGCGGACCCCGCACTGCAGCAGCTGGCTGCCATCATCAAGCGCGGGTGGCCCGTCAAATGTACCAATTTGCCATCGGGCGCACAACCGTTCTTCCTGGTCCGCGATGAGCTGGTGATCCAGGATGGGGTTATCGTCAAAGGCCACAAAGTTGTGGTCCCAGCCTCTCTATACGATCTATACTACAACGCAGCCCACAGTGGTCATCCTGGTATCGAGGCCACTGTTTCTCATGCCCAAGGACAGTTCTACTGGCCTGGCATGGCCAACTACATCAGGAACCGGGGGTCCTCCTGTGCCTCCTGCAACAACCTTACCCCACACCAGCAGCGTCAACCTCTTCTGCAGCAGCCGGCGCCAGCCATGCCTTGGACATCGCTGGCTGCTGACATATTCGAATGGCGGGGTAAGCACTTTCTCGTCCTGGTGGACTCATTCTCCAATTGGTTCGAGATTGACCTCCTTCCGTCCACCACCTCCGGGAGGGTCATCGCTAAGATGCGTCAGCACTTCGCCGCCCACGGCGTCCCTGTCCGCTTACAGACCGACAATGGACCGCAATTCACAAGTGCCGAGTTCAAAGCTTTCGCTGCAAGGTGGAACTTCCATCACTACACCAGCAGCCCGGAGCACCCTCAGAGTAACGGCCTGGCCGAACGGGCCGTGCAGAGTGCTAAGGGCCTGATGGAGCAGTCCCACCTGTCAGACAGCGATTTTTACCTGGACTTACTTAACCTACGTAACATTTCACGGGACCCGCTTATGGGCTCCCCTGCCCAACGTCTGATGTCCAGAGTGACAAGACCACCTATGCCCATCGCCCAGCAGTCCCTGATACCCAAAGTGTTCGATCCTACCACAGTCCAAAGACGGATCGATCATAAACATGAAGTTCAACGGCGTTCCCACGACAGGTCCTGCCGCCCTCTGCTGCCTCTGCTACACGGGCAGGTCGTTCGGATGCGGACCACCACCGGCTATTCCCGCCTCGCGACGGTGACTGGCGTGGACGACTCTCCAAGATCTTACCTGGTGGATTACGAAGGGACTACCTACCGACGCAGCCGTCAGCACCTGTTGGCCGTCAACGAGTCAAAGCCTCCTCCTGCGGCTCCTTATGCTCCTCCGTTGTCATTTCCACCTGCTGCCGCGGATCACCCTGCTGCTCCATGCATGCCCCATTCCCCTCGCTTAGTGCGGTCTCCTGTTTCGTTGCCTCCTGGTCTTGGCCGGACGCTTTCACCTCCTGCACGTCCTCCCCCTCCTATCTCTCCCGCTCCTGCTGCATCTCCCCCTCCCTTGACTTTCCTGCCTGCCTCCGTTACGGCTTCTCTTCTTTCTGATGGAGGGGGGAAGGTGCTGTACGTACGCGTTCGGGTCGCATTGTTAAGCCGCCTGTCCGTTACGGCGACTTTGTCTAACTTCGCACGGTTATTGTAATAACACTATCCTGATTGCCTCCATGTGCATTTGATTCTAAGGGGAAGGATGTAGATGGTTTATGCATGCAACCAATAATATAGCTACCTCAGTACCACTAACCACGCCTTAGTTATCAAGTATAAGAACTCTATCTCCCGTGTGCTCCTCCCTTGGTTCCAGCATGATGATAGACTGGGTGCAGTCAGTGCTGGAAAGTGTTTAACCTGTCTTATTATTAAACGTTAAGTAAAGCTACAAGTGAGTCAGACTCAGCTTCTTTACACACACTAGTTCTATGTTATCCCAATTCCAACACTCCCATCCACTCCCAACACACTAGGGGCAATTTGCCGAGGGCCAATTACGCTCCAATCCTGCAGGTCTTTGGGATGTGGGAGAAAACCGGAGCACCCAGAGGAAACTCACAGTCACAGGGCAGAGTCCACACAGACGCCACCCGAGGTCAGGGTTGAACCTGGGTCTCTGGCCCAGTGAGGCAGCTGTGCCACTGGGCTACAAATTGTTGTAAGTGATGGGGAAGGCACGATGGTGCAGCGGTAAGGTTGCTGCCTTACAGTGCTTGCAGCGCCGGAGACCCGGGTTCGATCCGGACTACGGGTGCTACTGTTTGTACGTTTTACTCATGACCGCGTAGATTTTCTCCGAGATCTTCGGTTTCCTCCCATACTCCAAAGGCGTACAGGTTTTGTAGGTTAATTGGCCTGGTTTATGTGTAGATTGTCCCTTGTGCGTGTTAATGTGCGGGCATCGCTTGTCGAGGCGGACTCAGTGGGCCGAAGGGCCTGTTCCTGCATTGTATCTCTAAAATAAGCTAAACGAAACAAAATCTTACAGAACATTACTAAACATGTGTTTCGAGTTCCTTGCAACAAAGGAGTTCTCTACATATTTTAGAAATTCTGTTTCTTTCCTCCATTTACTTCCTGCTCTCACAATTTTTGCTGTTTAATGAAATCCCCCTCCGTGATGACTTTGTGACCCAGTTCCCTCCTTAATCTTGTGTTTAAGAAGGAACTGCAGATGCTGGAAAATCGAAGGTAGACAAAAGTGCTGGAGAAACTCAGCGGGTGCAGCAGCATCTATGGAGCGAAGGAAATAGGCAACGTTTCGGGCCGAAACGTTGCCTATTTCCTTCGCTCCATAGATGCTGCTGCACCCGCTGAGTTTCTCCAGCACTTTTGTCTACCTCCCTCTTTAATCTCACTGCAATTCCCCACTTCCTTTTTGATTCCACATTTTGGAGATCTGGGTGTCCTTCCCAACATAGGAAGAACATTACATCTTCAAGCGCCATCTCCACCTCTATCCCTTTCAACTGGCATCACACTCCTCCTTCTAATCTTTCCTCGTCCATTCAAAATATTATATCCCAATACATTTCCTTTCCAATTCCACTTCTTCTGAGGTATAACAATAATAATCATCATAATCATAATCATATTTTTTTAGCCAAGTATGTTTTGCAACATATACGAGGAATTTCATTTGCCATACAGTCATATTAATAAAAAGCAGCAGAACACACAAAATACATTTTAACACGAACATCCACCACAGTGACTGGGTGTATGGAACAAGCCGCCAGAGGAGTTAGTTGAGGCAGGTACTATCGGAACGTTTAAGTAACATTCGGAATTTCACTGCACCCAGGTACATATGACAATGATGTACCATTGAACTTTTTTTTTATTTTTATTTTTTTAATTTTTTTTTTTATTTTATTAGAAATAAGTACAATCGTACGGCACCAAAGTGCCTAATATATATTTTCATAATACATTTTATGTACAGCTTCTTATTTTTTTATTATAATAAAGAAGAATAAGAAAAATAAATTAGATAATAAAGTATAGAAAAACATGAGATATATAGTGTGTGAAGAAGCAGAAAAAAGAATGAAAGAAAAAAGTTAAAGAAAAGAAAATGGGGTAATGAGAGTAAAAAATAAAAAATAAAAAGTAGTAAGGAGATCTTATTTATAATCTTGACCATCCCTCGCCCAGTCCCGAGACAGTTAGCTTTTACAATTGTGTTGCACCATGTGATTCCAAAAAGACGACAAATGGAGACCAACTCGTTGTGAATTGGTCTGATTTATCTATTAGGAGGAATCGCATTTCCTCAAGATGTGCGGTGTCCAACATGCTTGCAATCCACATTTTAAGCATTGGTATTGGTGTATTTTTCCAAAATTTAAGTATTAATTTTTTTGCTATTATTAAACCATAATTTTAAAATAAATTTTGAGATGAATTCAATTTATTCCCATCTTCCATTTTTTCACACAGAGAGTGGTAGGTATATGGAACGAGCTGCCCGTGGAGGTAGACACAAAGTGCTGGAGTATCTCAGCAGGTCAGGCTGGACAGAAGGAATGGGGAACGTTTCTGGTCGAGACCCTTCTTCAGACAGTCCAACAGCTCCCTCCAAGAACACTAGAAATTGCAGAGAAATGCGGACGCAACCCTGACCATCACACAATCACTGAGTCGGCCTCGGCCTGCCTGATCTCCCGTTTGCCAAACATTTTAATTCCCCTTCCCATTCCCACACTGACCTTCCTGTCCTGGGCCTCCTCCATTGTCAGAGTGAGGCCAAACTTAAATTGGAGGAACAGCACCTCACATTTCACTCGGGCAGCTTACGACCCAGCGGTATGAATTTCTCTAACTTCAAGTAACCCTTGCTTTCCCTCTCTCTCCGTCCCTCCCCCTCCTTAGTCGTTGTACGAGTTTCACTGTCCTGTTGAGTTTCTTTGTCTGTATAGCCATTGTCACCCATCCCATCGCCAACAATGGCCTATTGTATGCCCCACATTCCCTTGATTAGCATTGCTTTTTGCAAATGCCTTTTGTGTCTGTCTTGGGTTTAAACCAGTATCTGCAGTTTCTAGCTACACAAACACAAACCTCCCTTCCACTGACTCCATTTACACCTCACGCTGCCTCGGCAAGGCCACCAGCATAATCAAGGACTTGTCGCAGCCCAGCCACTCCTCCCTTCTCCCATGAGGGTATAGAAGTGTGAAAAAACACACCTTCAGGGGCAGTTTCTTCCCAGCTGTTATCAGGCAACTGAACCATCCTATCAACAACTAGAGAGCAGTCCTGAGCTACTATCTACCTCAATGGAGACCCTCGGACTATCTTTAATCAGACTTATCTTGCACTGAACATTATTCCCTTTACTGTGGATGGCTCAATTGTAATCATATATAGTCTTTCCGCAGACTGGTTAGCAGGCAACATAAGCTTTTCACTGTACCTCGGTACAATAGACAATAGACAATAGGTGCAGGAGTAGGTCATTCGGCCCTTCGAGTCAGCACCGCCATTCAATGTGATCATGGCTGATCATCCACAATCAGTACCCCGTTTCTGCCTTCTCCCCGAATCCCCTGACTCTGCTATCTTTAAGAGCTCTGTCTAGCTCTCTCTTGAAAGCATCCAGAGAACCAGCCTCCACTGCCCTCTTAGGCAGAGAATTCCACACTCACAACTCTCTGTGTGAAAAGGTTTTTCCTCATCTCCGTTCTAAATGGATTACCCCAAACTGTGGCCCCTGGTTCTGGACTCCCCCAACATCAGGAACATGTTTCCTGCCTCTAGCATATCGAAAACCCTTAATAATCTTATATGTTTCAATAAGATCCCCTCTCATCCTGTCTCATACACGTGACAATAAACAAACCTAAATTAAAATAAGGGTCCCGACCCAAAACGTGGTATATCCATGTTCTCCAGAAATGATGCCTAACCCACTAAGTTGCTCCAGCGCTGTATTCTACACAAGATTCCAGCAACTGCACTTCCTTGTGTCGAGAGAGATAAGTAATGAACTGACTGTGGGATAATTTGGAGTATTATGAGCAGTTGTGGGCCCCATATCTGAGGAAGGATTTGCTGGCATTGGAGAGGGTCCAGAGGAGGTTTACGAGAATAATCCCAGGAATGATTGGGTGAACATATGATGAGCGTTTGGCGGCACTGGGCCTGTACTTGCTGGAGAAGGATGAGGGGGAACCACATTGATTCATACCAAAGAATGAAAGACTTGGATAGAGTGGATGTGGAGAGGATGATTCCACTTGTGGGAGAGTCTAGGACCAGAACCCATAGCCTCAGAATTAAAGGACATACCTTTAGAAAGGAGATGAGGAGGAATTTTTGTAGTCAGAGATCAGTGAATCTGTGGAATTCGTTGCCACAGACGGCTGTGGAGGCCAAGTCAGTGGATATTTTTAAGGCAGTGATTGATTCTAGATTAGTAAGGGTGTCAGGGGTTATGGGGTGAAGGCATGGAATGGAATTCCTTGACAAGGCACAGTGAAATTCTTCGCTTTCATACCCAATGTATACAAAGTATGCCGACTCCTCCTTTGTTCTCCCCCCCCCCAACCCCCACAGCGGTTCCCCCACGCCGGGTCCCCATTCTCCCCCCTCCCTCCCCATTGTTCGCTGTGCTTCCCCCTCCCTCACTGCGGTCCCCCCGGGAGAATGGGGTTGAGAGATAGATCAGCCAGGATTGAATGGCCGAATGGTAGGCTTGATAGGCCGAATGGTCCAATTCTGCTCCTAGAGTTTATTAATTTATGAAGTTGTAATCCGCGTAATAGGTACAACACATGATGGCAACGTTTCATTTTTAATCATTCTCTTCCCACCCTGGTTGTTGATTTGTTTGTCATCGTCGCTGGGTAAACATGCCTTTGACTCAAGGCACCTATCAGAGGCCGTGCGTGACACCTCTGAGCATTGCCGCACAAAGGATGTGCAGTACATCACTGATCTTATCAAAGTCCAGTGTCCGTAAGTGACCGAGTGACTGAAACCTCAGCTGTCGGGATGTTTGTCTTCACGATAGCTCGCTGAGCCCTGCGTAACTAACAGCTTTCTGCTTGAACAGGGGCTCAATTTGTAAGGTGCGACAAAAAAAACAACCAGCCGAAACGTTGTGGCTTATGGAACGAGATGCTAGAGGAGATAGTTGAGACAGTGGTTATCGCAACGTTAAGAAACAGTTTGGCATGGCGGCGCAGTGGTAGAGCTACGGCCTTACAGCACCAGAGACCCGGGTTTAATCCTGACTACGGGTGCTTGTCTGTACTGAGTTTCTACGTTCTCTCCACGACGTTCATAGGTTTTTTTTCCGAGATCTTCGGGTTCCTCCCGCACTCCAAAGATATACAGTTTTGTAGGTTAATTGGCTTGGTATAAATGTAAAATTGTCCCTAGTGTGTGTAGGGTAGTGTTAACGTGTGGGGATCACTGGTGGGTGTGGACTTGGTGGGCCGAAGGGCCTGTTTCAGCGCTGTATCACTAAACTAAACTATGTTGGACAGGTAGATGGATAGGGACAGGTTTGGAGGGATATGAGCTGGCAGGTGGCACTAGTGCTAGATGGGACATGGTGGCCGGTGTGGGCAGTTGGGCACGAAGGGCCTGTTTCCACGCTGTATGACTCTATGACTAATATTTATTCCAGGACGTCATAAAGAGGTAAATATCAGGATGGTCCCAGTGGACAAACTAATAATTCCTTTGCCTGTTAATAAAATATTGTCATTATCCTGTCCTTCACTCTGTGGCCTTTGATGACCAGTTGAGACTCTATGGTGCCAAAGCACACTCGCCACAGATGTTTCTCAAAGATATTGAAGCATCTTTGGGATGTACAACCTAACGGTATGGACATTGAGTGCAGGAAGGTGATCAGCCATGATCACATTGAATAGCGGTGCTGGCTCGAAGGGCCAAATGGCCTGCTCCTGCACCTATTGTCTATTGTCTATTGAACCACAACTGAATGTGCACCCATTTCTCCCTTCTCCGCCCCCTCCTCCTGTCCTCTCACCGACATTCCTTCCTCTGACTTCACATTTCATGCCCCTTCTATCAACCACCCCACCATTGGTATCCACCTATCACTTTCCAGACTGCCCCCACTCCCACCTCTCCTCTAGCTTTCTTCCCACCCCTCACTGCAAAGTCAATCTGAAGATTGGTTCCAATGCAAAACGTCACCTATCTACATGCTCCAGAGGACGTTGCCGGATCCGTTGAGTTACTCCAGCACTCTGTGACTTTCTTTGTAAACCAGCATCTGCAGTTCCTTTTGTCTCTCTCTGCGGGGCTTTATGTTGAGTGCGGTGCCTCGACGGTGGGGTGGGCTGCTGGAGGCCCTGCAACAGCCTGGGGCTCGGCTGGACCGGGCGCTGCTCCAAGAGGCCCAGCACATGGCCTACAGCGGTGGAGCAGCGGCAGAGATCACCACGGCATCGCTTGGCCAGGCCGACCCTGCAACGTTGCCAGGACAACGGGCCTTCACGGTCTTGCACTTACAACAACTGGGAATTGAAAATGCTGCCAAATCTGGCGACTCAGTATAATGTCTCAGTGTACGACCGCTATACACTTGTACTGTATTTGAGATGCTTGTCGAAGATGTATCCAAGTGCCTATGTACATATATGGGTGCAAAATCTGAGAAAGGATGTGCTGGTGGTTTACGAGAATGATCCAGGAATGAGCGGGTTAACAGATGAAGATTGTTTGATGGCACTGGGCCTGTACTCGCTGGAGTTTAGAAGGATGAGGGTGGGACCTCATTGGAACTTTCCAAATAGTGAAAGGCCTGAATAGAGCGGATTTGGAGAGGATGTTTTCACTAGTGGGAGAGTCAAGGACTAGAGGGCATAGCCTCAGAATAAAAGGGCATATCTTTGGAAAGGAGATAAGGAGGATTTTCTTTACTCAGAGGGTGGTGCATCTGTGGAATTCATTGCCACAGTCGGCTATGGAGGCCGTCAATGGATATTTTTTAAGGCGGAGATTGACAGATTCTTGTTTAAGTACGGGTGTCAGGGGTTATGGGGTGAAAGCAGGAGAATGGGGTTGAGAGGGAAAGATAGATCAGCTATCATTGAATGGCAGAGTAGACCTGATGGGCCTGTACCTCGGTACATGTGACAATAACGTAGCATTGAACCATTGGACAGTGGTCCACTGAAATCTGGTAGACCACTTGTGCCTCCTTTGAAGTTTGACCCCACGCTGATCAGACAGGGTCAGAGGAACATCAGAACATGGGGATAGACACAAAATGCTGGAGTAACTCAGCGGGACAGGCAGCATCTCTGGAGAGAAGGAAGGGTCTCGACCCAAAATGTCACCCATTCCTTCGCTCCAGAGATGCTGCCTGTCCCGTTGAGTTACTCCAGCATTTTGTGTCTATCTTCGGTGTAAACCAGCACCTTTCGACACATCAGAGCATGGGGTCTGTGGGCCAGGTTCTCACGAGCCTGTGAGTTTTATAACCCAATTTAGTACTTGACACCTGATCTACAGAGGGAGCGCTCGGTTAAGACAGCTACTGTCTTTCAGGTGTCCTATTAAATGGAGTGTACGAGCTCTGTCGGCTTCGGTAGATTTGAAAGACTTTGCAACTCTCTGGTATCCTTGTCAACAATCATTGCTTCTTCACAATCAAAGCAGGTCGTTCACATTACTTCATCTCTTTGATCTCAGGATTATGGGTGAAATCACGGCCTGGTTTATTACCCCTCCCCCCCCCCCTAATTAATGGACTTTAAAGGAAGGCTTACCAAGCGCCTTTTACAACCTCAGCCTGTCTCATAGCACCTTACAAACTCTGTGGTGAGGCCGGAAATAGAGCAATTGACTTGCGAGCAGCTAAGTCCTAGAAGCTGTCGTGTGAAAACAATCAGATGATCCTTTTTTCCCCCCAGCTTTCTCCCTGCAATGACTTGTACTACTGTAACACAATGTCCCAACTCCTGTCTTCGGCGTGTGTAGGAAGGAACTGCAGATGCTGGTTTAAACTGAAGATAGACACAAAATGCTGGAGTAACTCAGCAGGTCAGGCAGCATCTCAGCAATAGGTGACGCTTTGGGTCGAGACCCTTCATCAGTACTCAGTAACCTGACTAACAAGGACAAAGACTTTCTGCACCATCCTGGCTACCTGTGTTGCTACTTTCATAGACCTATGTACCTGTAACCCCAGGTACCAGCTTCAAAGTTGTCTTGTTAAGTCTCATTGTCTGTATTCACTCGCACCAAACAAACAGCTTACAATGACCTGTTTCTTTTATCATCGTTCCTTTTCTCCATATCTTTCATTCATTTGTTCTATATCTCTCTACATCACTGTCTATATCTCTTGTTTCCCTTTCCCCTGACTCTCGGTCTGTAGAAGGGTCTCGACCCAAAACGCCAGCTACTCCTTTTCTCCAGAGATGCTGCCTGTCCCGCTGAGTTACTCCAGCATGTTGTGTCTATCTCCGGTTTAAACCAGCATCTGCAGTTCCTTCCTACACACCCCTTGGTCTCTCTGTTCTACAACGGTGCCCAGGGTCCGACCATTTACGGTGTAAGTCCTGCCTTGGTTTGTCTTTCCAAAATCCCACATTTCGCATTAATCTGAAGCAAACTTCACCGGCCATGCCTTGGCCCATTGGCCCAGTTGATCAACATACCATTGTAATATAGAACATAGAACAGTAGACCACAAGAACAACTCTTCACTCCATGAAGTCTGTGCCGAACATGATTCCAAGACAGAAGATGGACACAAAATGCTGGAGTAAGTCAGCGGGTCAGGCAGCATCTCTGGAGAGAAGGACTTGGTGAGGTGTTAGGTCGAGGCCCTTCTTCAGAGCAGTTTGTTCCCACGCATGATGCCTGGGCCATTGCTTATCTACCTTCACATAATCCATATCCCTCCATTGCCTGCCTATCCTAAAGTTTTTTAAATGCCATGAACTTATCTACTTCCACCATCCCCCACCACCCCCCCCACCCCCCCCCCCCCCCACCACCACCTCCCCACCCCACCCCCATGCATTCCAGCCACTCACCTCCCTCTGTGTAAAAAAAAAAGCCCCACTTATCTCTTTTAACTTTCGCCCCACTCCTCACCTCAGTAGTAACCTTCTTCACTGTCCACGGCCCACCGAGTCCACATCGATCAACAATCATCCCGTACATTAGTTCTATTCTACACACTAGGGATTTACAGAAGTTAATTAACCTACAAACCTGCACGTCTTTGGAATGTGAAGGGAGACCAGAGCACCCATAGAAAACCCACATGGTCACAGGGAGAGCATGCAAACTCCACACGGACAGTACCCATAGTCAGGGTCGAACCAGGGTCTCTGGCGCTGTGAGGCAGCAGCTCTACCGCTGCGCCACTGTGCAGGCATCTGCAGTGTCATCTGCAAATTTACTAACCAACCGCCTACATTCATATCCACATTGTTCATCTAGATAATGAACAACAGTGGACCCAGCACTGATCCCTGTGGCACATCAGTTGTTTCAGTGCTCCGGTCTGAAAACAACTCTCTGTACCATTCTCTGTATCCTACCGTCAAATTAATTTAGGATTTATTTAATCCTACTAGCTTGCCCTTGATTCCATGTCATGGAGTCGTAGTCTCATAGAGTCCTACAGCGGGGAAACAGGCCCTTTGGTCCAACTTGCCCACGTCGGCCCGCATGTCACATGTCCATCAGTTCCTCCAGCCCGGTGCTTCGCCCATATCCCTCTAGATCTTGCACCAGGCGGCACGGTGGTGCAGCGGTAGAGTTGCTGCCTTACAGAGCTTTTAGCGCCATAGGCACGGGTTCGATCCTGTCTGTCTGTACGTTCTCCCCATGACCGCGTGGGTTGCGATAGTTGCTGCATGTGATTCAATCATCCAGCCCGACCTACCATACGTCACCTTGTCAAAGGCCTTGCTAAAGTCCACGTAGCTAACTCAGTGGGAGAGAGAAATGGACTGGCCGAGGGCTACTGAGTACTTATGTGGATCGAAGATTATTATCGAGCACCGAGCCACCACAGAGCGTTGTGGAGAGTATAAAGTGTTTGGGTTTCAGACTGCCATTTAACACAGTTCTCTTCAAATAGGCTGGGGATTTTTCAATTCAGGTCAAATCTATTTTTTATTTCATCTGCAGGAAGGAAAAATAGTTACCACTGAAAAGCAAGTTTAATCTGATCTTCAAAACACTGAGGAGCGGTGATATGCTGACAGAGGATAAAGTCAAAACACCTGATAGAAGTATATAAAATGGTGGCACAGTGGGACAGCGGATAGAGCTGCTGCCTCGCAGCGCCAGAGACCCGGTATTCGATCCTGACCTCGGGTGCTGTCTGTGTGGAGTTTGCACGTTCTCCCTGTGAACGTGTGGGTTTCCTCCCACATCCCAAAGACGTGCGTGTTTGTAGGTCAAACTGCACGCTGTAAATTCCTCCTAGTGCGCAGGGGGTGGACCAGAAACTGGGATATCATAGAACTAGTGTGAACGAGTGATCGAGGGTCAGTGTGGACTTTGTGGGCCGAAGGGCCTGTTTCCATGCTGTATCTCTAAACTAAACTATTCAGGCAAATGGGATGAGCTTAGATGGGCGTCTTGGTCAGCATGGAAGAATTGGGTTGAAGAGCCTGTTTCTGTGCTGTATGACTTAGGGTCTAAATCAAGCAACTCATACCTGGCAAAGCTGAAGGTGGATTCTAGTGTTTCAAGGTGGCTCTGAACATCTCAAGTGCAATCAGGAAAATACTACAGTGACATCCAAATCCTGCAATTTAAAAAAAAACACGTGTCTGATTAGGCGGCACAGTGGCGTAGCGGTAGAGTTCAATGTGAGGAAGGATCTACAGATGCTGCTTTAAACCAAAGATATGTCTAAAGAAGGGTCTCAACCAGAAATGTCACCAATTCCTTCTCTCCAGAGATGCTGCCTGTCCCGCTGAGTTACTCCAGCTTTTTGTGTCTATCTTTGGTAGTTCAATGGATCAATAGATCATAAGGTCATAAGGAATAGTAGAAATAGTCCATTCGGCCCATCGACAACTCTCCCATTCAATCTTGGCTGATCTATCTCTCCCTCCTAACCCAATTCTCCTGCCTTCTCCCCATAACCTCTGACATCTGTTCTAATCAAGAATCTATCTATCTCTGCCTTACAAATATCCACTGACGTGGCATCCACAGCCTTCTGTGGCAAAGAATTCCACAGATTCACCACCCTCTGACTAAATAAATTTCTCCTCATCTCCTTCCTAAAAGAACGACCTTTAATTCTGAGGCTATGACCTCTAGTCATAGACTCTCCCACTAGTGGAAACATCCTCCCCACATCCACATATATCCAGGCCTTTCACTATTCTGTATGTTTCAATGAGGTCCCCCCTCATTCTTCTATACTCCAGCGAGTACAGGCCCAGTGCCGACAAACGCTCATCATAGGTTAACCTCCTCATTCCTGGGATCGTTCTTGTAAACCTCATCTGGACCCTCTCCAGAGCCAGCACATCCTTCCTCAGATATGGTGCCGAAAATTGCTCACAATATTCTAAATGTGGCCTTACCAGCGCCTTATAGAGTCCCAACATTACATCCCTGTTTTTGTATACAAGTCCTCTTGAAATAAATGGTAGCATTGAGTTTGATTCGATTCGACTTGTAGATTAACTTTTTGGGAATCCTGCACCAGCACTCCCGAGTCCCTTTGCACCTCCGATTTCTGGATTCTCACCCCATTTAGAAAATAGATATTTAGATATTTCTTGTCACATATGCAATTAAACATTACATTTATGAATGTAAAATTCATTTAGCATTTAATGTCGGCACTGCCATGTTTGGCATCATCACAGTTGCTGCCCGCCAGCACCAGAGATCCGGGTTTGATCCTGATACGGGTGCTGTCTGTACGGAGTTTGTATCTTCTCCCCGTGACCTGCGTGGGTTTTCTCCGGGATCTCCGGTTTCCTCTCACACTCCAAAGACGTACAGATTTGTAGGCTAATTGGCTTCGGTAAGAATTGTAAATTGTCCCTTGTGTGTGCGGGATAGTGTTAGTGTGCGGGACGATTGCTGGTCAGCGTTGACTCGGTGGGCCAAAGGGCCTCTCTCTGCGCCATATCTCCAAACTAAACTAAACTAAAGATTGTGAGGGAATTTTGCTCAGTAAAAAATGATGTTCTCACCTTGGAATCTTCCCAGAGGGAAGTACGAGTGGATGATGTTCCTGGGCTTAGAACATTTGAGTTCAGTAGAGGCTGGTTCAAGGCGATGGGACACATTGTTAGTGTACAACAGAACAACAGCCCAAATTGAGCAAGGGATATTGACAATTAGTAATGAGTTCAGATGTTAATCAATACCACTGTGAATGTAAATTATAACATTCCATATACTCGGGGGGGGGGGGGGGGGGGGAAACAGTTGTCTGCATGTCATTTTAATTTGCGGCATTTAAATCTGATCTTTGCAAATAATTAATTGAAGCCAATCCCTGTTTTTTTTCCTGAAGAGAGGGGTGTCATTAGATATGTAGGTCAGGGTATTACCAAGCATGCGATGTGACTAGAATTTATCTTTCAAATCTCATTTCCAGGGTTGTATGTCGCAGCCTTCTGTTATAGCTCTTGGTGTTCCCACGTTAACCCTTTCAGTGAAAGAACCAACCAGGGCTTTTGAAAGAGTCACATGGAGCTGCGGACGCTGGAATCAAAGATCCTATAGCGAGCAAGATAGATCACTCGACGAAAAAGACGTAGTACGGTCATGGGCAGTTTCATGGGTAATTTTCGGCCCCATTTCCGTAACCGGCTTCCGTCTCCGCACCAAAGATCCCATAGCGGAGCATGGATAACTAGTGCAGAGACGGAAGCCGGTTACGGAAACATCCTCGTAAAAATAAAAGTTATTTGGGGAAAAATCTTCTCCTCATTTTCAGAATTATAATTTATTAACACAAACTGTTCCCCCGCAACGCTGATTACACTGCGAGTCGGGTCGGGTCGGGTCGGGTTACTGAAATGGATGAAAAAAAGGCCCGCGTTCCGCTCCGTTGCATACTACACGTCAGCCCATTGCATTTAGAAGGAGTGGTCTATCTTGCTCCACTATAGGATCTTTGGCTGGAATCATGAGCACAACACAAAGTGCTGGAGGAACTCAGAGGGTTGAGGTACTGCAGTTTTTGTGTCTATTTTCGGTTTAAACCAGCATCTGCAGTTCCTTCCTGCACATGTTCGGCACGGACTTGAAGGGCCGAGATGGCCTGTTTCCGTGCTGTTATGGTTATATGGTTATATATGGTTATATGGTTAAGTCCACACTGACCACTGAACACCCATTCACACTAGTTCTGGGCTATCCTACTTTTGCATCCACTCTTGACACATTATGGCCAATTTATAGAGGCCAATTAACCTTTGAACCCACACGTCTTTGGCACGTGTATTTGTAACTTTGGCATTTGTAACTTTGTAAGTGCCCTTTAGGGGTGACTATTTGCATACCTTGGCAAGGTGACTTGTCACATGTGACAATAAAGTATTCAATTCAATTCAACGTGGGAGGAAACCGGAGGAAACCAGAGGAAACCAGAGGAAACCCACACGGTCACAGGGAGAATTTGCAAACTTCACACAGACTGGAACCCGAGGTCGGGATTGAACCTGGGACCCCAGTGCTGTGAGGCAGCGGCTGTACCAGTTGTGCCACTGTGCCACCCCGGAGGTGTTGTTGTTTGCCCAGGACTTTAGATTGTCCTCTCTCTCAAGTTATGATACAGGATCTGATGTTCTTTTGAAGCATCATGGTGGGCACAGACATTGAGGGCCGAAGGGCCTGTTCCTGCGCTGTGTTTTTCTATGTTCTTGAAGAGGCTTTTGCTCCAGTGTTTTAGTTTTAGTTATAGAGATACAGCACGGAAACAGGCACTTCTGCCCACCGGGTCCGCACTGACCAGCGATCCCTGCAATTTAACATTATCCCACATACACTAGGGACAATTTTTACATTTACCAAGCCAATTTACCCACAAACCTGTACGTCTTTGGAGTGTGGGAGGAAACTGAAGATCTCGGTGAAAACCCACGCAGGTCACGTGTGGAATGTGAAACTCCGTACAGACAGCATTTCAAATCCTATACTCTGAACCAAATGCAGACTAGGCGACCGTTTCACCGATAACCTGCCCTCGGTCCACCAAGGCCTGCTGGATCACTCGTTTGCTAGCCATTTTAATTCCTCTTCCCATTCCCATACCGACCTTTCTGTCCTGGGCCTCCTCCACTGTCAGAGTGAGGCCACACGTTAACTGGAGGAACAACACCTCATATTCCGCTTGGGTAGCTTACACCCCAACAGTATGAACATTGAATCTCCAACCCACAAACAGCCCCTTCACCCTCCCCTCCCTTTCCCTTCCCCCTATATTCCTTCCTCTGGCTTCGCATTCCAGAGATGCTGCCTGACCCGCTGAATTACTCCATCACTTTGTGTCCCTCTAAACCTTTCCTGCCAAAGTACCCATCCAAGTGTCTTTTAAATGCCGTCATAGTACCTGCCTCAACTACCCCCTCTGGCAGCTTGTTCATATACTCACTACCCTTCGAGTGAAAAAATTCCCCTCAGATTCCATAAATTCATAAGTTAATAGGAGCAGAATTAGACCATTCGACCCATCAAGTCTACCCCCATTCAAACATGGCTGCTCCTTCTCTCCCTCTCAACCCCATTCTCCTGCCTTCTCCCCATAACCCCTGACACCTTTACCAATCACAAACCTGTCAATCTCCACCTTAAAAATATTCCTTTTAAGTCTTTTCCCGCTCACCTTAAACTTCTCATCTGAACTTCTGGATTTACTTTCATCGCCTCTATTAACCTTTCATCAGCCTTGCCAGTCAGGAAAGAGAAGCTTTGTAATGTTGCTCAGTCCCTGGGAGCCTGACTGTTCAGTCAGTTCAATTCAGTTTAGTTTATTGTCACGTGTACCGAGGTACAGTGAAAAGCTTTTGTTGCTTGCTAACCAGTCAGCGGAAAGACAATACATGATTACAATCGAGCCAGTTACAATGTATAGATACATGACAAGAGGATTTCAGTTCATAACAAGAGGATTTCAGTATAGGAGTAAAGAGGTTCTTCTGCAGTTGTATAGGGCTCTGGTGAGACCACATCTGGAGTATTGTGTCCATTTTGGTCCCCTAATTTGAGGAAGGACATCCTTGTGATTGAGGCAGTGCAGGGTAGGTTCACGAGATTGATCCCTGGGATGGCGGGACTGTCATATGAGGAATGATTAAAAAGACTAGGCTTGTATTCACTGGATTTTAGACGGTTGAGGGGGGATCATATAGAAACATATAAAATTATAAAAGGACTGGATAAGCTAGATGCAGGAAAAAAGTTCCCAATGTTGGGTGAGTCCAGAACCAGGGGCCACAGTCTTAGAATAAAGGGGAGGTCATTTAAGACTGAGGTGAGAAAAAACTTTTTCACCCAGAGAGTTGTGAATTTATGGAATTCCCTGCCACAGAGGGCAGTGGAGGCCAAGTCACTGGATGGATTTAAGAGGGAGTTAGATAGAGCTCTAGGGGCTAGTGGAGTCAAGGGATATGGGAAGAAGGCAGGCACAGGTTATTGATAGGGGACGATCAGCCATGATCACAATGAATGGTGGTGCTGGCTCGAAGGGCCGAATGGCCTACTCATGCACCTATTTTCTATGTTTCTATGTTTCTATGATTATTGCTCTCTGCTCCACTGCTCTCAAATGGTTAAATGATTTGACCCAAATAGTGCACGGATCTGATGCTTGCATCTCAGATGTGTCTGTATATTGAGGTTTAATCTGTCAGCTCGAGGATTTATTTGATTTGCTGGAACCATCTGCCGCAGGAGTTCAATGAGCCACTGGCTTTTAGTTCGGGAAGTGCAGGATTAAAGATGCTACACTGTGCAAGAGTGTTTAAGAAGGAACTGCAGATGCTGGAAAATCGAAGGTAGACAAAAATGCTGGAGAAACTCAGCGGGTGTAGCAGCATCTATGGAGCGAAGGAAATAGGCAACGTTTCGGCCCGAAACATTGCCTATTTCCTTCGCTCCATAGATGCTGCTACACCCGCTGAGTTTCTCCAGCATTTTTGTCTACGCTGTGCAAGAGGATGTGTTTGGCAATGCGTGGCCTGGAGGCAGAGCGAATTATTCAGATTCCACCGCTGGTGCAAGGAAGGGAAAAATAGCAGCCAATATATTTGAAGGTGGACAAAAATGCTGGAGAAACTCAGCGGGGTGAGGCATCATCTAAGGAGCGAAGGAAATAGGCGACATTTCGGGTCGAGAACCCTTCTTCAGAACTGCCGGCAGGACATCAACCGCCTCAACTTCTCCACTCCCCTTTCTCACTCTAACCTCTCCCCCCCTGAACGTACAGCCCTCCACTCACTCTGCAACAACCCAGACTTAACCCCCCCCCCTCCCCCGTGATTAGACAATAGACAATAGACAATAGGTGCAGGAGTAGGCCATTTGGCCCTTCGAGCCAGCACCGCCATTCAATGTGATCATGGCTGATCATCCCCAATCAGTACCCCGTTCCTGCCTTCTCCCCATATCCCCCGACTCCGCTATTTTTAAGAGCCCTATCTAGCTCTCTCTTGAAAGCATCCAGAGAACCTGCCTCCACCGCCCTCTGAGGCAGAGAATTCCACAGACTCACCACTCTCTGTGAGAAAAAGTGTTTCCTCGTCTCCATTCTAAATGGCTTACTCCTCATTCTTAAACTGTGGCCCCTGGTTCTGGACTCCCCCAACATCGGGAACATGTTTCCTGCCTCTAGTGTGTCCAAGCCATTAACAATGTTTCAATGAGATACCCTCTCATCCTTCTAAACTCCAGAGTGCACAAGCCCAGCCGCTCCATTCTGTCAGCATATGACAGTCCCGCCATCCCGGGAATTAACCTTGTAAACCTACGCTGCACTCCCTCAATAGCAAGAATGTCCTTCCTCAAATTAGGGGACCAAAACTGCACACAATACTCCAGGTGTGGTCTTACTGGGGGCTCTGTACAACTGCACAATATAAACATTAGCCAATATATTTGGCGTATTTTCCATTGGCGATCCAAAGTATTTCAATAAAGGTTCACACCTTCCGTCCACAAGAACGGACATTCTAATAATTCCATGTCAAAACGTCAAAAACTTTTAAAAATATTGTTCGAAGAGGTTGTCTCTTTATTAAATTTTAAATTGATTAAGGTGCAATCAAATTATCTATTATGTTACAGGGTTTTGATTTTAAATTAATCTTACTTAGGATCATTTATCAATCCTTCCTAATTTCCCGTTTTCTTTTTGACATAAACGTTATCTGGGACAAAGAATTCTGCCTGGGTAACGTCGACAGGTTTTCCAGTGGCGCTCATCCTCATCGTTACCGATTGAGGGACATTTCAAATCAATCCTTTTAACTGGAAGGATTCACATCATTTAACCTTGTCAAAGCCGGGATTAAATGTAGGGCAACTGCAATGGCGGACCAAATGGAGTATCAGGTCTAATCTTTTCCAATGCATTAAAAAAAAGACCTGCGCACAGAGAGCGAGCAAAACCGATGAAGATGTTTTTGATTCAACACAAGTCAGACACAAAACGCTGGAGTGACTCAGCGGGTCAGACAGCAACTCTGGAGAAAAGGAATAGGTGACATTTTGGGTCGAGACCCTTCTTCAATAGACAATAGACAATAGTTGTAGGAGTAGGCCATTTGGCCCTTCGAGCCATTCAATGTGATCATAGCTAATCATCCCCAATCAGTACCCCGTTCCTGCCTTCTCCCCATATCCCCTGACTCCGATATTTTTGTGTCTATCTTGTGTCTATCTTCTACCTTTTCTGTCTACCCCCTATCTAGCTCTCTCTTGAAAGCATCCAGAGAACCTGCCTCCACCACCCTCTGAGGCAGAGAATTCCACCGACTCACCACTCTCTGTGAGAAAAAGTGTTTCCTCGTCTCTGTTCTAAATGGCTTTCCCCTTATTCTTAAACTGTGGCTTCTGGACTCCCACTTTGTCTGCAGAATGTGTTGGGATTTTTTCATAATAGTTAATCGCCATGCTTAGCTACTGTGGAAGATATTAAAGAGCTGAGAATCACTTTTTTTTTGCAATTCTGGTAGTTAATTTGCTTGGGAACGCTGGAAGATTTGAACGTCGAGGGTGAAGAAAGTCACCTCAGGTCACCAATGATAAAGAGGCGCGTGCGAACCCACTACGACTGTGTTTACCCCTTCATATGGTGATCACAATCCGCACAGATGATTCATTTATTTATTTGTTTTTAATGTTTATTTTATTAGAAGCAATTGTACAAGAATAAAGCAATCGCCGTGACAGTTATACAATTTTCGTACAGCTTCATTTTTAACATTTTATGAACTGATACATAAATCGAGAAAAATAAATTGATACAGAAATCGAGAAAAAGAGTAAAAAGGAAAGAATGAAGAAAAAGAAGAAAGATACAAAAAAGAGAGAAGAAAAGGCCCCTGAACAGCCAATGAAGTGCGAGAAGAAGAAAAAGAGAAAAGAGAAAAAAAACGGAGATATGTCCCACTGTCCTTCACCCCCTCCCTCCCCCCCGTCACCCATCCCAAGCATCGGTTTTAAATTTGTGTTCAACCATCCGCACAGATTAGACCTAGCAATCAAAGAAAGGCGTCCCCATCACCCCCTCGCCCTCCCTCCCTCCCTCCCTCCACCCTGCTCTCCCCCACCACCATGTGTGTCCCGGGAAATGTGGTACAAATCCCTTTTTACCAGGAGTTCAAATGAAAAGCATCCAAGTGTCTCAATGTACTTGTACCCATGAGGGAGACTGCCTTCTGTTGCTTCATGGATAAATAGAGTTTAGTCTCTGGAACGGATGCACTACAATGCTGAGAACTATATTCTGCACTCTGTACCTACCCCTTTGTTCTATCTATGGTACTTAAGTTTTCCTTGATTGTACTGATGTATGGTTTTTCTAATGTGTATGGATCGCATGCAAAACAAAGCTTTTCACTGTACTTCGGTACACGTGACAATATTGAACCTAAACCTAACCCAGTGATGTACCTGTGTGTAGGAAAGAACTGCAGATGCTGGTTTAAATCAAAGGTAGACACAAAATGCTGGAGTAACTCAGTGGGACAGGCAGCATCTCTGGAGAGAAGGAATGGGTGACATTTCGGTTCGAGACCCTTCTTCAGACTGAAGGTCACGAGAAAGGGAAAAAAGAGATATAGACGATGACGTGGAGAGATATTGAACAATGAATGAGCGCTATGCAAAAAAAGTAATGATAATAAAGGAAACAGGCAAAGCGACTTTGAGTCCTGAAAAGCGCTATATAAATAAAATCTATTATTATTATTATTATTGTTAGCTTGTTTTGGGACTTTGGGCTGCTCCGGTTTCCTCCCACACCCCAAAGTCCCAGTCTCCTACCCTGGTTATGGCATCTTTTGAATGGCAGGCTGCTGAATTCTTCTGTTCTTCCCTGATCTGGGACTATATCTCATTTGCCCCACCTGGTAAGGCTGGCACTTGATGTCAGTCCCAATTCCCTTGACTACGTGAAAGAGGGTCGTCTTCTTGAACCACAGGGGTGGGAATGTCAAAGACAAGAGGGCAAGGCTTTGAGATCAAAGACTCTTTGTCTTCCAGCAATTTTTCAGCATTTAAATAACAATCATTAAATCATAGAAGGAGACAATCTACCAGGCATTTCAAGGAATCAATAGACAATAGACAAGAGACAATAGGTGCAGGAATAGGTCATTTGGCCCTTCGAGCCAGCACCGCCATTCAATGTGATCATGGCTGATCATCCACAATCAGTACCCCGTTCCTGCCTTCTCCCCATATCCCCTGACTCCGCTATCTTTAAGAGCCCAATCTAGCTCTCTCTTGAAAGTATCCAGAGAACCGGCCTCCACCGCCCTCTGAGGCAGAGAATTCCACAGACTCACAACTCTCTGTGAGAAAAAGTGTTTCCTCGTCTCCGTTCTAAATGGCTTACCCCTTATTCTTAAACTGTGGCCCCTGGTTCTGGACTCCCCCAACATCGGGAACATGTTTCCTGCCTCTGGCGTGTCCAAACCCTTAACAATCTTATATGTTTCAATAAGAATCCTCTCATCCTTCTAAACTCCAGAGTGTACAACCCCAGCTGCTCCATTCTCTCAGCATATGACAGTCCTGCCATCCCGGGAATTAACCTTGTAAACCTATGCTGATCCCCTCAATAGCAAGAATGTCCTTCCTCAAATTAGGGGACCAAAACTGCACACAATACTCCAGGTGTGATAGTTGAGTTATTCCATCCAGGTACTCTTCCCCAATCTTGTTCTCCATGTATTCATCTCCAATCCAATCTTTACAGTTATAATTGAATTTATATTATTATTCTAAAGGAATAATCTCAACTAGTATTTAAGAGTCATTCCAAATCTTAACCTTCTGTAAAGGAAAACAGTCTTTATCCTCACAGCACCTGGTTGCACATATCTGTTGTACTTCTGCAAGTAAGAATTTCATTTCGGAGAGACACAAAATGCAGGAGTAACTCAGCGGGGCAGGCAGCATCTTTGGAGAGAAGGAATGGGTGGCGTTTCGGGTCGAGACCCTTCTTCACACTGAGTTGAGTTGAGCTGAGTTACTGGACATGTTGTGTCCGTCTTCAGTGTAAACCAGCATCTGCAGTTCGTTCCTACACACAAGAATTACACTGTTCCATTTTGGCATACATGACAATAAAACACTCTTGACTTGCTTGATCATCTTCTTTCCCCAATTGTATTAAAGTTTTCCATCAAATCTTCTCACTACACAATCTTTGGCAAAATTTCGCGAATGCAAGTGGAAATTAGCGAATTACCGAGAGACTTAAAATATCTTTATGCGGCACAGTGGCGCAGCGGTAGAGTTGCTTCCTTACAGTGCCAGACTCCCTGGTTCAATCCTGACTACAGGTGTTGTCTGTACGGAGTTTGTACCTTCTCCCCGTGACCACATGGCTTTTCTCCGGGTGCTCCAGTTTCGTCCCACACTCATAAGATGACATGTTTTTTTTAGGCTAATTGGCTTGGTATAATTGTAAATTGTCCCTAGTGTGTAGGACAGGTTTGGTGTGCGGGGATTGCTGGTCGGCACGGACTCGGTGGGCCGAAGGGCCTGTTTCTGTGCTGTATCTCTAAACTAAGCTAAAAAACTAAATCTAACACACCTTTAAGGGAATTAATCATGGGGTATTTTTATGGAACAATATACCAATGATCTGTGTCTAAGAACATAGATGAATTTCCATCTAATGCAGTATAGACTTCCAGCCAGTAGAGGGTGATACACCAGGTTATCCAGGAAAGTGGAAAATCCAGGCAAGGTGACTGGTCCTCACAAAGGATATGTATATAATTCTACATGGTCGGATCAAGTGCTCTCAGGGTGTCCCAAACAGGAAATGTTTTTGAAGTAAAGTCTCACTTACATTGTTCAGTAAATAGTCCTGGGTAATATGTTCAAGAAGGAACTGCAGATGCTGGAAAATCGAAGGTAGACAAAAGTGCTGGAGAAACTCAGCGGGTGAGGCAGCATCTATTAGCAATGTTACAAAATTTTGAGATTTAAAAAATAAAGTCTGCAATTTATCCCATCAGATAAAGCATAAAAAGAAGTTTAATTTGACACTTAATTCACTTTCATATCTTCAGTATTAAAAAAGTTATGGCCATTATCATACTCAGAAATTAGCATCTTGTTCCCTATTGCTTTTCCATTGACTTAACACAAAAGCTGTGATCGAGGACAGTTAAAAGCCCATAACTTTCTTAAAAATTATGGTAACTGAAAGAAATTTTCAGGTATTATAGATTGAAGCATTCTGAAACAAATATGAAACAATCTTACTTCGAAGACATGAAAGTAAAGCATATAATTAGTTAGTTACCTAATTGTAGCTAATTACAAAATTCAATTACTAGATCTAAACATCTATCAATTTCTTAAGAATAGATTAACATTTTTAAATAGCCTAAGTGTCCAAATAACATTCACACAATAATTCACAATATAACATAATTTTTAAATCTAATTTTCATGAATTTACAGGCCAAATGGAAGGAATTGAATGTTTAATACCTGTAAATTAATGGGGATTTAATTCATCTTGCGAGTGAGAATTTCTGGAACGCGATCTTTTGGAACGTTGATTTGCGGTGAATTTAACCCCGTATTGGCATGAAAAATACTGCCGTTAATTCGGGGAATAAAATCACCGTGTCGCATGACAAAATGTGAATTAAAGGCTTCTTAAGAAGCACTTTTATACATTTAAAGAAAGCACTTTCGTTTACCTGTCCATTGTGTGAAATCCGTCCCCGTTATCGGCGTTGACGCTTCAGGAGCTGCTTTTAAAATGACTGTAGCGCTGACATTGACGATTTAATAAAAATAAAAAATTCACAAAACGCGGGTAGGAACGATTTTGTCAGCAAAGTTTTGTACTCCAACAAAATATTTCCCGGACAAGGGAGGATAAACCGCGTTTTAACCCCGCCCCCCCCTTAAAGGCGCCAAAATCGCGCACACGGCCAGTGGCAGAATTACAGCGCGACTGAAGGTAAGTTTTGTAACATACCTACATCTATGGAGCGAAGGAAATAGGCAACGTTTCGGACCGAAACCCTTCTTCAGACATGGTCTGTACTTTTGACTGTGGATGGCCCGATTGTAATCATGTATGTTCATAAGTGATAGGAGCAGAATTGGGCCATTCGGCCCATGGCTGATCGATCTCTCCCTCCTACCCCCATTCTCCTGCCTTCTCCCCATGACCCCTGACACCTGTACTAATCAAGAATCTATCTATCTCTGCTTTAAAAATATCCATTGACTTGGCCACCACAGCCTTCAGTCTTACCACTGACTGGTTAGCACACAACAAAAGCCTTTCACTGTACCTCGGTACACATGACAATAAACTAAAGTCAACATTACCAGGACAAACACAGTTGAAAGGTGTTTTATTGATTCCAGAGTGTGTTGTGACATTTTGAATGGAACATAAAAGGTTTTCTCATGTGCAAGTGCCTTTGATTTTATTTCTTTATATTGGCACGATTAGTAAAGGCTATGGGAGCATCCAGCTTATTTTGTGAATCCAGTCCATATATGTCCCCGCTCTGCTGCTCCCAGCCTCTCGACTTCACCAAACTCGTGATGTGATGCACCCCAACCCAACTCAACCCAGATTGCTCGCCTCCCAGACGAGTCCCCAACACTGAGGGGATTTCCACTGCTCCCCACTAATGTCGATTTCACCAACCTCTCCTCCCCCCACCCCCCCCCCCCCATCATCTCAAATCCCACCCCTCCTGCTCTCCTCGCTCCTCAAACACCCGTCTCTGTCCTCAACAAAGGCCTCACCTTTGTAGCCCCGCGCCCGCACCTCAACGCGTTCCGAGCCCACCATGATGTTGAGCTCTTCTTCCATAGTGTAGGAAGGAACTGCAGATGCTGGTTTAAACTGATGGTAGACACAAAAAGCTGGAGTAACTCAGCGGGTCAAGCAGCATCTCTGGAGAGAAGGAATGGGTGATGTATTGGGTCAAGATCCTTCTGCCTCTCCTACTGAGTTGCTCCAGCTTTTTGTGTCTATCTTCTTCCATAGCCCCTGCCTACCAGCCTATTTCATTGGCAAGCAGACCTCCCCCTCCCCCCCCATTGATGACCCTTCCTCCAGACTGCAACGCCCCTCTTCCTCTTGGACATCCCCTCTGGCCTTTTACCCTCTCTCGACATTTTCAGTTCTGCCATTGTGACATTGACTGGCTTGACGTCTCCAGTCCCCCACCCTAACCAAATGCATAGCCCAGTACTCTCTCCGCACTAATCCAATTCCCAAGTCCCTTTGCACCGCCGACTTCTGGATTCTCTCCCCATTTAGACAATAGTCTACGCCTTTATTCCTACTACCAAAATGCATGACTCCACACATTGCTACACTGTATTCCATCTGCCACTTCTCTGCCCACTCTCCCAACCTGTCCAAGTCCTTCTGTAGAGTCCCTGCTTTCTCTACACGAGCAGCCCCTCCACCTATTTTCGTATCATCCGCAGACGTGGCCACAAAGCCTTCAATCCCCTCGTCCAAATCATCAATATACAACGTAAAGAGTAGCGGCCCCAGCACCGACCCCTATGGATCTCCATTATATTGAAGGCAGAGATAGATAGATTCTTGATTAGTTCAAATGTCAGAGGTTATGGGGAGAAGGCAGGAGAATGGGGTTAGGAGGGAGAGATAGATCAGCCATGATTGAATGGTGGAGTAGACTTGATGGGCCGAATGGCCTAATTCTGCTCCTATCACTTATGATCTTATGAATTGGAACTGGGAAATGCAAAATCAGAACCTGCAGCATGAAATCTGGTTTATTAAGCCCATTATCTTGTCCTTTTATCAGGAAACGGAATACTGTTATCCCAGATCCCTGACGTGTATCTTTGGTCTCTCACCTTCCTCCCCAACTCTAGTTCACAATCATTAATCATAATCATAATCATAATAGTACTTTATTAGCCAAGTATGTATTGCAACATACGATGAATTTGATTTGCCGTACAGCCATAGCAATAAAGAGACCAAAAATACACCATAAATACATAAAGACACCAAAAATACATTTTTAACATGAACATACACCACAGTGACTCCTCCACATTCCTCACTGTGATGGAAGGTGAAAAAAATGAGAAGTCATGGAAAGAATGTTTCCAGTAGGGGGAGAGTCTAGGACCAGAGGGCCCAGCGTCAGAATAAACGGACGTACTTTCAGATTGGAGGTGAGGAAGAATTTCTTTAGCCAGTGGGTGGTGAATCTGTGGAGTTCGTTGCCACAGACGGCCGTGGAGACCAAATCATTGAGGACTTTCAAAGCAGAGGTGCACAGGTTCTTCATTAGTACGGGTGTCAAAGTTACGGGGAGAAGGCAGGAGAATGGGGTTGAGAGGGAAAAATAGATCATATCAATGATCAAATGGCGGAGTAGACTCGATGGGCAGGATGGTGTAATTCTGTTCTTATGTCTTATGGTCTAAGACTGGAGTATAAAATCATGAGAGGAATAGATAGGGTGAATACACACAGTCTTTTACCCAGGGTAGAGGAATCAAGAACCAGAGGACAGAGGTGAGAAGGGATAAATTCAATAGGAACCTGAGGGGCACATTTTTCGCTCAGAGGAAGGTGTGTATATAGAACGAGTTGCCAGAGGAGGTAATTTTGGAAACTTGAATCATCTAGTTCTGTTATGTTAAGGGGCTGTCCCACTTGGGCGACCTAATTGGATGGTTTAGAAGAGTTTGAAAAAATGACATGTTGAAGACCTCCATCGACTATGTTGAAGACCAGCTTCGACTAGCTATGACTAACTTCGGGAAAATTGGACACCGAATAGTGAAGAGTGAAGACGACCTCCTTCGATTTCCTTCGACCTCCCTTCGACTTTGATGAAGACTATCTACGACTACCTTCGACCACCTTCGACTACCCTCGATTACCTACGACTAACATGCCGACCTACTACGACGTACTACGACTAAACCTACGAGTAACAAAAGTATCGATTTTTTTCCATGGCAACCTTTTTTTACTCGCGGGCATTTTTTAACATATTGAAAAAAAACGCCGTGACCTAACTGAGGCCTCGAGTACGCAGAGACCACTCTCGAGCATGAAGGAGAGTTAAAGGCCTGTCTCACGAATCTGCGGTCATTGGCGGCGAAACGGGAAGAATCTGCCGCCATAGACCGCGCACTCGTGAGAACGTACAATTCCCGGGCCGTGCGGCGGTGTTCCCAACACCGCGCGGTGCTAAAATAAAATCGACAATGTCGAAAACACTATACTCACCGCACAACCTCCACCAGTGATGCACAAGTGCGGCACGGCCGCTCGCACGGGCCGCCGCCAGTGTGGGTCGAGCGCCGTGCGTCAAACCTCCTCTGCCACAGCCTCCGCCAGTGAGGCACGTGCCGCCGCCAGTGAGGCACGTGTGCTGCGCGGCCGCAGTCACAGCCACCGCTACAGCGCCGCGATCAGGATGGCCGCCGCCACAGCCGCCGCTGGTGAGTCACGTGCGGCGGGCCGACGTCATCGCAGTCGGCCCGCCCTTTTTTTACTTACCGCAAGCACGTGGGACCCGCCGTGTTTGAATTAACTCGGCCCCCGCGCAACATCCGTGCGGCGCTCCGGTGGATAGGCTCGACGCTCTCGCCGTTGCCGCGCGGTCCTCGCTACCGGCGACGCCGCGCTTCACCGCCGATGACCGCAAACAGGTAAGACAGAGCCTTTACGAAGACCTCCTACGACCTCATGTCGACCATGCTGCGAGTATGAGTCGAGGGCAAACTCGCCAGAACTCGCGGATTAGGTCACCCAAGTGGGACAGGCCCTTATGTTAATGGCTTTGTGGCCCATGACACCATCATTTGTGTGAGAAGGTTAGAGTTTCAACCCCCCTTTTTGTTTTACTTCACTGTTATGTTGGAACCTCCCAGGAGGTTGCACTGCCTGCGGGCACGAGGAGTTTTTGCATGGAGTGAGATTGAGAGAATGAATGAAAAACAGGGCTGGAGGAACAGTGCGTCAGACACCATCTGTGGTGGGAAACAAAGGTTTCAGGTCAAGACCCTGCTTCAGACTGGTGGCACAACATTGCTGGTCCTTCGTGCTCCACCCGAAACCTCACAAGTTCACAAGTTATAGGAGTAGAATTAGGCCATTCGGCCCATCGAGTCCACTCCGCCATTCAATCATGGCTGATCTCTGCCACGTAATCATTTTCCTGCTTTCTCCCCATAACCCTTGACACCCATTCTAATCAAGAACTTGTCTATCTCTGCCTTAAAAATATCCACTAACTTGGCCACCACAGCACTCTGTGGCAATGAGTTCCACAGATTAACTACCCTCTAACTTCTCACCTCCTTTCCTCCCCGCCTCCTTTTTAAAAGAGCACCCTTTAGTTCTGAGGCTGTGACCTCTGGTCCTAGGTTCTCCCACCAGTGGAAACATCCTTTCCACATCCACTCTATCTATGCCTTTCATTATTCTGTAAGTTTCAATGAGGTCCCCCCTCAACCTTCTAAATTCCAGCGAGTACAGGCCCAGTGCTGTCAAACGCTCATCATATGCTAACCCACTCATTCCTGGAATCATTCTTGTAAACCTCCTCTGGACCCTCTCCAGAGGCAGCACATCCTTCCTCAGATATGGGGCCCAAATTTACTCACAGTACTCCAAATACCCATTCCTTCTTTCCTCTCCAGAGATGCTGCCTGACCCACTGAGTTACTCCAGCATCTTGTGTCTATCATTGCTCGTCCTTCATTGAGAATGGTGCAGGTCTGATGTGCTAGCTGACTTCCATTCTGACTCTCCCTGTTGCCAGTACAACATTTTAGGAGAGGGACATGGATGAAGTCAATGGAAGCAGGTTGTTTATAGGCACAAAGTGCTGGAGTAACTCAGCAGGACAAGCAGCATCTCTGGGGACCAAGGATGGGTGACGCTTTGGGTTGGAACCCTTCTTCAGACTCGGTTAGATTGTTTCGATAGGTTCAGGTTAGGTTGTTTAACTTGGTTCTGTAACTGGAGAACGTGAACGCGAATATAGCAAGTACAAACCTCAGGGGAAACCAGAGATACAGAGAATAGCCACCAGACAATGTTTTGGTGACAACCAGTGCTTTCTGGCTCACTCCTGCGGATCCCCTGTCAAAGAACAATTTTTGGCGTAATTTTCTGAATTGTCTGCAAGTGTTTTTGTTTATACATTTCCCCAAGAGATTGGGGTGGAGGCACAAGAAATTGTAGATGCTGGAATCAGAGTCAAAAGCAAAAGGGCGGCAATGTGGCGCAGCGGTAGAGTCGCTGCCTTACAGCGTCAGAGACCTGGGTTCGATCCTGACTATGGGTGCTGTCTGTGTGGAGTTTGTACGTTCTCCCCGTGACCATGTAGGTTTTCTCCGGGTGCTCCGGTTTCCTCCCACAATCCAAAGACGTAGAGGTTTGTAGGTTCACAAAAATGCTGGAGAAACTCAGCGGGTGCAGCAGCATCTATGGAGCGAAGGAAATAGGCAACGTTTCGGGCCGAAACCCTTCTTCAGACTGATAGGGGGTGGGGAGAAGAAAGGAAAAAAGGAAAAAGGCGGAGGAGGAACCTGAGGGCTGGGGGAGGGGAGGAGACAACCAGAGGGCTGATGAAGGGGAGGGGACAGCAAGGGCTAGCAGAATTGGGAGAATTCAATGTTCAAACCCCCAGGATGTAGACTGCCCAAGCGGAATATGAGGTTTGTAGGTTCATTGGCTTCAGTAAATAAAAATTGTAAATTGTCCCTCGCGTGTGGTATAGTGCGAATGTACAGGGTGGTTGTTGGTCAGCGTGGACTCGGTTGGCCACTGTATCTCCAAAGTCTAAAATGGCAGACACCCTTCACCTGGAGTGGATTAGGCGCTGAGGGCCAGGTAATTGGACGTTGCTGGATTAGTGGAGAGTATGCGAGGTGGAGGACAATATAGAGTTGAGGTACGAGGAGATAAAATGCGGCAACACAAGGCGGATTCAGTCAGCCCACTAGGGCAGACCTGCTTGTGAATCTTGGGTCAGAGATAGAAAAGGGCAGTGCGAAGTTGGGGAACTATCAAGTTGTAGGCAGGATTGCCAGAAGTATTGAGATCTGCTTCCAGCAATGTCGATAGTTGCAGAGACCGTGGCATTACCTATAACCTTCATTGGGGGTGGAGGGGGGGCGTTAGTTTAATGCTCCTACACCTAGTTTAGAGATATAGCATGGAAACAGGCCATTCAGCCCACCTAGTCCATGCTGACCTTCGATCACCTGCTCTATCCGACACACTAGGGACAATTTTCAGGTCAATTAACCTACAACCCTTGGAATGGTCAAGGGGTGGATACGAGGAGGTGTCAATAGACAATAGACGCAGGAGTAGGCCATTCGGCCCTTTGAGCCAGCACCACCATTCAATGTGATCATGGCTGATCATCCACAATCAGTAACCCGTTCCTGCCTTCTCCCCATATTCCCTGACTCCGCTATCTTTAAGAGCCCTATCTAGCTCTCTCTTGAAAGTATCCAGAGAACCTGCCTCCACCGCCCTCTGAGGCAGAGAATTTCACAGACTCACCACTCTCAGATAGCTGCCGTGTGGCCACAGCATGGTAGAGGTCAGTCCACTTGGCCAAGCAAAGTCACACTCATCGGCAGGTTTGGAGGCTGAGTCAGTGGATATTTTTAAGGCAGAGATAGATAGATTTTTGATTAGCACAGGAGTCAGTGGTTATGGGGAGAAGGTAGGACAATGGGGTTAGGAGGGAGAGTTAGATCAGCCATGATTGAATGGCAGAGTAGACTTGATGGGCCGAATGGCCTAATTCTACTCCTATGACCTTATAACATGATGATCCACTGAATTGCACAGATTCACCACCCTCTGAGTAAAGCAATTCCTCCTTATATCCTTCCTAAAAGAAAGTCCTTTAATTCTGAGGCTATGCTCTCCAGTCCTAGACTCTCCTTCTAGTGGAAACATCCTCTCCACATCCACTCTATCCAAGCCTTTCACTACTCTGTACGTTTCAATGAGGTTCCCCCTCATTCTTCCAAACTCCAGCGAGTACAGGCCCAGTGCCGTCAAACGCTCATCATATGTTAACCTACTCATTCCTGGGATCATTCTTGTAAACCTCCTCTGGACCCTCTCCAGATCCTTCCTCAGAAATGGTGCCCAAATTTGCTCGCAATATTCCAAATGCGGCCTGACCAGTGCCTTATAGAGCCCCAGCATTACATCCCTGTTTGTTGTATACAAGCCCTCTCAAAATAAATGCTGGCATTGCGTTTGCTTTCTTTACTACCGATTCGACTTGCAGATTAACTCTTTGGGAATCCTGCACCAGCACTCCCAGGTCCCTACGCACCTCCCTTTTCTGGATTCTCTCCCCATTTAGAAAATAATCTACGCCTTTATTCCCACTACCAAAATGCATGACAATGATTCTCTAGTGAAGGGTTCAACTCATTCTGCAACCTTGCCCATAGCAGCCAGGTTTATACCAAGATTTATTCCCCTCGGACATACTGGAGGTATAGGAGCAAATTCACATGTCACTTTCACAGCTACTGAACGTGACATTTTCCGTTAGTCTACTGCTTGGTGAGGCTTGGAAATTATATCTGCTTGCTTTGCTTATTTCACTTCTTACTCTGAAAGTATGCCCATTATGCACATACATTTTATATAAGACAAAAGGAAATATTCTCTAATGGATCACGGACCTCATCGACTTTTGAAAGAACCTACCGATGATTACAAAATGCACTCAAGCTCCCTTGTATTAGTTTAACCAAAATTAATGACTAGTCTGTACGTCACCAGTGCTGTCTTTCATAACGCAGTATTAAAGTGCAGAGTCAAAAGAATATTTAGATTTAAATGACCCATTATTCATTTACCTTGGACTATTTTTTTGTGGATATTTCAAAAAAGATTTCAAATTGAACGCCTGGTACATATGCTGTTCAATAAATTATTCAAGATCATGCTTAGTCAGAACTAATTAAAGATGAGCTGATTAAAAAATTGTTTGGTTGAGGGGAACTTAAACTGGAATTTGTCCGTTTGTTTCGGGATGTATATATTTAATTACATGTTGGCCTTGTACATTGGGTGAAGTCTTGTTCAAATGTGTTTTGTAAAGGAAAAGAAATGGAGAATACAGACACTTTGCCACTCACACAATAGGCGACTTATGTAACCTCGCACTTAGATAAACAATTCTGTACTCATAAGATCATAAGTGATAGGAGCAGAATTAAGCCATTCGGCCCATCAGGTCTACTCCGCCATTCAATCATGGCTGATCTATCTCTCCCTCCTAACTGCATTGTCCTGTCTTCCCCCATAACCCCTGACACTCAGTCCCTAATTCCACAAGACCGCACCCACTCAGGTTTACATCAGAAAGAAGCCGGCATTGGCAGCGGTGCTTACCCAGAAGGCCGTGAGCCGCAGAAAGTGCCCCGGATGCAGCCGGACGCCGCTGAGACGGTTAATACTCTCGGTGAAGACAGACACAAAAGGCTGGAGTAACTCAGCGGGACAGG
Source organism: Malacoraja senta (assembly GCA_038087875.1). NCBI lineage: Eukaryota > Metazoa > Chordata > Chondrichthyes > Rajiformes > Rajidae > Malacoraja > Malacoraja senta. Next base: position 28,422,382 of record CM075982.1, read on the forward strand.
CAGCATCTCTGGAGAGAAGGAATGGGTGATGTTTCGGGTCGAGACCCTTCTTCAGACAGAGTCAGGGGAGAGGGAGACCAAAGATATGGAAGGGTAAGGTGTGAAAATGACAAAGCTGATGGTGATCAAGGAAATGTAGAATGGTTCATTGTTAGCTGAGGGGAAGGTGACAACGAGGCATATAATCAGTAAAATTAATCAGAAGGACAGTGAAACTAGTCGGAGAACTAGGGTGGGGGAGGGATGGAGAGAAAGGGAATGCAAGGGTTACTTGAAGGTAGAGGAATCAACATTCATACCGCTGGGTTGTAAGCTGCCCAAGCGAAATATGAGGTGCTGTTCCTTCAATTTGCATTGGGCCTCACTGACTATGGAGGAGGCTCAGGACAGAAAGGTCAATATTCCCATTCCCATTCCCATTCCGGTGATACCAGCCTCTGCAGTTCCTTCCTACACAATACTCTCAGTGAGTTCTTTCAGGCAGAGGATGGGGATGTTGATTCCAACTTGCGTGAAATCTGATTTACATGAGGGTACAGAATGTAAATGGTGTTTCTCAAATCTCTTTAGTACATCGCTACCAATGAAGTACTCTTTGACTGGTAACATGGCAAATACAGAACCATCTCTGCAGACAACAGTGGCATGGTGGCACAGCGGTAGAGTAGCTGCCTTACACCGCCAGAGACCCGGGTTCGATCTTGACTATGGGTACTGTCTGTACGGAGTTTGTACGTTCTCCCCATAACCTGCGTGGGTTTTCTCACCGTGCTCTGGTTTCCTCCCACACTCCAAAGACGTGTAGGTTAATTGGCTTCGGTACAATTATAACTTGTCCCTAGTGTGTAGGATAGTGTTAGTGTGCGGGGATCACTGGTCGATGCGGACTCGGTGGGCCGAAGGGCCTGTCTCCATGCTGTATCTCTAAAATAAACTAAACAGCCAGATAACCGCTGAGATTGAGTTAAATATCAGTCAGGGCTTCAGGGAGAACATCATTGGTCTTCCTCAAAATAGTTTGATAAAGTATTTTTGGTAGTGATCATCTCGTTCCAATTCTGACTTTGTTAAATTATCCCTTCATTCATAGGGAGATCTTATAGAAACTTACAAATTTCTTAAGGGGTTGGACAGGCTAGATGCAGGAAGATTGTTCCCGATGTTGGGGAAGTCCAGAACAAGGGGTCACAGTTTAAGGATAAGGGGGAAATCTTTTAGGACTGAGATGAGAAAAACATTTTTCAAACAGAGAGTGGTGAATCTGTGGAATTCTCTGCACAGAAGGTAGTTGAGCCAAGTTCATTGGCTATATTTAAGAGGGAGTTAGATGTGGCCCTTGTGGCTAAAGGGATCAGGGGGTATGGAGAGAAAGCAGGTACAGGATACTGAGTTGGATGATCAGCCATGATCATATTGAATGGCGGCGCATGCTCGAAGGGCCGAATGGCCTACTCCTGCACCTATTTTCTATGGTTCTATGTTTCTATTCTAGAAACATTCCCTTTAACTCTTTTTAACTATTGTTAAAGTTAACAGAATGGGATGCAAGCAGAAGCCTCCACGTGGTGCAAACCGGGCAATGCTGACGACAGAAACTGTACCACAGTGACTGGCTGAAGTAGCCAATTCTGCAACCACCGACCGTCAACCGTCACTGACCGACCGGAAAGACGTGATATAGAAGATGGCCGGACATGAGGAAGAAGAAGTTAACAGAATGGAGTCATAGAGTCACAGAGTCATGCAGCACGGAAACATCGACTCATTCATTCCGACTCATGATGCCGACAGAGGTGGCCCATCTTTGACCCATATATCCCTCTAAACCTGGTGTGTAGGAAGGAACTGCAGATACTGATTTAAACCGAAGATAGACACAAAAAGCTGGAGTTACTCAGCGGGTCAGACAGCACCACTGGAGAGAAAGAATAGGTGACATTTCGGATCGAGACCTTTCTTCAGAAATGTCACTTATGGGGCTGTCCCACTGTACGAGTTAATTCAAGAATTCTCCCGAGTTTACCCTGATTCGAACTCGGAGAATTACGGTAATAGCCGCTCGAAGGTACTCGGGGCTCTCGTGGGCATTTTTCAACATGTTCAAAAATCTTCACGAGTCTTCACGAGCTTACCGCGTTTCCCGAGTACCTGCCGTTAGCGTTACGAGCTGCTAAGAGCCGACATACGTCCCCGAGCTCCGACGTACCCGCTACGTACATTCTACGTGCTTACCACGAGTTTGATTTTTTTTTAAACTCGGGAGAGTTCTTGAATTACCTCGTACAGTGGGACAGCCTCTTTATTCCTCTGACCCGCTGAGTTACTCCAGCTTTTTGTGTCCATCTTCCCTCTAAACTTTGCCAATCCATGTTCCTGTCCAAGTTTCTTTTAAATGTTGGTTATAGTACTTGCCAATTAGCTTCAGAAACTTGTCCTTCTGGTTCTTGTCTCTGGTATTAATGAAAAGATGCTTACACACTCTGTAGTCACTGTCTTTGCAAGCTTCATACTCCTGCCATCACACCCCACTTGACTGGAATGTCATTGGTTTATGTGTCAGGGAGTTCATGGAGACCAGGTGGCAACAGTGAAATTCCTAACAATCTTCATATCAAACAATTCCTTGTTGGAAACTGTTGTTTATTTTCCTACCTTTGCTTTCCGGTCAGTATGAACGTTGTGAATGGAAATAAGACGGGGTAACCAAAATACTTAACTAGAGTTTAGAGATACCGCATGGAAACAGACTCTTCAGTCCACTGGTCATCTGTTCACACTAGTTCTATGTTATCCCACTTTCTCATCCAATTTTATAGAGGCCAATTAACTTACAAAGGCGAGGACACAAAGTGCTGGAGAAACTCACCGGGTCAGGCAGCATCACTGGAGAACATGGGTTGGTGACGTTTCTGGTCAAGACCCTTCTTCAGACATCACCAATCTCCAGGGATGCTGCCTGGCCCCACTGAGCTACTCCAGCACTTTGTATATTGACTGGCATCTGGAGTTCTTTGTTTCTACAACGTCTAACCCCGCGAGTCTTTGTTCTAGACTTCATTCCACACATCTTTATTTTAGGCTTTTACAATTCAGATTGGATAATTTGAGAGTGAAAGTCACTCAGTTGTGATAAAGTACCACTTTCTGTATTAACTCCATGGGTGCATTCTCCAATCCAGTTCTATGGTCTGAAGGACAATGAATAACATTGGGGTATTTAAGTTGTTGCACTTATCTTCCTCGGTTTGATGGCAATAACTGAACCTCCCCAGGATAGATGCAGAACAATACTTGGCTCTCAGCGGGTGAGGCAACATCTATGGAGAGAAGGAATAGGCGACGTTTCGGGTCAAGACCCTTCTTCAGACGTCTTGACCCGAAATGTCGCCTATTCCACTGTGTTGGATGTTCATGTTATATTCTATTGTGTATTGTGCTCCTTTTGATTGTGTGGCTGCATGGTAAATCAAATTCCACTGTACCATAATTGGTGCATGTGGCAATAAATGTGAACTTGAACGAACTATTCCTTCTCTCCATAGGTGCTGCCTCACCCGCTGAGTTTCTCCAGCATTTTGTATTGATTTTACCAGCATCTGCAGTTCTTTCTTAAACAAAACTCGGCTCTTTCTTCACCTCCCCGAAGCCAGAAGAAGTTTCAACTCAAGTGAATATTGGTGCCAAGATGAAGGTGCAAGAAAGACAAGACAAGACATACTCTGACCAGTTCCAAGGACCAGACGTTGGCATGTTTGTGTTTACATTGACATTCATACCTCTGCCAGATCACCACTCAGCCTTCTTCACTCCTGGGAAAACAAACCCAGCCTTTCCAAACTCTCTCCATAACCATGTAGGGACAAATGCTGGTTTATATCAAAGAGAGGCACAAAGCGCCAGAGTAACACAGTGGATCTGGCAGCATCTCTGGAGAAAACGGATGGGAAAAGGAAGTTTCAGGTCGGGACCCTTCTTCAGACTGAAGAAGGCCTGAAGAAGCCTCTGCTTCCTGGGAAGATTTGGTATGTCAGAGAGGATTCTCTTGAACTTCTACAGGTGTACATTAGGCTGGTCGTCAGGTGTACAGTAGAGAGCATATTGACTGGTTGCATCACGACCTGGTTCGGCAACTTGAATACCCAGGATCGCAGAAGACTGCAAAAAGTTGTGAACCCAGTCCATCACCGGCTCTGACCTCCCCACCATCGAAAGGATTTACCGGAGTCGCTGCCTCCAAAAAAGGCAGCCAGCATCATCAGAGACCCACACAACCCTGGCCACACACTCATTTCACCCCTGCCATAAGGAAGAAGGTACAGGAGCCTGAAAACTGTAACGTCCAGGTTCAGGAACAGCTTCTTCCCTACAGAAAGCATTTGATAAGGTCCCACATAGGAGATTAGTGGGCAAAATTAGGGCACATGGTAATGGGGGTAGAGTGCTGACATGGATAGAAAATTGGTTAGCAGACAGGAAACAAAGAGTAGGGATTAACAGGTCCCTTTCAGAATGGCAGGCAGTGACAAGTGGGGTACCGCAAGGCTCGGTGCTGGGACCGCAGCTATTTCCAATATACATCAATGATTTGGATGAAGGGATTCAAAGTAACATTAGCAAATCTGCAGATGACACAAAGCTGGGTGGCAGTGTAAACTGTGAGGAGGATGCCTTGAGAATGCAGGGTCTTGGACAGGTTGGGGGAGTGGGCAGATGCATGGCAGATGAAGTTTAATGTGGATAAATGTGAAGTTATCCACTTTGGTAGCAAAAACAGAAAGGCAGATTACTATCTAAATGGCGTCAAGTTGGGAAAAGGGGAAGTACAACGGGATCTGGGGGGTCCTTGTTCATCAGTCTATGAAAATAAGCATGCAGGTACAGCAGGCAGTGAAGAGAGTAAATGGCATGTTGGCCTTTATAACAAGAGGAGTCGAGTATAGGAGCAAAGAGATCCTTCTGCAGTTGTACAGAGCCCTAGTGAGACCATACCTGGAGTATTGTGTGTAGTTTTGGTCCCCTAATTTGAGGAAGGACATTCTTGCTATTGAGGGAGTGCAGCGTAGGTTTAAAAGGTTAATTCCCGGGATGGTGGGACTGTCATATGCTGAGAGAATGGAGCGGCTGGGCATGTACACTCTGGAGTTTAGAATGATGAGAGGGGATCTTATTGAAACACATAAGATTGTTAAGGGTTTGGACACGCTAGAGGCAGGAAACATGTTCCCGATGTTGGGGGAGTCCAGAACCAGGGGCCACAGTTTAAGAATAAGGAGCAAGCCATTTAGAACGGAGATGAGGAAACATTTTTTCTCACAGAGAGTGGTGAGTCTGTGGAATTCACTGCCTCAGAGGGTGGTGGATGCCGGTTCTTGGGATACTTTCAAGAGAGAGCTAGATAGGGCTCTTAAAGATAACGGAGTCAGGGGATATGGGGAGAACGCAGGAACGGGGTGCTGATTGGGGATGATCAGCCGTGATCACATTGAATGGAGGTGCTGGCTCGAAGGGCCGAATGGCCTACTACTGCACCTATTGTCTATTGCCTTGCGGCTATTAAACAATCTCACGAACTACTGTAGCTCTGAACTACATGGATTATTATTGCAGTATTATTGGGGGGGTTTTGCGTGCGTACATATGTGTGCATGTGTGTATACTGTGTGTATATATATATATGATCCATATATATGTATTTGTGAGTATGTGTATGTATACACACACTGATCTTTTTTTTCTCATGTTTATTATATGGTTTACAGTGAACTACCGTATGTCTATATATTCTGTTGTGCTGCAGCAAGTTAGAATTTCATTGTTCTATCTGGGACATATGACAATAAAACACAAGGTACACAAAAATGCTGGAGAAACTCAGCAGGTGCAGCAGCATCTATGGAGCGAAGGAAATAGGCAACGTTTCGGGCCGAAACCTTGACAATAAAACACTCTTGACTCTTGACTATATCCTCTGGTTCTTACTCTGGAGACAAGAGACTCTGTGCGTCTACACGATCCATTCAATAGACAATAGACAATAGGTGCAGGAGTAGGCCATTCGGCCCTTCGAGCCAGCACCGCCATTCAATGGCTGATCATCCCCAATCAGTACCCCGTTCCTGCCTTTTCCCCATATCCCCTGACTCCGCTATCTTTAAGAGCCCTATCTAGCTCTCTCTTGAAAGCATCCAGAGAACCGGCCTCCACCACCCTCTGAGGCAGAGAATTCCACAGACTCACCACTCTCTGTGAGAAAAAGTGTTTCCTCGTCTCCGTTCTAAATGGCTTACTCCTTATTCTTAAACTGTGGCCCCTGGTTCTGGACTCCCCCAACATCGGGAACATGTTTCCTGCCTCTAGCGTGTCCAAACCCTTACAATCTTATATGTCTCAATGAGATCCCCTCTTATCCTTCTAAACTCCAGAGTGTACAAGCCCAGCTGCTCCATTCCTCGCATGATTTTATACACCTCTCTAAGATCACCCCTCATCCTCCCACGCTCCAAGGAACAGAGTCCCAATCTGCCCAACCTCTCCCTATAGCTCAGATCCGCAAGTCCTGGCAACATCTGCGTAAATCTTCGCTGCACCCTTTCCAGCTTGACAACAGCTTTCCTATGACATGGCGCCGCGAACTTAACACAATACTCTAAATGCGGCCTCACCAACGTCTTATATAACTGCAACATGACCTCCCAACTTCTATGCTCATTATAGAACTTCTTATTAATTTCTCTTTAGCTTCTCGGTGTATCCATTACGTCGGATAAATAAAAGGCTAAGCTGTTCAATACATGCACTCCATGCCAAGCACAGGAAAGCTCCCGGCTTTCAGTGAGGGGTTTCAACATGCCACTGCTACTTATGAGTCCCCCAAAAAATTCCTGGCTGTGGTCCAAGGGCTTCTGGTTGGGTGACCTTGGGTTGCTTTGCACAGACATTTGTTTTGTCATGTTGTGCTCCTGTTGAATTATGCATACGATAAATTAAATCAGCCTTGCATTTTCATTTTGCGCTGGTGATTTAAATCATCTGCGAGTTGGATTTATATTTTGACCTTTGTGAAATCAAATCATGTTGCTCATTACCGAGCATTTCCCCCCCAAATTGTCTGCAGAATAAAAGCAGCTAATTAGCAGAGAGGTCACATGGCGTGCTGATGAAGGAACTGGCAGAGCCGTAAAGCTCCCGGGGCAAGCTGGCTTATTTACCGCTGCTGTGGTGTTGCCTGAGATAAGAGCTGCATTCTTTGGCCTAATGTGTTTAGGAACATGTGCTGTAAGGGCTACATCCTGGAGATCACAGATAAAAGGGGGAGGGGGGGAGGGGCGGAGGAGGAAACCTTGTGGGGGAGGGGGGGGTGGGAAATCACCTGTTGCTGCCAGCGGAAATAGCAGAGAGGGGTGGAGTTGGGAAGATGTGGCCAGTGGTTGGATGCCGTTGGGGGTGGTGAAAATGTCAGAGGATTGTGTGCTGTGTGCGACGGGCTGATGGGGTGAAAGGCGAGGACAAGGGGGAGCAAGAGCGGAGCTGCGTGATATCGAGGAGACATGCGTGAGGTCCTCATCCATGGTGGGAGAGTGGAACCCTCGGCACCCAAAGAATGAGGACATCTCAGATGTCCTGGTATGGAACGCCTCATCTTGGGCGCAGATGTGGCATAGACGGAGGAATTGGGAGTAGGGGATAAGGGTTGTTGGGGTGAAGACAATCAGTCTTGTCAGACAGACACAGAGGACACAGGTTTTAGGTGAGGGGGGAAAGATTTCATAGGAACCTGAGGGGCAACTTTTTTTTTGCACAAAGGATGGTGGGTGTATGGAACGAGCTGCCGGAGGAGCCATTTGAGGCAGGTAGTATCACAGCGTTTAAGAAGCATTTAAACAGGAACATGTGGAGCAAGGAACTGCAGATGCTGGTTTACACTGAAGCTAGGCAGCATCTCTGGAGAAAACAAACAGTCTCAGTCTGAGGAAGGGTCTCGACCCAAAACGTCACTTATTTCTTTTCTCCGGAGGTGCTGCCTGACCCACTGAGTTACTCCAGCATTCTGTGTCTATAAACAGGAACATGGATAGGACAGGTTTAGAGGGACACGGGCCAAACGCAGGCAGGTGGAACTAGTGTAGATGGGACATGTTGGTCGGTGTGGGCAAGTTGGGCCGTGGGGCCTGTATCCACACTCTATGACAAGGAACTGCAGAGTAACTCAGCCGGTCAGGCAGCATCTCTGGAGAACATGGATCGGTGATGTTTCAGGTCGAGACCCTGCTTCAGACTGATTGTAGTAGGTGGGGGCGAGAAAGCTAGATGAGAGGTGGGGACAGGAGGAAGCCAAGAGAGCGCTGGATGGAGAGTATGGGCTTGAACAGCAGACCAGCTGGAATCACGGAGGGGGAGCTGTGAGAGGGTCTCACAGAGCTCCCATCGGAGAGAGGAAGAGAGCTTCTTCAAAGTAGGCATACCTTGAACCAATTTTAGAGTTTAGAGTTTCGTGATACAGCACGGAATCAGGCCCTTCGGCCCACCGAGTCCATGCCAACCAGCGACTTCCGCATTCTAACTATCATTTTCACATTTATACCAAGCCAATTAACCTACAAACCTTTGGAGTGTGGGAGGAAACCGAAGATCTCGGAGAATCCCCACGCAGGTCACGGGGAGAACGTAGAAACTCCGTACAGACAGCGTCCGTGGTCAGGATCGAACCCGGGTCTCTGGCGCTGCGCCACTGCAGATGTTGTTCTTTTGCCCCATTGTTACAAAGCAGCAGGCCCAGCTGAAACATAGAAACATAGAAACATAGAAAGTAGGTGCGAGAGTAGACCACCAGGCCCATCGAGCCCGCACCGCCATTCGCTCATGGCTGAACACTAAACAGACACCCTTACCCACAAACAGTAGACACAAGACACAGAACACAAGACACTACCCTCCCCTTTATATCGCTATCACCCCTCTCCACCCCAAGAAAGAAGGGTAAACACTCTTAAATGCTCCTGCACTTCATGCTGCATCGGGGAAACAGCCAACATAATCAAGGGCCACTCGCACCTCACACACTGAATACTCCAATTACATGTAACGCCCCTGTCCCCCATTTTGATGGCCTCGATCAGAAGAATCTGTTTTTTGCTGGAATGCCGCCAGTAACGTAAAGAATCTGATTAAAGATAATCAGCATTAAAAAACAGTTTGTTCTGACTGTAGATAGACAAGAAATGCTAGAGTAACTCATGATGCAACACCTGTCCCTATACCTCCCCCCTCGACTCCGTCCAAGGACCCCGACAGTCTTTTCAGGTGAGGCAGAGCTTCACTTGCACCTCCTCCAACCTCATCTACTGTATCCGCTGTTCCAGGTTTGGACTCCTGTATATCGGCGAGACCAAGCGCAGGCTGGGCGATTGTTTCGCTGAATACCTCCGCTCAGTCCACCTAAACCTACCTGATCTCCTGGTTGCTAAGCACTTTAACTGCCCCTCCCATTCCCAATCTGACCTTGCTGTCCTGGGCCTCCTCCATTGTCAGAGTGAGGCCCAGCACAAATTGGAGGAACAGCACCTCATATTTTGCTTGGGCAGCTTACACCCCAGCGGTATGAACATTGACTTCTCCAACTTCAAGTAGCCCTTGCTTTCCCTCTCTCTCCATCCCCTCCCCCTTCCCAGTTCTCCGACCAGTCTTACTGTCTCCGACAACATTTTATCTCAGTACCGCCCACTCCCCTGATCTCAGTCTGAAGAAGGGTCTCGACCCGGAACGTCACCTATTCCTTCTCTCCAGCGATGCTGCCTGTCCCGCTGAGTTACTCCAGCAATTTTGTGTCAATCTTCACTCCTCCCCTGATCTGACACTCTTGTCTCCTTTAAATCTCTACCCTTTGTCCACCAATCTGCACGTAATAAATTCTCCTCGCCTGTACCAACCTATCACTCCTGATTTGTCCCACCACCGTGTCATCTTTCATCTTCCCCCCCCCCCCCCCTACCACAATCAGATGTGACGAAGGATCCTGACCCGAAACATCAAGAATGGCCTAATTCTGCGCCTATAACTTATTAACTTATGAACCCATCACCTATTCATCTTCTCCAGAGATGCTGCCTGACTGAGTTACTCCAACGCTTTGTGTCTTTTTTGCCAAACCAGCATCTGCAGTTCCTCGATTCCACCATTCGCATCTCGGTCATTCTGTCATCCCCCCCCCCCTCTCGTCGGGTAGAAGGTACAAAGGCTTGAAAGTACAAACCACCAGATTGGGGAAAAGCTGCTTCCCCGCTGTTACATATTGAACAGTCTTCCGATCTTCCAACCAACTTCATTGCGGCACTTGCACTTTAAAAAAAGAAATCCACACTTTCTTTGTATCTATGGCAGTATAACGTTGTAACATTATATTGTGCATGTTTTTCTTTGTACTTGTATTTCATGCATCGTATGATTTGACTGGAGAGCCAGGAAAGTAAACTTTTCACTGTATCTGTGCTCCTGATGATAATGAACCATTGCCAATGCAAGAAGACAGGGTCGTGCAATGCAAAGGAAATACACAAAGTGCTGGAGTAACTCAGTAGGTCACGCAGTATCTCTGGAGAAAATGGACAGGTGACGTTTTTGGGTCGGGACCCTTCTTCAGACATCGTGCAATCTATTACATTGTGCCGTGCAAAACCGATCACTGGAGTCAGTCTATGATTGTTTGGATGAAAATATCGCAGGCTGGAGGCTGGTATTTTTGCATTTGGTGTGCACAAACTGATGATTTAGCCAATCTAAATTACTTACAGAAGGTAGACACAAAATGCTGGAGCAACATAGCGGGACAGGCAGCATCTCTGAAGAGAAGGAATGGGTGATGTTTCGGGTCGAGACTCTTCTTGAGGCTGATTTAAACCAGCATCTGCAGTTCCTTCCTACTAAATTACTTAGCAAGCAGACAAAATGTGTATGAAGGAACTGCAGATGCTAGTTTGCACCAAAGATAGACACAAAATGCTGGAATAACTCAGCAGGACAGGCAGGAAGAAGGAATGGGTGATGTTTCGGGTCGGAAGGCTTCTTCAGACTGAGAGTCAGGGGAGTCTAGTTGGGGCACAGGGGGAGGGAGGGGGTGAAAGAGGGGGAGAGTCTGAAGAAACGTCACCCATTCCTTCTCTCCACTGTGTTACCCCAGCATTTTGTGCCTACGTACCAGCAGATATCGCAGAATACTGTATCTGGCCGTGAATAACAACCAGAGAACAATAACAATCATATACAAACAGGCCTCGGGGAAGGGGGAGCATAGAACAGATCAAAGTCTAGGCACTCGTTCAACTTCATGAGATGAAAACTAAGATAGTCTCAAACATCACAGGAGCAGCTGTTACAAATAGATACGGAGGCTGGATTTCAGAGATGGAGGCATTAGGTACAAAGGAACGGAATAAAAGCAAAATCATTATAAATTACTGACAGTGCCTCAGCTAAATTCGCAAAAAAAAATTTGGAGGGTTCACTTTCGGAAGTGTGCCGAGGCCCGGGAGGGAGCAGAAGAAATTTACTGGAACGGCCCCGGCACTTAAGTGGAGAGTCCGGAAATCTGGAATTGTTGGGAGAAGATTAAGGGGACATTTGTGTTCGCAACTATGAAGTGTTTTGATGGCCTCGATCAGAAGAATCTGTTTTTTGCTGGAATGCCGCCAGTAACGTAAAGAATCTGATTAAAGATAATCAGCATTAAAAAACAGTTTGTTCTGACTGTAGATAGACAAGAAATGCTGGAGTAACTCATGATGAGTAACTCAGGAGATGTAACACCTGCCCTTATATCTCCCCCCTCGACTCCGTCCAAGGACCCCAACAGTCTTTCCAGGTGAGGCAGATGTTCACTTGCACCTCCTCCAACCTCATCCACTGTATCCGCTGTTCCAGGTGTGGACTCCTGTGCATCGGCGAGACCAAGTGCAGGCTCGGCGATCGTTTCGCTGAACACCTCCTCACAGTCCGCCTAAACCTACCTGATCTCTCGGTTGCTAAACACTTCTCCCCCTCCCATTCCTACATTGACCTTTCTGTCCTGGGCCTCCTCCATTGTCAGGGTGAGGCCCAGCGCAAATTGGAGGAACAGCACCTCATATTTCGCTTGGGTAGTTTACACCCCAGCGGTATGAACATTGACTTCTCTAACTTCAAGTAGCCCTTGCTTTCCCTCTCTCTCCATCCCCTCCCCTTTCCCAGTTCTCCTACCTGTCTTACTGTCTCCGACTACATTCTATCTCTGTACCACCCACGCCCCGACATCAGTCTGATGAAGGGTCTCGACCCAAAACGTCACCCATTCCTTCTCTCCGGAGATACTGCCTGTCCCGCTGAGTTACTCCAGCATTTGATTCAAATCAAAGTTTAGTTTAGTTTAGATTAGAGATACAGCGCAGAAACAGGCCCTTCGGCCCACCTAGTCCACGCCGACCAGCGATCCCCATACACTTACACTATCCTTCACGAACCCAGGGACAATTTACAATTTTACCAAGCCAATTAACCTACAAACCTGTACGCCTTTGAAGTGTGAGTTGGAATGTAAATCCAGCTGTAAATACAGACTGAGGCCAGGGGTTTTGTTCCTGGGTCTCGGCACAACAAAAGAAGTGTAAAGGTCATCAGGGGGGGCTAGTTTTGTGTGTTCGAAGATGAATATTGCTGACGTTACTGCCTATATAATCTATGGAAAGGCACAGAGATAGATTCTCAGTTTCCCAAGCATTGCAAATCCCTTCACAGCAACTGCTGACAAATCCACTTTACATCAACACCCAGGCTGTCGGCCCAGTTTTAGGCCAAGAGCTGTTATAATGATTTCTCTTTAGATCCTACGCTTGTCAGAACGTAATAGCTCATAATACAACTGGCAGATCTGAGCTTTATTGTGTGAGGGCTTTGTCAGTCTGGTTATTTTAGTACAGCTCCATTCCTTGTCTTGTCAACTTAAATGATACTTTGTCTCGGCTAAGGAATATCGGCTGCTATTATGGGTGACAGTCTTCACAATTTTATTCAATAGTAACTATTTTATTTCTGTAAGATTCAGCTGTCATAAAAATCTCCAAAAGTGAAGCTTTAGTTTTGGAAAAGTCCTCGTGAATAGGGGAACAAAAGGATAAAGCAGGAGGGATTTGTAAATCTTTAATCTGCTGAGCTTTCTTTAACACAGATGCACTCCACCCCACCCCACCCCCACCCCGCTCCAATCCCAGCCCCAAAGTAAATAAATGTGTTTTTAAATCTCCTCAAAATATCCTCCAGGCTCCTGTGTTTTAATGCTGATGATGGTCTGACCACAGGAAACCCTTTCAAATGCCCTCTAGCTTGAGGGTACGTGGCAACAAAGCCTGAGTTCGGAAGCTAGGTTTAGTTTAGTTTAGTTTAGTTAGGTATACAGTGCGATAACCGGCCCTTTCGGCCCACCGAGTCCGCCCCGACCAGTGATCCCCGCACATTAACACTATTCTACACGCACTAGGGACAATTTACAATTTTACCAAGCCAACTAACCTACGCTGAGTTACCCCAGTATTTTGTGCCTATCTTTGGTTTAAAACCAGTTCTCCCTATGACCTGCATGGGTTTTCTCCGGATGATCCGGCTTCCTCCCACGCTCCAAAGACCCACAGGTTTGCAGGTCAATTGGCTTCTGTAAAATTGTAACTTGTCCCTAGTGTGTGTGGGGTAGTGCTAGGATACCGCGTGATCACAGGTCGGCCTGGACACGGTGGGCCGAAAGGCCTGTTTCCAATCTCGAAAGTCTAAATCATCATTTTACTGTGGAATTCCTGTTATTGCCAGGAAAGGGTTAATAGTGCTAAATAAAATTTGGTGCTTATCTGAGTGAAAATCTCTAGGATCTTGCTCAGGGCTAGAAGGTCAACATGACATGGTTTCCTAAACAGAAGCTACAGATTCATGAGCCAAATATACTCTCCATGGCATTCCAAGCACAACATAATATTTAAAATTAATTCACAGGATGTGGGAGCAGTTGGCATTTATCAGCCATCTCCACTTGTTAACCTATGATGAGCGTTTGACGGCACTGGGCCTGTACTCGCTGGAGTTTAGAAGGATGAGGGGGAATCTCATTGAAACATACTGAATAGTGAAAGGCTTGGATAGAGTGGATATGGAGAGGGTGTTTCCACTAGTGGGAGAGTCCAGGACCAGAGCCTCAGAATAAAAGGACGTATCTTTAGAAAGATGAGAAGGAATTTCTTTAGTCAGAGGGTGGTTAATCTGTGGAACTCATTGCCACAGATGGCTGTGGAGGCCAAGTCAGTGGATATTATTAAGGCAGAGATAGATAGATTCTTGATTAGTACGGGTATCAGGGTTTATGTGGAGAAAGCAGGAAAATGGGGTTAGGAGGGAAAGATTGATCAGCCACGATGGAATGGCGGAGTAGACTTGATGGGCCGAATGGCCTAATTCTGCTCCTAGAACCTATGAACGTCCATGGACTGAGTGATGTTCTGAACCACCGAAGGCAGTTCCAAAGATCCTATATCAAGCAAGATAGTCCACTCGACGAAAATGACGTAGTATGGTCATGGGCAGATTCCTGGGTAATTTAAGGCCCCATTTCCGCAACCTGCTTCCGTCTCCGCACCAAAGACCCCATAGGATAATAGTGCGGAGACAGAAGCCGGTTACGGAAACGTCCTCGTAAAAATAAAAGTTATTTGGTAAAAATCTTCTCATTTTCAGAATTTTAATTTATTAACACAAACTGTTCCCCCGCAACGTTGATTACACTGCGAGTCGGGTCGGGTCCGGTTACGGAAATGGATGAAAAAAAGGCCCACGTTCCACTCCGTTGCGTACTACACGTCAGCCCATTGCATTTAGCAGGAGTGGTCTATCTTGCTCCGCTATAGGATCTTTGGCAGTTCAGAGCATGCACGTTCTCGTAGGTCTGGAGTCACATACAGACCACACTGGGTAAAAACAGCACAGTCCCCTTCGATATAAGCCATTCGGGTTTTTTTCTGGTAATGTTAATCTTTTATTTCCAGATTTGTGCAATGAACTGCATTCAAATGTCTGTACGGAGTTTGTACGTTCTGCCCGTGACCGTGTGGGTTTTCTCCAGGTGCTCCAGTTTCCTCCCACACTCCAAAGACGGGCAGGTTTGTGGGCCAATTAGCCTCTTTAACTTGTCCCTAAGGGTCAAGGAAAGAGCGTTCACGTCGCGGCCCTGTTTTCACCAATCTTTCCCCCACCACGCACAAGAAGCACAAGACAGACACCATTGTGTGCAGATGCCGAGAAGTGTGTTCAGCTCTGGCTGAACAACTTCTAATCTTGTGTGTGGATCGATAAGAAGAAGAAGAACTTGTCCCTAGTGTGTAGGATAGAACTAGTGTATGGGTGATCATTGGTTGATGCGAACTGATCAGAAGAAGGTTCAGAAGCTTGAAAACATCACCACCAGACTCAGGAAAAGCTTCTTCCCCTCTGTTATCAGGCTTCTGAAAAGTCCTTCCATAAGCCAGGGCACTGCCCGATTCCACTACCCATTTGAGGAGATTGGACTTTGTCTCTGGAACTGATACGCAACAATGCTGAGAATTATATTCAGCGCTCTATATCTTCCCCTTTGCTCTACTTATTGTGGTTTAGATTAGTTTTTAGTTTAGTTTAGCGATTCAGCACGGAAACAGGCCCTTCGGCCCACCGAGTCCGCGCCGACCAGTGATCCCCGCACATTAACACTATCCTACACACACTAGACAATTTACATTTATATCAAGTCAATTAACCTTGAAAATAAAGTGGAGGACTTAAGGGCAAGGCTGCTTTATCAAAGGGAGCTGAGGGAATGCTCTGTGTTCTGTTTCACAGAGACATGGCTCACCCCCAGCTCCCCAGACTCAGCGGTCCAGCCTGAAGGTTTCTCCATCCACCGTATGGACCGTACACTGGCATCTGGGAAAGGGAGAGGAGGGGGCGTCTGCCTCATGGTCAACTCTGCATGGTGCTCAGACGTGGCAGTCCTGTCCAACTCCTGCTCTCCACACATCGAACATCTGGCGGTGAAGTGCCGTCCCTTCTACCTCCCAAGGGAATTCACCTCGTCATCATGACCGTGGTCTACATCCCATCCCAGGCAGACGTCCGTCTGGCACTGGAGGAGCTACACGCCGTGGTCAACAAACACCAGACTTCTTACCCCGAGGCGTTCACCATCATAGCCGGGACTTCAATAAGGCAAACCTAAAGAAATCACTCCCTAACTTCCACCAACATGTCTCCTGCTGCACCAGAGGACCAAACACCCTCGACCACTGCTACACCACCATCAAGAATGCCTATCGCTCTATCCCTCGCCCTCACTTCGGTATATCCGACCATACCGCGGTGCTGCTTCTTCCTGCCTACAGGCAGCAATTAAAGAGCGCACCCCCAGAGGTGAGGACAGTACAGAGCTGGTCGGGGGGGTGGGGGGGGCAGAGGAACAACTCCAGGACTGTTTGGAGTCTGTAGACTGGGCAATGTTCAAGGACTCGGCAACGGACCTGAACGAATACGCCACAGCCGTTACAGACCTAATTAAGAAGTGTGTGGAGGACTGCATCCCCACCAAAACCTTCCGAGCGTTTCCCAATCAGAAACCTTGGATGAACTTTGAGATCCGCACTCTTCTGAAGTCCAGACACCGGGCATTCATGTCTGATGATACAGTGGCCTACAAGAAGTCCAGATACGACCTTGGTAAGGCCATCAAAAAGGCCAAAAGGGAGTTCTGCTCCAAACTGGAGGAAGAGACAGATGTTCGGAGGCTGTGGCAGGGCCTGAATGCAATCACCTCTTACAAGGCGAAATCAGGAGGCAGCTCGAATGTCGGCGAAACATCACTCCCTGATGAGCTCAATGCATTTTACGCACGCTTTGATAGGGAGAACACCGATGTGCCTTCCCGAGCCCCCATTCGCTGTGATGGTATTTCAGTCTCAGTCACAGAGGCCGACGTCAGGAAATCCTTCAGAGGGGTGAACCCTCGAAAAGCGCCTGGACCTGATGGTATACCTGGTCGTGTTCTAAAAACCTGTGCGGACCAACTGGCTGGAGTTTTTACGGACATTTTCAACCTCTCACTTCTGAGGTCTGAGGTTCCCACCTGCTTCAAAAGGGTATCAATTATACCGGTGCCCAAGAAGAGTAAGGTGACGTGCCTCAATGACTATCGCCCTGTGGCACTAACGCCTGTGGTGATGAAGTGCTTTGAGAGGTTGATCATGACGCAGATCAACTCCTACCTCGACAAAAACCTGGACCCACTGCAGTTCGCTTACCGCCACAACAGATCAACGGTGGATGCGATCTCGCTGGCCCTCCACTCCGCTCTGGACCACTTGGACAACAAAAACTCATATGTCAGGTTGTTATTCATCGATTACAGCTCGGCATTTAATACAATCATCCCCTCCAAGCTGGTTACCAAACTCGCAGAACTGGGTCTCTGCGCATCCCTCTGCAATTGGATCCTCGACTTCCTCATTCACAGACCACAGTCTGTTCGTATTGGTGGAAATGTGTCAGACTCGATAACAATCAGCACGGGAGCACCTCAAGGCTGCGTGCTCAGCCCCCTGCTGTACTCACTCTATACTCATGACTGCGTAGCCGGACATAGTGCGAACTCCATCATCAAGTTCGCTGACGACACCACTGTTGTGGGACGTATCACTGATGGGGATGAGTCAGAGTATAGAAGAGAGATCGAGCAACCGTCCATATGGTGCCAGCACAATAACCTGGCCCTCAACACCAGCAAAACCAAGGAACCGATTATGGACTTTGGAAGGAGTAGGATGGGGACCCACAGTCCCGTTTATATCAACCAGTCGATGGTTGAAAGGGTCAAGAGCTTCAAATTCCTGGGCGTGCACATCTCTGAAGATCTTTCCTGGTCCGAGAACAATGATGCCATTATTAAGAAAGCACATCAGCGCCTCTACTTCCTGAGAAGATTACGGAGAGTCGGTTTGTCAAGGAGGACTCTCTCTAACTTCTACAGGTGCACAGTAGAGAGCATGCTGACCGGTTGCATCGTGGCTTGGTTCGGCAACTTGAGCGCCTTGGAGAGGAAAAGACTACAAAAAGTAGTAAACACTGCCCAGTCCATCATTGGCTCTGACCTCCCTTCCATCGAGGGGATCTATCACAGTCGCTGCCTCAAAAAGGCTGGCAGTATCATCAAGGACCCACACCATCCTGGCCACACACTCATCTCCCTACTACCTTCAGGTAGAAGGTACAGGAGCCTGAAGACTGCAACGACCAGGTTCAGGAATAGCTACTTCCCCACAGCCATCAGGCTATTAAACCTGGCTCGGACATAACACTGAACTTTATTAACCAATACTGTTATTTGCACTTTATCAGTATATTGATTCATGTGTGTATATATTTATAGAATGCCTTGTAGTCAATGCCTGCTATGTTGTGCTGAAGCAAAGCAAGAATTTCATTGTCCTATCAGGACACATGACAATAAACTCACTTGAACTTGAACTTGAACCTACAAACCTGTACGTCTTTGGAGTTTGGGGAGAAACCGAAGCGCACAGAGAAAACCCACGCAGGTCACGGGGAGAACGTACAAACTCCATACAGACAGCACCCATAGTCAGGATCAAACCCGGGTCTCTGGCGCTGTGAGGCAGCAACCCTACCGCTGCGTCACCGTGCCACCCATGTACTTGAGATTGACTTGATTGTATTTATGTACAGTATTATCTGATGTGTTTGGATAAGGTGCAAAACAAAGCTTTTCACTGTAGCTCGGTACACACGACAATAATAAACCTAAACCTAAAGCTTTCTCAGTGTTGAATATATTCTACAGCAACCCTCACAGGTGGACAATTCCAAAGATGTGCATCTGGTGAAAAAATAAATGACTCTGTACCTGCAGCTAAAATGGGTGACTTTGTTTTATGTGTTAAATTCTTAGGTTAAGGTTTATTATTGTCACGTGTACTGAGGTACAGTGTAAAGCGTGTGAAAAGTCTGAAGAAGGGTCTCGACCCGAAACGTCACCTATTCCTTCTCTCCAGAGATGCTGCCTGACCCGCTGAGTCACTCCAGCGCTTTGTGTCTATCTTCTGTGAAAAGCTTTGTTCTGCGTGCTATGCAAGCAGATCAGACAATACCGATAAGGTACCGTTTCAGGTCGGGACTGATTGGGGGGGGGGGGGGATGTAGGGTGGGCAAAGAAAGCTGTGAGGACAGGATTGGCAAGACAAAGCCTGACAGGTAATAGCCTGACAAAGGTGAGGAAGGATACTTGATCGGACAATGGTTGGACAAAGGCCAGAGAAGAAAAGACAGAAGGCGTGAGACAAAAGGATTGCGAATGTTGCGAATTGTGAAGCTGGAGGAAGGAACGTTAGTTTAAGGGGTGGGGGAGGGGAGAAGTAGGTGTGAGTTCAGCTGGGGCACAAGGGTGGGGGGGGAGGGGGTAAAGAAGGAGGGGGGGTTTATGGGAGAAGAAGGGGAGGGGGAGGGGGAGGGGAACGAATGCACAGTAGATTACATTTCAAGCTCTCTCACTTCACTGTGATTACTTAGGGCTTGCACTTTTACAGAAACACTATTGATTTATGACCAAGGTGCTAGTCCAGTAGAATTGCAGAGTAAACTCTTTCTCCATGAGCAGGCTGTAAAGATTAAACCTCGTCCTCTCCTTGGATGAAAATGTTACATCGGCCGTTAGTGTTGAATCACTCGTGGCAGATGGATTTAAATAGGGCAGAAACGTGGCTTTAAGCAATGTCAGCACAGGCGGACGGGCGTATTAGCCACCAGATATGTTCACCCCCTGACCATTTGATTTTTTTTAGAGATACAGCATGGAAACCGGCCCTTCGGCCCACCGAGACCACACCAACCATCGATCACCTGTTCACACTCGTTCTACTGTATGTTATCCCACTTTCCCACGCGGTCACAGGGAGAACGTGCAAACTCCACACAGACAGCACCCGAAGTCAGGATCGAACCTGGGTCTCAGGCGCTGTGAAGCAGTGGCTCTACAAGCTACGCCTGTTCTTTGGATGACAATGATCTGACTAATAAAGTGAGCAGCGTGCGTTCAAAACTCCATGGGTCTCGGAGTTCACCCTTCAATCTTGGTCGTCGGCTGCTCAATGGGGGTTGTGTGGCTCAAGAGCATTCTATGTCAGTTGTGGTGAAGGGACAAAGCCTGTAAAATGCAACAGGCAATTGTTAAACAGAAAAGGTAGACAAAAATGCTGGAGAAACTCAGCGGGTGCAGCAGCATCTATGGAGCGAAGGAAATAGGCAACGTTTCGGGCCGAAACCCTTCTTCAGACTGATGTGAGGGTGGGGGGGGGGGGAGGGCGGGCAGGAAGAAGAAAGGATAGGAGGAGCCAGAGGGCTGAGGGAGAGCTGAGAAGGGGAGGAGACAGTTGGGACTACCTGAAATTGGAGAAGTCAATGTTCATGCCGCTGGGGTACAAACTGCCCAAGTGGAATATGAAGTGCTGCTCCTCCAATTTCCGGTGGTTCTCACTCTGGCCGTGGAGGAGGCCCAGGACAGAAAGGTCGGATTCGGAATGGGAGGGGGAGTTGAAGTGCTGAGCCACCGGGAGATCAGGTTGGTTATTGCGAACTGAGCGGAGGTGTTCGGCGAAGCGATCGCCAAGCCTACAGAGAAATGTTGTGGGCAGCTGACAATTGGCATCAGGATGTGAGAATCCTTGACATTGCAAACACATTTCTCTCCTTGGGGTAGGAAGGAACTGCAGATGCTGGTTTACACCGAAGATAGACACAAAATGCTGGAGTAACTCGACCTTCCTTTCCTCACCCTTTCCTTCCATTCCTTAGCCGTGAAGAGAATATTACAGCATTCCCCCACCTTCTAAAAATGACCTGGTGCTGGGCTGCTGTTGGTCGATGAACTTCATCACACCCAGCCTCGTGTTTCCTTGTATAGAATGACACAACAGCTCCCATCATATTTGGAACGGTGGCCTCTGGGCTACGTGCTAGTCAGAGGGAACTGTAGTTGACATTGACACAAAATGCTGGAGTAACTCAGCGGGACAGGCTGCACATCATATGTCGCTTGGGCAGCTTACAACCCAGCGGAATGAATTTTGATTTCTCTAGCTTCAAGTAACCCTTGCTTTCCCTCTCTCTCTGACCCTCCCCCACCCTAGTTCTCCGACCAGTTCTATTGTCCTCCTGATGAAATATTGTATGCTATGCTGTCACCTTCCCCTCAGCTAACAATGAACCATTCTACATTTTAACCTCTCTACATCGGTGAGACCAAGCGCAGGCTCGGCGATCGCTTCGCCCAACACCTCCGCTCAGTTCGCAATAATCAACCTGATCTCCCGGTGGCTCAGCACTTCAACTCCCCCTCCCATTCCGAATCTGACCTTTCTGTCCTGGGCCTCCTCCATTGCCAGAGTGAAGCCCAGCGCAAATTGGAGGAACAGCACCTCATATTTCGCGTGGGCAGTTTACACCCATGCGGTATGAACAATGCCTTCTCCAATTTCAGGTAGTCCTTGCTTTCTCCCTCCTTCCCCTCCCCTTCCCAGCTCTCCCACAGCCTACTGTCTCCGCCTCTTCATTTCTTCTTCCCGCCCCCCCCCCCCCGACATCAGTCTGAAGAAGGATCTCAACCCGAAACATCGCCTATTCCTTCTCTCCATAGATGCTGTCTCACCCGCTGAGTTTCTCCAGCATTTTTGTCTCCATTCTATATTTCCTTATCACCATCTGCTTGGATCGGTCATTTTCACACCTCACCCATAAAATGCTGGAGTATCTCAAGATGGCGGACTGCAGGAGTTGGGCGCCGTTGTGTATGGCTGCTCTCCCTGCAGTCCGTCCTTTCACCCTTTTTTAATTTTATTTTTAGTCCTGTCAAAAAACAAATGTTAGTTGGAGGTCTTTTATGTGGTGGCTGGGGTAGGGGGAAGGGGGAAACTTTATTTCCTAGTCCCTACCTGGTCGGAGAGGTGGCTTCCCTCCGAGCTGTTTCTTCGCTCCTTCCTCGCGGCCTACCATCAAGACTGGAGCGGCGTTTCCTGTCGGGACCGGCCGGGACTACAACTTCGGCGGCGGCACAGCGCTGGGACACCATCACGGAGCGGGCGATGCCTTACCGGGTCGCCGTGCGGTAAGCTCCGGAGCGCTGTGACCGCCGACTCCAACATCGAGGAGCTGCGGCTGCGGGCATCCAGCCGCAGGCGGCGCTGGATTTGAAACACCGCGGAGCCTGGGATCCGAGATCGCCAGAGTCGGAGCTCCAGCCAACGCGGCCTGAGGACTACGGGTGCCGCAGTCTCCGGGGAGGGAGCGGCCGCTCCAGACATTTCCAAGCCTCTGAGGAGTGTTCACCCGACGCCAGAGTTCCAGCTTTCCGGCAAAGAGGGCCTGAAAACATCGGACTGGCTGCGGAGGCCTCAAATAGGCCCCGACCTCGGGTGTTTCACAGAGGAAGAGGACTTAACTTTTTGTTGCCTTTCCCCACAGTGGAAAATGTTGATTCTATTGTGGAGGGACATTCATGTTGAATTCTATAATGTGTTGTGTCATTTTTCTGATTTTAAATTTTTCTATGGATGTACGGAAACGTAATTATTTATTTTATTATTTCTTTTATGTAAAGCACTTTGGTTTCAACGCGAGTTGATTTAAACGTACTACATAAATAAAATGTACTTACTTACTTACTTACTTACTTACCCTTCGATATCTCTAGAATCTCACTCTCCTGACACTCAGTCTGAAGAAGGGTCTCGACCCGAAACGTCACCCATTCTTTCTCTCCAGGCCCGGCCCGCTGAGTTACTCCAGCATTTTTTGTCAGTTCTACTGACAGGTCCTTTATATGTTTTTTCTGAAGCTCCGATACATCACAGCATGTGGCTTTAGAGAGATACAGCATAGAAACAGGCCCCACAGCCCACTGAGCCCATGCCCACCAGCAATCACCTTCTCACACTAATTCTATGTTATGTGTAGGAAGGAACTGCAGATGCTGGTTTCCACCGAAGAGAGACACAAAATGCTGGAGTAACTCAGCGGGACAGGCAGCATCTCTGGAGCAAAGGAATGGGTGACATTTAGGGACAAAGCCCTTCTTCAGACTGAGAGTCAAGGGGGAGGGAAATTAAAGGCATGAAACAGTTCAGATTCCACATTCTCATCCTCTCCATGCACACTGGATGTAATTTACAGAGGCCAATTAAACTACAAAGTCGCACGCCATTGGGATCTGGGAGGAAACCGGAGCACCCGGAGGAAACCATAGGGAGAATGTGCAAACTCCAAACAGACAGCGCCCGAGATCAGGATTGAACCAAGGGCTCTGACACTGTGAGGCAGCAGCTCTAACAGCTGCGCCACCATGCCGCTCTGTGGGAAGCCATTTTGATTTGGTCTAACAGTGGAATCCAGGATTAGGGGCTTTAAGAGAAAATGAAGTGAGCAAAAATTAAAGTGAGGTGGAAGATTGCAACCTTCACGTGGTCCGCCCTGTTTCGACGAATGCAATCAACCCGGTGTGCACAATCAAATAAGATCAAATAGAACAAGTTGTCCTACAACTTTAGGCTGTGCACGCCATACGCAAGAAGAAGAAGAAGAAGAAAAATTAAAAGAGCATTGACCCTTTTGGAGGCCGAGAGGCCAAATGAACTGCACCTTCTCTCAATTCTCAGGCAACACGATGGTGCAGCAGTAGAGTTGCTGCCTTACAGCGCCAGAGAACCGGCTTCAACCCTGACTATGGCTGCTGTCTGTACTTTCTCCCTGTGATCTGCGTGGATTTTCTCCGGGATCGCCGGTTTCCTCCCACACTCCACAGATGTACGGGTTTGTAGGTTAATTGGCTGCGGCAAAATTGTAAATCGTCCCTAGAGTGGGGGATAGTGCTAGTGTACGGGGATCGCTGGTAGGCGCGGACCCATTGGGCCGAAGGGCCTGTTTCCAAGTGTACCTCTAAACTTTAAACCCTAAACTCAAAAATTCTTACGTTTAGTTTAGCTGACGCTATATCAGTCAGCAAAATGCAACAAAGCATCCCAAGGGATCAGTTTGAATAATCAATTGGCAACCAGACTCTATTAATGTCATTGCTTCCTGATTTCCACATTAAAATGGGACGTCATGCTGATTGCATCCTGTTGTAATGTGCAGGAAGGAACTGCTGATGTGGGTTTAAACCAAAGATAGGCATGAAAAGCTGGAGTAACTCAGAAGGTCAGGCAGCATCTCTGGAGAAAAGGAATAGGTGACGTTTCGGGTCGAGACCCTTCTTCAGACCTGCTTGGGGCAGTGTGAGACGGTTCACAACCTTCTCCCTCAGCTTCCATAAAATCGTCTGGTCCACACTGTCTTGTGAAAGCCTTTTTATGTGTTCTTGAGGTGAGAGATTTTTTACTTTTACCTCGCTGATTAAAAATGCATTTGTGCGTGGACCTCAAGGCCAAAAGGGAGATTTGTATTAGTACAGATTTTCAAAGCCATGCCAAAATGATTCACGAGGACTTATGGTGAAGTGCAGCTGTCGGTTTGCAGATAGATGCTGCAACCATTTCCTACAACTTGGCTTGTCCACTCCATGAGATTAAATGATCTATTCTGGTCTTTTTGAAGCAACAAAGCAATTTAAAGAGGAGAGAAGCAGAGAAATGTGTTTTTCTGCAGGGTCCATAAAGGACAGACATGCTGCCTGTCCCGCTGAGTTACTCCAGCATTTTGCGTCTGATCTTCAGTTTCAACATCTGCAGTTCCTTCCTACTCAACTACACACCAACCATTTATGGGTAAAACTCAAAGCCCTCGTGTCTCACAAAACTGAAGCTCCCTCCTCCAAAGGGCTGTGGATGGAGGAGTGAGAACAGGGATTGCATGATGTGAGGAGTGAGGAGGCAGGGTATCGGGAAGGCAGCACCTGTGGAATGAAGTGGACAGGCGGTACTTCAGGTCGGGCCTAGGTCAGACTGATGGAGTAGAGGGGAGATTGCCTGTGGAAAGAGATGAGGGGACGGGGTGGGGACAAGACCTACGAACTACTCGTAGGTGAACCCACACAAATGTGGACACAAGGAACTGTAGATGCTGGTTTATGTGTGCGTGTATATATATATATATATACAAACGCATATATATATATATATATATATACTTACACACACTCACGCTCACACTCAAACACACACACACAAACATATATTTGTGTGTGTGTGTGTGTTGTGAGTGTGTGAGTGTGAGCCTGAGTATATATGTATACTGTATATGAGTGTAAGTATATATGCACACACTTAACCTTTTATTATATTGTTTACAGTGTACTATGTTTACATATTCTGTTGTGCTGCTGCAAGTAAGAATTTCATTGTTCTATCTGGGGATATAACACAATAAAACGTGCAATGTGTAGGAAGGAACTGCAAATTCTGGTCTGAGGGAAGAGTCTCGACCCAAAGGTGTGGAGGTTTGTAGGTTAATTGGCTTGGTAAAAATTGTAAATTGTCCCTGGTGTATAGGATAAGGCAAGTAAATGCCAGACACTCTCTAATACAATTTAAAGTACTACATAGATTACATTATTCTAAAAAAAACTAAACAGAATCTTCCCACTTATCTCCCCTATTTGTGATAAATGTCAACATTTAGATGCTAACCTAATTCATACATTCGTGAATTGTATAAAAATCTAAAAATTTTGGGCAGACATTTTTAGAATAATATCTATAGTTGTCAACACTCAATTGGATCCTGATTCAAAATTAATAATACTAGGAATATTAGAACAAAGTCTAACACTTACAACAACTCAAAGAAACTTCATCGACTATAGTATAATAACTGGAAAAAAATTATTATTAAAATTTTGGAAAGGTCCTATAACCCCCACAATTAAAATGTGGATTATGGAAATGTCGGAGACCTTACATTTGGAAAGAATTCGATTTGTCTTAATGGACAAACAAGAACTATTTATCAGAACATGGTCTCCATTTATTGACTACTTGAAGGGACAGACTGGTTCGGCACGAGAACCTGACTGAAACTCGAATTAAGGATTAGATGAAGAGTTATATTTTAAAATGTACGAATATATCTCCAATGTTGTACTTTTAGTAATTTATTCCATTCTTCTTTATTATCCCTTTTTTTCTTTTTCTGTTATTCTCCTATTTTCTACCTATATAAAAAAAGCGCGAATATCAATAATATTAGTAATGTAGGAATGATATACATGAAATGTTTTCAATATGTAATGTACCTGCTTCTAATAAAAATATTATTTTTTAAAAAAATAAAAAGGATAAGGCAAGTGTACGGGATTGCTGGTCGGCGCAGACTCAGTGGGCCGAAGAGGCTGTTTCAACACCGTATCCCTCGCCGGGGATCCCTGGAGAAGCTCCGACCGCCGGCCGGCGGCCAATAACATCCTGAAGTCGCGGTCACCGGTAGGGAAGCGCCGATTCGGGACTTACCTTCCCGACGAGAGGGCCTGTACATATGGCCGCCCGCAGCGGCGACTGCGGAGGTTAATGGCCCAGACCACGGGGGAACAATGGAGGAGGACTGGCTGTACTTTGTGCCTTCCACCACAGTGATGAATGCTGTGGTGGATGTTTGCGTTAAATTGTTATTGTGTATTGTGTGTTCTTTCTTGATTGTACCGCTGCTGGCAAAATTCATTTCACTGCACTTTATTGTGTATGTGATGAATAAATTGATTGATTGATTGATCCGTAAAGTAAAGTTTTTTAAAAATTCAGTGGGTCAGGCAGCCTCTGTGGAGGGAATGGCGGGCAACGTTTCAGGTCCGGACCCTCCTACTTCTGTCCATTCCCCCCACAGATACTGCCTGACCCACTGTGTTCCTCCAGCACTTTGTGCTTTGCTCAAGTAATTATCTACGATAATTTGACTGACTTTAAATGACAAATGAAAGTGACGCCATAAAGATGAGAGAAGGCAAAAATTTAGAATAATTATCTGAAAGGAAAACTGGTCAGAACACTGAAATGCTCACTATCTGGACTCTAGTTTAATTTAGTTTGGATATACAGCACGGAAACGGGCCCTTTGGCCCACTGAGTCCACGGCGACAAGCAATCCCCGCACATTAACACTGTCCAACACACACGAGGGACAGTTTTATAATTATACCAAGCCAATTAAACTACAAACCTGTACGCCCTTGGAGTGTGGGAGGAAACCGAAGATCCCAGAGAAAACCCGCGCAGGTCACGGGGAGAACGTACAGACACCACCTCGTAGTGAGGATCAAACCTGGGTCTCTGGCGCTGTAATGCAGCAACTCTACTGCTGCGCCCTCGTGTCGCCCCAATTGTGGCGATGTGACATCACATTAGTGTGGCATTGTATCTCCTTTGTGACATTAGTAGAAGTTCCACTTCATCAATGCCAAGCTAAATACTTTGGATTGTTCCATACTTTTGTTCAGAGCTTGCTTTTCTTGCAACTGTTTCCAATACAACTTTAAATGCAGCCTTGCATGATGCTTCAGATACTCCGTAAGACCTATGTTTACCAGGTCAGGTCCTGCCCATACTAAGGAAAGCAGGAGGTGTTTAGAGAGAAATAAGCAATACTTAATATTTGGAAAATAACCTAATACTGCAGTTAAAACTGCAACGGGCCTTCATGGCCAGCTGCAGCTAGGATGTTGTAAAATGGCGCCAAAATATGGCGACTATTGCATATGGAATCAGTGGGCTATTTCTATTCATGGGGTACTTGATCGGGGATCGTGGTTTTGATAGGCAGATGGTTGGAACAAACGGCAGAGATAAAAGCAGGTGTGAGACAGACGGTTTGGAGCGTTGTGAATAGTGAAGCTAGAGAAAAGAATGCAGGAGGGGGAGGTGGAGCGGGAAGAGAGAAGTAAAGGGGCTGTCCCACTGTACGAGGTAATTCAAGAGCTCTCCCGAGTTTAAAAAAAAATCAAACTCATGGTAAGCATGTAGAATGTACGTCGCGGGTACTACGGAGCTCAGGACGTCTCTTAGCGGCTCGTAACGCTAACGGCGGGTACTCGGGAAACGCGGTAAGCTCGGGCAGACTCGTGAAGATTTTTCAACATGTTGAAAAATGTCCACGAGAGCCCCGAGCACCTACGAGCGGCTATTACCGTAAATCTCCGAGTTCGAATCAGGGGAAACTCGGGAGAACTCTTGAGTCAGCTCGTACAGTGGGACAGGCCCTTAAGTGTGTCAAAGATAGAGACAAAATGCTGGAGTAACACAGCGATACAGGCAGCATCTCTGGAGAGAAGGAATGGGTGACGTTTCGTGTCGAGACCCTTCTTCAGACTGACAGTCAGGGGAGTCCAGTTGAGGCACAGAGGAGGGAGGGAGGGGTGAAAGGGGATCGGAGGGGGGATGGGAGGGGGAGAGGGTGGTGGGGGGCTATTAGAGATTACCTAACAGTTGAGAATTTGAGATCTAGAAGAAACTGCACATTTTGCCAAACAAGGGGCAGACGCTCCTTAGTTGCTGATTTGCTTTATTTAAGTACAGTTACCGTATTTGCCGGCAGAGAAGACGCTATTCAGAGAAGACTGAATTATTACAGCCTATTGCACTTTATCTGTTTATTTATGTGTGTTTATATATGGTCTATGCTGTATAGACACAATGAACTGTTCTGTATTTATGCCTACAATACTCTGTTGTGCTGCAGCAAGCAAGAATGTCATTGTCCTATCTAGGACACATGACAATAAACTCTCTTGACTTGATTTGTACGTTCTCTCTGTGACGGTGTGGGCTTTCTCCGGGTGCTCTGGTTACACCCACACTCCAAAGACGTACAGGCTTGTAGGTTAATTGGCTTCAATAAAGATTATAAATTGTCCCTAGCGTGTGCAGGATAATGCTATGGGGATCGCTGGACGGCGCGGACTCGCTGGGCCAAAGGGCCACCCATTCCATCTCTCCTGAGATGCTGCCTGTCCCGCTGAGTTACTCCAGCATTCTGTGTCTATCTTCTGCACAAAACTGTGATCGACTCAAAAACTCACTGTCAAGACACTCGTTTCAAGGGCAATTAGGGATGGACAGTGAACACTAGCCCAGACAGTAACAAATAATTAGATAAAAGATAAAAGATAGACATAAAATGTTGGAGTAACTCAGCGGGACAGGCAGCCTCTCTGGAGAGAAGGAATGGGTGACGTTTCAGATCGAGACCCTTCTTCAGTCTCGACCCAAAAGGTCACCCATTCCTTCTCTCCAGAGATGCTGCCTATCCCGCTGAGTTACTCCAGCATTTTGTGTCTATCTTCAGTTTAAACCAGAATCTGCAATTCCTTCCTACACATAAGATTTACAAAAACGGTTTCTAGCTAATACTGAGTTTTTTATTCCCTTGACATAACTATTCATAGTCTTGATAACTGAGTATCTATGCTGTTATATCAATAGGCAATGGACAATAGACAATAGGTGCAGGAGTAGGCCATTCGGCCCTTCGAACCAGCACCGCCACTCACTGTGATCATGGCTGATCATCCACAATCAGATCCACGTTCCTGCCTTCTCCCCATATCCCTTGACTATCTTTGAGCTCTACCTAACTCTCTCATCCAGATAATTGGCCCCCATTGCCTTCTGAGTCAGAGAATTCCACAGATTCACAACTCTCTGGGTGAAAAAGTCAATTAAATATCAATTAAAAGTCTGTGAGAATAGGTAATCCTCCACCTCTGTCAATGACGGAACTTCTTCCTGAGTTTTCCTGTTATTCAGCATGTCTCAAGTCAAGTCAACTTTATTTGTCACATACACAAGATACAAGATACAAGATACATTTATTTGTCACATGTACCAGTTGGCACAGTGAAATGTGTGATCACCATACAGCCATACAATAAAATAAAGAACACAACACACGATAGAGTCCAACATCAAACATCCCCACACAGGGGCGAGTGTAGTTCCCATAGTGTGTTCGGCCGAACGCACTACTCTCTGCAGAGCCTCCCTGTCCTGGGCAGAGCTGTTCCCAAACCAGATTGTGATGTTGCTGGACAAGATGCTTTCTACAGCCCCAGAGTAGAAGCACTGAAGGATCCTCAGAGAGACTCTGAATTTCCTCTGCTGCCTGAGGTGGTAAAGGGGCTGCCTTGCCTTACCAGTGCGGCAGTGTGTGTTGTCCATGTCAGATCCTCTGTGATGTGGACTCCCAGGTATTTAAAGCAGCTCACCCTATCCACAGTAGTCCCATTTATCTCCAGTGGCGTGTACGTCCTCGGATGTTGAGCCCTTCTAAAGTCCACAATCAGCTCTTAGTTTTTGTCACATTCAAGAGGAGGCTGTTGTCCTGACACCAGAGTGCCAGATCAGCCACCTCCTCCCGGTAGGCCTTCTCATTGTTATCGGAGATCAGGCCCACCACCACTGTGTCATCAGCAAACTTGATGATGGAGTTGGAGCTGAACCTGGCCACAGTCATGTGTGTACAGGGAGTACAGTAGGGGGCTAAGGACACAACCCTTGGGGGGATCCTGTGTTCAGGGTGAGGGGGTTGGAGGTATGTCTCCCCATCTTGACCACCTGGGGCCTGGCGGTGAGAAAGTCCAGGACCCAGGCACACAGGGGAGTGTTAAGCCCCAGTTTCAGCAGCTTCTCAGCAAGTCTGGTGGGGACTATCATGTTGAAAGCTGAGCTGAAGTCAATGAACAGCATCCTCACATAGCCCCCCTTCTGGCTGTCAAGGTGAGAGAGAGCGGTGTGCAGAACCTGGGAGACCGCATCGTCCGTGGATCTGTTCGGACGGTATGCGAACTGCAGCGGGTCCATGTTGCGAGGGAAGAAGGCGCAGATGTGGTTCTTGATCAGCCTCTTGAAGTATTTCATGACTACCAAGGTGAGCGCCACCGGTCGGTAGTCGTTCAAGCAGGCTGGAGAGGCATTCTTTGGCACTGGAACAATGGTGGGTCTTTTGAAGCAGGCAGGGACCACGGACTTGGCCAGGGAGAGGTTGAATATTGTGGTGAACACTGGAGCTAGCTGAGTAGCACAATACTTTAGTACTCGCCCAGATATACCATCTGGGCCTACAGCTTTCCTCGTGTTCACACGCGTTAGAGCCCTCCTCACATCGTGCTCAGACATGAGAATGTGTATCCATCCCCAGCGGTGGACTTCCCTCCAGCCTCGCTAGCCAGCACACTGGCGGAGTTGTTGTTAGCCGACGAGCTAGGGGTGATGTTGCCCATCTCGAATCGTGCATGGAAGGAGTTCAGGTCATCAGCTAGGGAGGTGCCGGCACTTCCGGTTGAGGGGGGGCTGCTCCGGTAGTTAGTTATAGTCCCTAGCCCCTGCCAAAGGCGCCTGGTGTCCTGCTGCTCCATCTGCGACTCCATCCTGTCCCTGTACCTCCTTCTTGCGTCCTTCACCGCCCTTCGCAGTCGGTAGGACTCTGCCTTGTAGTCAGGCAGGCATTGTAAGCAGCGGTGCGGGCATTCAAGGCAACGCGAACGAGTCTCCGACGACTCTTACAAATTTCTACTGATGCATCATAGAAAACATACTGTTGGGTTCTTTCACGGTTCAGTTTGGGAACAGCTCTGCCCAAGATTGCAAGAAAGTGCAGAGTTATAGATGTAGGCCCGGTCTATCACACAGACAAAGACTTCCCATCTTTGACTGCATCTATATCGCACTGGCTGGCAAAAGCAGCCAACATAATCAAAGACTTGGCCCACCCCGGTCATTCCTTCTTCTCCTTATTCTCTTCCGGCAGAAGGTACAGAAGCTTGAAAGCGCGCACCACCAGACTCAGGATCAGCTTCCTCTCCTCTGTTATCAGGCTTCCATTAGCAAGCATAGTGTCCGATTCACCTCTACCCTATAGTTCAAATTGGACCTTGTCTAGGAAACTGGTGCACTGCAATGCTGACAAATATATTCAGCACTCTGTATCTTCCCCTTTTCACGACTTATTGTATTTGAGTTTGACGATTGTATTTGTGTATAGTATTGTCTGATTTGATAGGATGCAGAACAAAGCTTTTCACTGCACCACTGTACACATGACAATAATCAACCTACAACATAAACCTAAACATTTTAATTTACTGGTAGTAAGAACTTAACATTTATGGAAATTCTGTAATGTCAAATATTATCAGACACTGCTTTCAAATTGTGAAGTGTGAATTAATTTTGTCGAATGTGCGCTTGTTTCTGCCCTAAGGTACTCCTTGGTTGTAATGTCAGTAATTACGGCTCAGTACTAACATGAAGAAAAAGCAATCAGATACAATTAATTTGCTTTCGACCCCCATTAAATTTAGGGGGTGGTTCATGTCCTCTACGATGTAAAGGTAAGTATTGTGAAGTGAATGGTAATGGCTAACTATGGATTGCTACATCTCCAGACAGCTGTTCATTTAAAACTTGGCCCTATTCACTCTGACTCGGAGCGGTATTGACCCATGGTGGTGCAGTGGTAGTGTTGCTGCCTTAAAGCGCTTAAAGCGCCAGTGACCCAGGTTTGATCCTGACTATGGGTGCTGTCTGTACGGAGTTCATACATTCTCCCCGTGACCTGCGTGGGTTTTCTCTGGGAGCTCCGGTTTCCTCCCACACTCCAAAGACGTACAGATCTGTAGGTGAATTGGCTTGGTGTAAATGTAAACTGTCCCTGGTATCTGTAGGATAGTGTTAGTGTACGGGGATCGCTGGTCGGCATGGACTTGGTGGGTCGATGGGCCGATGGGCCGGTTTCCGCCCTGTATCTCTAAATTAAACGAACCAATGCCTTAGTTCACAGAAGATAGACACAAAATAACTCAGCGTCTCAGGCAGCGTCTCTGAAGAAACGGAATAGGTGACGTTTCGGGTCCCAACCCTTCCTCAGTTCACAGGGTGCTTTCAAGAACATGAGATGTTTGGCTTATGGGGTAATTTGTTTCAGTACAAGAGAATGTAAATGTTGCTAGGGGAGGAAGTTTTTTAATTCACAGAATGAAAAAACATTTCAGTTTAATTTCAGGCTGTTTTACATTTCACTAATTTTGTACACAGCATGGAAACAGTTCCTTCGGCCCACCGAGTCCACACTAGCTATCAATCACCCCTTCACACTAGTTCTATGATATTCCACCTTTGTGTCTACTCACTGCACACTAGGGGCAATTTACAGAGGCCAATTAACCTACAAAACTTGTAGAGGTATATAAAATCATGAGAGGATAAGATTGGGTAGATGCACAAATTCTCTTGCCCAGAGTAAGTGAACAGAGATCCAGGTTAAAGGTGAAGGGGAAAAGATTTAATAGGAATCTGAGGGGGTTACTTTTTCACGCAAAGGGTGGTGGATGTATGCAATGAGCTGCCAGAGGAGGTAGTTGAGGTAGGGACCATCCTAACATTTAAGAAACAGTTTGACAGGTACGTGCATAGGACGGGTTTCGAGGGCCAAACACGGGCAGGTGGGACTAGTGTAGCTGGGACGTTGGCAGGTGTGGGCAAGTTGGGCCGAAGGGCCTGTTTCCACATTGTATCACTCTAAGACTCTATGACCAATGTTTTTGGGATGTGGGAGGAAACCAGTGCACCTGGAGGAAACCCATGTGGGATTTCCACAGACTTCATGAAAAGGGAGAAGGGTTTTTGTTACAAATGTGCAACAGTCCACTCAGTACATTGCACAATACAACAGCCATAGTCTGATCATTTTATTTGTGAAAATCCATAAGACATAGTAGAATTAGGCCATTCAGCCCAGAGTCGAGTCTGCCGTTCATTCATGGCTGATCTGTTTATCACTCTCAACCCTATTCTCCTGCCTTCTTCCCGTAGCCTTTGACGCCCTTCCTAAAAAGCGTAGTTGATGGATGAATGGTTTTATCTCCTGCTTTACAGAGTGTCTGAATGTGGAGGGGAGATGGTTCATATGTCCTGCAAAATGTATTAACTGGTGAAAAGGAAGTGAATGCATGGTAGCCAAATATTCAAACAGAACAGAAGCAAGTGGAAAGGTGAATTGAAAGGAAGATGCAAAATGGTTTACGGAGAGATAGTGATAGGTGAAGTGATTGTGAAAAAGGTTGTCAAAGGGAGCACAAGGTGGGAAATATGAAGTCGATTATTGTGGAAGAAAGAACAAAGGAACAAATGTAAAAAAACAAATGTTTGGATTCTAGACTAGCGTAGATATGGGCCATTACCAATCTTTCAAAGCACTTCGTTAAGGTCATTCTTTGAGCCAAAATGGTTGACACAAAATGCTGGAGAAACTCAGCGGGACAGGTCAAGTCAAGTCAAGTCAAGTGAGTTTATTGTCATGTGTCCCTGGTGGGACAATGAAATTCTTGCTTTGCTTGAGCACAACAGAACATAGTAGGCATTTACTACAAGGCATTCTATAAATATATACACAATGGTCAATATACTGATAAAGTGCAAATAACAGTATTGGCTAATAAAGTTCAGTGTTATGTCCGAGCCAGGTTTAATAGCCTGATGGCTGTGGGGAAGTAGCTGTTCCTGAACCTGGTCGTTGCAGTCTTCAGGCTCCTGTACCTTCTACCTGAAGGTAGTAGGGAGATGAGTGTGTGGCCAGGATGGTGTGGGTCCTTGATGATGCTGCCAGCCTTTTTGAGGCAGCGACTGTGGTAGATCCCCTCGATGGAAGGGAGGTCAGAGCCGATGATGGACTGGGCAGTGTTTACTACTTTTTGTAGTATTTTCCTCTCCAGGGCACTCAAGTTGCCGAACCAAGCCACGATGCAACCGGTCAGCATGCTCTCTACTGTGCACCTGTAGAAGTTAGAGAGAGTCCTCCTTGACAAACCGACTCTCCGTAATCTTCTCAGGAAGTAGAGGCGCTGATGTGCTTTCTTAATAATGGCATCATTGTTCTCGGACCAGGAAAGATCTTCAGAGATGTGCACGCCCAGGAATTTGAAGCTCTTGACCCTTTCAACCATCGACCCGTTGATATAAACGGGACTGTGGGTCCCCATCCTACTCCTTCCAAAGTCCACAATCAGTTCCTTGGTTTTGCTGGTGTTGAGGGCCAGGTTGTTGTGCTGGCACCATATGGACAGTTGCTCGATCTCTCTTCTATACTCTGACTCATCACCATCAGTGATACGTCCCACAACAGTGGTGTCATCAGCAAACTTGATGATGGAGTTCACACTATGTCCGGCTACGCAGTCATGAGTATAGAGTGAGTACAGCAGGGGACTGAGCACGCAGCCTTGAGGTGCTCCCGTGCTAATTGTTATCGAGTCTGACACATTTCCACCAATACGAACAGACTGTGGTCTGAGAGTGAGGAAGTCGAGGATCCAATTGCAGAGGGATGCGCAGAGACCCAGTTCTGCGAGTTTGGTAACCAGCTTGGAGGGGATGATTGTGTTAAATGCCGAGCTGTAATCGATGAATAACAGCCTGACAGATGACAGGCAGCATCTCCGGAGAGAAGGAATGGGTGACGTTTCGAGTCGAGACCCTTCTTCGGACTGAGAGTCATGGGAGAGGGAGACACAGAGATATGGAAGGGTAAGGTGTGTAAACAAGAGATCAAAGTGGACAAAAATCAAGGGAAATGTAGAATGGATCATTGTTAGCTGAGGGGAAGGTATACAATCAGTAAAATGTGATGAGGACAATGAAACTAGTCGGAGAACTAGGATGGGGAGGGATGGAGAGAGTGAGGGAAAGCAAGGGTTATTTGAAGTTAGAGAAGTCAATGTTCATACTGCTGGGGTGTAAGCTGCCCAAGGGAAATATGAAGTGATGTTTCTCCAATTTGCATTGCGGAGGTGCTCAGCGAAACGATCGCCGGGCCTGTACTTGGTCTCACCCATATAAAGGAACTTTTGGATAGGCACACGGATATGCAGGGAATGGAGGGATATGGATGATGTGCAGGCAGATAAGAGTTGGTCTTGGCATCATGTTGGCACAGACATTGTGGGTCGAAGTATATGAAATCATGGGCATACATTGAAAAGCCCGTTTGTCCTCTAAAAGCACTGCTAAACCACAATACTGTGATAAATGTTACATTTCGACCAACCACTGCCTGCTGTATTCCTATTTGTCTTTAACCATTTTATTTTCCCTTATATCTTTATCTCCAAAGTCACAAGTTTAATTTTGTTCACGCGCTTCCCACATCTCATCTTTGTCATCGTAACCATGGATTACCGGCAGCAGTTCAGGTTTCATGTTTAGTTGTCTATAACTGTCGTCTTTTACTTTAGGTCTTCAACAAGACTGATCAAAACAATACTCATTCTTCATCTCAGTCCTGCCATCCACTTCAGGTAATTCTGCAGTTGCAGGACTTATGCCTGAACTCTGCAGTAGTAACATATCCTTCGGCTCACAAGTGTGGTCCACTCCTTGAGCTTAGTTTAGTTTCGAGAAACAGCGCGGAAACAGGCCCTTCGCCCCACTGAGTCGGCGCCGACCAGCGATCCCCGCACGCTAACGCTATCTACACACACTAGGGACAATTAGCAATTATACCAAGCTAATTAACCCACAAACCCCTACGTCTTTGGAGTGTGGGAGGGAACCGCAGCACTTAGAGAAAACCCACGCAGGTCACAGGGAGAACTTGCAAACTCCGTACAAACAGCACACGTAGTCAGGATCGAACCTGACGCTGTAAGGTAGCAACTCCACTGCTGCGTCACCCTGCTGCCCATGCTGCCAGCCCCACTCCTGCTTGGACTATAAATTATAGATGCAGCGAGAATTCCTTTCTCTTAAAGTACCTCTTACAAATGCAGTGAACTCAGCAAACTTTGTTTGATAGACACAAAGCGCTGGAGTAACTCAGCAGGCCAGGCAACATCTCTGGGGAGAAAGAACGTGTGACGTTTCGGGTCGGGACCTTTCTTCAAACTCCAGGCTTCAGAGTCTGAAGAAGGGTCCTGGACCCCAAAACGTCACCCATCCTTTTTCTCCAAAGATGCTGCCTGACCCGCTGCGTTAAGGGCCTGTCCCACTTTCACGACTTAATTCACGACCTCTGCCGAGTGTGCCCTTGACTCATACTCGCAGCAAGGTCGTCACGAGGTCGTAGGAGGTCGTAGGTAGGTCGTAGGTAGGTCGTGATGCTAGTCGTAGGTACTCGTGGCATCAAGTAGGTCGGGCGTTTTTCTAGCCTGATGAAAAAATGTCCACGAGTAAAAAAGGTTGTGAAAGTGGGACAGGCCCTTAACTCCAGCTTTTTGTGTCTACCTTCGGTTTAAACCAGCATCTGCAGTTCCTTCCTGCACTGTTTAAATGCTGTATTTCTAAACTCTAAACCCCAAGGAATACAAAGCCATATTATCTGGCCTCTCTTGCTGGCATAGAAGTCCCCAAGTGTATCCTGGCCATCATCTCCCATCTACCACGAAACTCCATTCCCTGTGTTTTCTTCAACTAAAGTCAGATGCAAAACAAGCTTCCCCCATGGCTTTCAAATTATTCTGGTGACCTTTGCTATTGTGCTGGTAAAGGGAAGGCTGGATGTTCCCTGCTGTTCCCTCTCCTGAGAACATTTCTCTATCTGTGCATTGCTGAGGAATCACACATTGCCACAATCTGCATTTTTAAACATGTCACAATTAAAAGCTTGGAGAAACTCAGCGGGTGAGGCAGCATCTGTGCAGCGAAGGAAATAGGCAACGTTTCGGGACGAAACGTTGCCTATTTCCTTCGCTCCATAGATGCTGCCTCACCCGCTGAGTTTCTCCAGCATTTTTGTCTACCTTCGATTTTCCAGCATCTGCAGTTCCTTCTTAAACAATTAAAATCATAGCTTTTTTGAACCTTTTTTTTTCCAGATTCTGTTTTCTAAAACCAAAGTTAACCTACGCCAAAGTTAACCTTTAACTCATCTATGGGTCGGGAGATGGGTGGGTTCAAGTCGTACTTTACATATTTAAACATTTGCATACCAGTCACACCAGTGCAAAATTGAGGGAGAGCCTCATTAACAGAGACGGTGACAAAATGCTGGAGTAACTCCATCATATCATGAGAGGGCTCATCTTCCCATCTCCACTCCTTTCCGCCTTCCTCTCCACATCGACCACCTGCACATGAGACACGTTGGTCTCCCAATCTGAGGAAGGACATTCTTGCCATAGAGGGAGTACAGGGAAGGTTCACCAGACTGATTCCTGGGATGTCAGGACTTTCATACGAGGAAAGACTGGATAGACTCGGCTTGTACACGTTGGAATTTAGAAGACTGAGGGGGGATCTTATAGAAACTTTAAAAATTCTTAAGGGGTGGGACAGGCTAGATGCAGGAAGATTGTTCCCGATGTTGGGGGAGTCCAGAACAAGGGGTCACAGTTTAAGGATAAAGGGGAAATCTTTTAGGACTGAGATGAGAAAAACATTTTTTACACAGAGAGTGGTGAATCTCTGGAATTCTCTGCCACAGAAGGTAGTTGAGGCCAGTTCATTGGCTATATTTAAGAGGGAGTTAGATGTGGCCCTTGTGGCTAAAGGGTTCAGGGGGTATGGAGAGAAGGCAGGTACAGGATACTGAGTTGGATGATCAGCCATGATCATATTGAATGGCGGTGCAGGCTCGAAGGGCCGAATGGCCTACTCCTGCACCTATTTTCTATGTTTCCATGTCAATGTGGGCAAGTTGGGCCGCAGGGCCTGTCTCCATGCTGTGTGACTCTCTGACTCTTCAAAGTTGAATTGGAACTGAGGAATACTTCAGAAAAGACACAAAATATGTTTTGACTGTGATGTGGGGAATGAGGTATTGATGTAGCCCAATATAAAAGCCGTGCAGTGGTATCGAGGTAAAGATAAAGCAGACTGAAAGAAGAAAGAGTTTGGGAGTTCTGTGGAGATTTGTAAATCCTTGCCAAGGTGTTTCAAAGCCTTAGGAGCACCTTCAAAGTGTGATCGATCCTATAATCGAGGAAATGCCATTCCCAATCTGCCCACATCAAGCTCCCAGTTTCATTGATGTGCCGATGATTGGCTGATTCTTTTGACAATGATGTGTGAGGCCACGTGAGAAAAGAAGAGATTACCAATTCTAAAACGCCTTTTGTGCCATCAGAATGTTCCAAAGCATTTGACCATTTTAGTTTAGTTTAGAGACAGTGCGGAATCAGGCCCCTTCGGCCCACCGAGTCCTTACCGACCAGTGATCCCCGCACGTTAATACTAGCCTATACACGCCAGAGACAATTTTACATTTATACATTTATTCCAAGTCAATTAACCTGCAAACCTGTACGTCTTTGGAGTGTGGGGGGAAGCCGGAGATCTCGGAGAAAACCCACGCAGGAGAACGTACAAACTCCGTGCAGACGACACCCGTAGTCAGGATCGAACCCGGGTCTCTGGCGCTGGAAGGCAATAGCTCTCCTGCTGCGCCACCGTGCCGTCAATGAAGTGGTCACACTGACAGTAAACATGGCAGCCAACAGTGCAGAGCAAGTTCCCATGCTCACTGCAGTGATAATGGCCAGACAGATAATTAGTCTGTTGGGTCTGAAGAAGGATCTCAACCCAAAATGTCACCCATTCCTCTCAGGAATGCCTGAGTTACCCCAGTATTTAATGTCTAACTTCAGTTTAAACCAGCATCTGCAGTTCCTTCCTACACAGATAATTAGTTCATTCTTATATTTTGGATAAGGAATAAATATTAGCCAGGATGCAGGGGACAGCTCCCTTATAAAATGATCTTTTATGTTTACCTGCAGAAGACAGGATGTCTGCTTAACATCATGCCACACATCATAACATACAATAACTATATGGATTATATAACGCATGGGTACAGTGGAGATGCACGGAGCTGCAGATGCTGGTTTACAAAGAAAGGACACAAAGTGGTGGAGTAACTCAGCGGGTCAGGCAGCAACCTTGGAGAAAATGGATACGTTTTGGGTCAGGACCCCTCTTCAGACTGAAAGATAGAGGTGGGGGAGGAGGGGACTGGAGGGGAGAAAAGGTCAGAACAAATCAAGCCGCACGGTGGCGCAGCGATAGAACCAGAGACCCCGGTTCGATCCTCACTTCGGG
Organism: Malacoraja senta; assembly: GCA_038087875.1. Lineage (NCBI taxonomy): Eukaryota > Metazoa > Chordata > Chondrichthyes > Rajiformes > Rajidae > Malacoraja > Malacoraja senta. Next base: position 28,462,479 of record CM075982.1, read on the forward strand.
TGCTGTCTGTACGGAGTTTGTTCGTTCTCCCCGTGCCCGCCTGAATTTTCTCCGGTTGCTCCGGTTTCCTCCCACACTCCAAAGACGTACAGGTTTGTCGGTTAATTGGCTTCGGGAAAAATTGTAAATGGTCCCTAAGTGTGTGGAATAGTGCTAGTGTACAGGGATCGCTGGTCAGAACAGACTCAGTGGGTCGAAGGGCCTGTTTCAGCGCTGTATCTCTAAACTAAATCAGGGTTGCCAACAAATCACCAGAACATATCAGGCCCGGCCCTGATCTGTTCTGGCCTTTTCTCACCTCCAGTCGTTTCCCCCCTCCCCCTTCTATCTTTCAGTCTGAAGTAGGGTTCCAACCCGAAACATCACTATTCTTTTTCTCCAGACATGCAGTCTGGTCTTGCCTCATGTTCACCACAGACATTGTGGGACGAGAAGCCTGTTCCTGTGTCATGAAGTTATAGAAGTCACACAGCGTGGAAACAGGCTCTTCAGCCCAACTTGCCCTCGTCGACAAACGTGCCCCACCTAAACTAGTCCCACCTGCCTACGTTTGGCCCATGTCCCTCTAAACCTACCCTATCTATGCACTTGTCCAAATGCCTCATAAATGTTGGGAGAGGCCCTGCCTCAACTACCTCCTCTGACAGCGTTCCATGCACCCACCACCCTTTGTGTAAAAAGTTACCTCTCAGGCAGGGAACATAAAAACTGACTGCAAAAGTTTTTATAGATATGTGAAGAGCAAAAGATTAGTTAAAACAAATGTAGGTCCCTTGCAGTCAGAAACAGGTGAATTGATCATGGGGAACAAGGATATGGCAGACCAATTGAATAACTACTTTGGTTCTGTCATCACTAAGGAAGACATAAATAATCTGCCGGAAATAGCAGGGGACCGGGGGTCAAATGAGATGGAGGAACTGAGTGAAATCCCGGTTAGCCGGGAAGTGGTGTTAGGTAAATTGAATGGATTAAAGGCCGATAAATCCCCAGGGCCAGATAGGCTGCATCCCAGAGTACTTAAGGAAGTAGCCCCAGAAATAGTGGATGCATTAGTGATAATTTTTCAGAACTCTTTAGATTCTGGAGTAGTTCCTGTGGATTGGAGGGTAGCTAATGTAACCTCACTTTTTAAAAAGGGAGGGAGAGAGAAAACGGGGAATTACAGACCAGTTAGTCTGACATCGGTAGTGGGGAAAATGCTAGAGTCAGTTATTAAAGATGGGATAGCAGCACATTTGGAAAGTGGTGAAATCATTGGACAAAGTCAGCATGGATTTATGAAAGATAAATCATGTCTGACGAATCTTCTAGAATTTTTCGAGGATGTAACTAGTAAAGTGGATAAGGGAGAACCAGTGGATGTGTTATATCTGGACTTTCAGAAGGCTTTCGACAAGGTCCCACATAAGAGATTAGTATGCTAACTTAAAGCACACGGTATTGGGGGTTCAGTATTGATGTGGATAGAGAACTGGCTGGCAGACAGGAAGCAAAGAGTAGGAGTAAACGGGTCCTTTTCAGAATGGCAGGCAGTGACTAGTGGGGTACCGCAAGGCTCAGTGCTGGGACCCCAGCTATTTACAATATATATTAATGAGCTGGATGAGGGAATTGAATGCAACATCTCCAAGTTTGCGGATGACACGAAGCTGGGGGGCAGTGTTAGCTGTGAGGAGGATGCTAGGAGGCTACAAGATGACTTGGATAGGTTGGGTGAGTGGGCAAATGCATGGCAGATGCAGTATAATGTGGATAAATGTGAGGTTATCCACTTTGGTGGCAAAAACAGGAAAGTAGACTATTATTTGAATGGGGGCCGACTAGGAAAAGGGGAGATGCAACGAGACCTGGGTGTCATGGTACACCAGTCATTGAAAGTAGGCATGCAGGTGCAGCAGGCAGTGAAGAAAGCGAATGGTATGTTAGCATTCATAGCAAAAGGATTTCAGTATAAGAGCAGGGAGGTTCTACTGCAGTTGTACAGGGTCTTGGTGAGGCCACACCTGGAGTATTGCATACAGTTTTGGTCACCAAATCTGAGGAAAGACATTCTTGCCATAGAGGGAGTACAGAGAAGGTTCACCTGACTGATTCCTGGGATGGCAGGACTTTCATGTGAAGAAAGACTGGATAGACTTGGCTTATACTCGCTAGAATTTAGAAGATTGAGCGGGGATCTTATAGAAACTTACAAGATTCTTAAGGGGTTGGACAGGCTAGATGCAGGAAGATTGTTCCCGATGTTGGGGAAGTCCAGAACAAGGGGTCACAGTTTAAGGATAAGGGGGAAGTCTTTTAGGACCAAGATGAGAAAATCATTTTTCACACAGAGAGTGGTGAATCTGTGGAATTCTCTGCCACAGAAGGTAGTTGAGGCCCGTTCATTGGCTATATTTAAGAGAGAGTTAGATGTGGCCCTTGTGGCTAAAGGGATCAGGGGGTATGGAGAGAAGGCAGGTACAGGATACTGAGTTGGATGATCAGCCATGATCATATTGAATGGCGGTGCAGGCTCGAAGGGCCGAATGGCCTACTCCTGCACCTATTTTTCTATGTTTCTATGTTTCAGGTTCCCATTAAATCTTTCCCCCCTTTACCTTATACCTATGTCCACTGGTTAGCGATTCCACTACTCTGGATGAAAGACTATGCATCTATCCAATCTATTCCTCTTACGAGAAATATACTCTGCTGTTCTATGCTCATAAGATCATAAGTGATAGGAACAAAATTAGGCCATTCTGCCGATCAAGTCTACTCCGCCATTCAATCATGGCTGATCTATCTTTTCCTCCTAATCCCATTCTCCTGCCTTCTCCCCATAACCTCTGATGTTATGTTCTGTGGCCACAATGCTTCCAATTGGAAGGAATCCACACTGCAAAATAGGGAGTATCCCATCAGCCACAGGGAGAAGCAGTTATCGATCCCTGCAAAAGGCAACAGTTCAGTTTAATGTATTGCCACGTGTACCGTGGTACAGTGAAAACATAGAAACATAGAAACTAGGTGCAGGAGAAGGCCATTCGGCCCTTCGAGCTAGCAACGCCATTCAATATGATCATGGCTGAAAATCTGTACCCCGTTCCTGCTTATTCCCCCATATCCCATGATTCCTTTAGCCCTAAGAGCTAAATTTAACTCTCTTGAAAACATCCGGTGAATTGGCCTCCACTGCCTTCTGGGTCAGAGAATTCCACAGATTCACACCTCTCTGGGTGAAAATGCTTTTCCTCATCTCAGTCCTAAATGGCCGACCTCTTATTCTTAAACTGTGACCCCTGGTTCTGGACACCCCCAACATGGGGAACATATTTTTTTGTTGCGCCGTAAAAGGGCTGTCCCACTGCGGCGACCTAATTGGCGAGTTCAGACCCTCAAGTCGTACTCGCAGCATGGTTGACACGAGGTCCTAGGAGGTCTTTGTAACTCTCCTTCATGCTCGAGAGTAGTCCCCGCGTACTTGAGGCCTCAGCTAGGTCGCGGCGTTTTTTTCAACATGCTGAAAAATGCCCGCGAATAAAAAAAGGTCGCCATGGAAAAATTCAATATTTTTTTACTCGTGGGTTTAGTCGAAGTATGTCCTAGTAGGTCATAATGTTATTGGTAGGTAGTCGGTCAATCGAAGATAATCGAAGGTAGTTGAAGGTAAAGCTCGTTGAGAAAAAAAAGGTTAGTAAACCGACCGGTAATGTTAAATGCCCCCTAAACTTTATTAAACATTGTCTGGCTTCTTAAAAGTGTCTCCACTCCTTCTCCACACCTTCTCCCCCCTTCTCTCCCCATCCCTCCCCATCCCTCCCCACCCCACTCTCCGTGCTCTCTAAAGGACTTACCTTCCTGTTCATCGCGGGTGTGAATTTCAGACAGCGCTCCCCCGCTTTCCCTGGCCCCCATCTTTGCGATGTGTTTGCGTGTGCGTGTGCGTGTGCGTGTGTGTGTGCGTGCGCAGACGGTCGATCGGGCTCGCGGTTTCATCGCTGACGGTCGATCCAGCTCGAGGTTTTTCAGGCGAGTGCCCTCGAGCTTGAAGGTCGAAGACAGTCGCTGAAAAGTCGCGTCAGTGGGACATGCCCTTAACTAACAGGAGAGATCCTCAGGAGCTACTGCAGTCTCCTCTCTGAAGATGGTCATTCTTGAAGCATCCCTGGTAAAGCCTGCTTTCCCAGATGTGGATGGGGTGCATTGTGGACTGACAACTGAAGCTCCCCCATGGTCAAACTATTGCTTATTGGATCAATACCTATTCGTGCTGATGTTGCTGTCGTATCCATTAAGTGTAACGGATACACGCTAGTTACACCATTCATTCTGAGCGATGAGTGAGAGATCCCCTCAGTAAAAGCTGGTTCAGTGGCCATGGTGAAGAATTTCATTGTCAAGGCTTTTAATTAACCTTGGAGAAAGCAGCCTGTTAGAGATTCCCTCCAGAGTCGACAAGGTGCAGCAAAATGGAGCAGCTCTGTTAGAGTGAGCAGCATTGATAGATATCATGTGATTGGAGTAGAATTAGGCAATTCAGCCCATCAATACTGCCCTACTTTGACAAAAGGAAGCAACTGATAATTTTGTCAAAATGGAGTTATTGCTTGTTTTAGGGTATTTGAGATATGCTCCACACAATGGTGAACAAAATAAGTCCTTCTCTCTGAGTACAATTTGAAAATATATATATATTTTTTTTAAAATAATTTTTTTAATAGAAGTACGGTAGATTACAGTAATGTACAACACGTATATATTAATACATTTTTTGTACCGCTTCACTTTTTTAAACTTTAAGAAAGAAAAAGAAAGAAGTAAGAAAAGTGAAGAAAGTGCGCAAAGGTTGTGAAGTGCAAAAGAGTGTTGGGAAAAGAGAGCCCCTTAGAAAAGAAGTTAGAGAAGGAAGTAAAGTTAGAAAATAGACCCTAGAAAAGAAAGAGAAAGAAAGAAGGAACAATCGCTCTATTATAACTCTTATAACATACTTCATAGAGAAGGAACTACCAACCAAGTCTGTTTTTGTTTTACCTCCCATTACCAGGTCCAGATACCTTTTATTTATTTATTTGTTTTTCTAAATTACTATTGCACCTCATGCTTGTAATAGGTCCAAAAACGTAGACCACGTCTTTTGAAATTGGTCTACTTTGCCTACTAGGAGGAATCTCATCTCTTCCAGATGTAATGTTTCCAACATATTTGATGTCCACATTTTTATTGTTGGTGTGGGCGCATTTTTCCAGAATTTAAGTATAAGCTTTTTTCCCATTATTAGCCCATAATTGAGTAAATTCTTCTGATACACGTTTAATTCAGGAATACCTTCCGATATTCCAAAAATAATCCATTCTGGTTTTGGTACCAGTTTTATTTTGATTAATTTTGAAAAAATATCAAATATTTCAAACCAGAATTTTTGGATTTTTGTACAAAAAACAAAAGAATGTGCTATGGTAGCTTCTTGACATATACATTTATCACAGATTGGTGAGACGTTAGGAAAGATTTTATTTAGTTTGGTTTTTGAATAATATAATCTATGTAATGTTTTAAATTGGATAAGCGTATGTCGTACGTTGATCGAGCATTTATGCACCTGTAATAAATGATTATCCCAACTCTCTTTTGAAATTTTTATACCTAGATCTTGTTCCCAATCTCTTCTAATTCCATCTGTTGTGGGTATTTCTATGTTTAAGATGATATTATATAAGTATGATATTAAATTAACTGATTCCGCCTTTGTCTTCATTGCTTCATCTAGTAAGTCGGAAGGCATATTATAATAATCTTTTGTGTGTGTTTTCAAATAGTCACAGATTTGTAGATATTTAAAATATTGATTATTTTTCAAATTATATTTCAGTTGTAGTTGTTGGAATGATAGTAATTTTTCTAATTCATACAGATCTTCGAGCGTTTTGATTCCCATTCTTTCCCATTGTATAAATGATTTATCTATGATTGAAGGTTTAAACGATGGGTTATTGACTATTGGTATTAAGAGAGATAGGTTTCTTAATTTTAGATTCTGTTTTATTTGCTTCCATGTTCTAATAGTGCTATATATAATTGGATTTTTATTATAATTTTTATTATTCAAATTTATTGGAGAGAGAATAATCGCTCCTATATTATTCGGGGAGCAATCCCCTTTTTCCATTATAATCCAGTCCACCTGCTGGGCAGAATTGTCCAGCAGGTGAATCATATTTTTAATATTTACTGCCCAGTTATAATACATAAAGTTAGGGAGCGCTAGACCCCCCAACTCTTTTCGTTTGTTAAGGTGTGTTCTTTGTATTCTGTGGGATTTGTAATCCCATATAAAATTTGTAATGTCTGAGTCCAGTTTTTTGAAAAACTTTTTTGGGAGATATATAGGTATTGATTGAAATAGGTAAAGGATTTGTGGTAAGAAAATCATTTTTATAGCATTTATCCTACCTATTAAGGACATCGGAAGTGTTTTCCAAAATTTAATCAAATTATTTAATTTCTTAAGTAGGGGATTATAATTAGCTTTAAACATATCATGGTAATTTCTAGTGATCTCAATTCCTAAATATTTGAATTTTTCCATAGCTATTTTAAAAGGGAATTTCCTGAGATGTGTTGAGTCTTTTGGTTTAATCGACATAATTTCACTTTTGTTCCAATTTATTCTATATCCTGAAAAGGATCCAAAGTCCTCAATTAAGTTTAATATATTTGGTATACTAATTTGTGGTTTTGTGATGTACAGTAGTACATCATCAGCATATAGGGATAGTTTGTTGTTTGAATATTTTGTGTTATAACCGTGAATATTCGAGTGTGTTCTTATTTTTTCAGCAAGGGGTTCAATTACCAAAGCAAATAACAGCGGTGATAGTGAACATCCTTGTCTGTTGCCCCTAAATAATTCGAATTTTGAAGATAATATATTATTAGTTAGTATTCTAGCCGTAGGTTTGTTATATAGTAGTTTTATCCATGCAATAAAGTTTTCTCCCAATTGGAATTTTTGCAATACTTTGATCATATAGTCCCATTCTACTTGATCAAACGCTTTTTCTGCGTCCAGTGAGATGATAGCTAACTCTTGGTCATAAGATTTATGTGAATGCATTATGTTAAGCAAACGTCTCAAATTATTAAATGAGTGTCTCTTAGGTATAAATCCTGTTTGATCCTCATGTATTAGTCTACTAACATACTTGCTTAATCTATTGGCTAATGTTTTTGCTATTATTTTCTGATCCGTATTTAACAAAGCAATAGCTCTATATGATCCTGGTTCTTCTATATTTTTATATTTTTTAAGTATTAATATGATCGTTGATTCCGCTAGTGTTTCAGGTAGGTTTTGCTCTTTATAAGCATATGTATACATTTTTTGTAATCGTGGAGTAACTATATCATAAAAAGATTTATAAAATTCATTACTGAATCCGTCTGGTCCTGGTGTTTTTCCATTTTTTAGTGTTTTTATTGTGTCTTCTATCTCCTTAGAAGTAATTTGTGCTCCCAGTTCCTCTTGTTCCCTGCGTTCTAATTGTGGTAGATTACAATTATCTAAAAATTCTGAGATTTTATTATTGTCTATTGACGTTTTAGATGTGTATAGATTCTGGTAAAATTGAGCAAATCTTTTATTAATATCCTTGGGTATTGAAAATATTTATACCAGAGAAGTAAGAAATTCCATCACAGAGCTGAAAGAAAAACACATTTTCGTCATTTACAAGAAAACTCCTCTGTCAGTCGCTTCCCTTTGTCACAGTACGGCAGAATACTACTCCGCCATTCAATCATGGCTGATCTTTCTCTTCCTCCTAACCCCATTCTCCTGCCATCTCCCCATAACCTCTGACACCTGTACTAAACAATGCCTATAATGCTTCCGCCCCTCTCGCCCCCTCTCCTCCCCACCCCCTTCCGCCACGCCAGACCCCATTGTCCTTTGTTCTTCCCCTCCCACCTCACGGCGCCCCTCCCCCCCCGCGCTCTCATCGAACATCGACCATGGGTCGACCCATGAGGCCTCAACACCGCGAGGCTCCACCACCGCCACTTCTCCGCCAAGGCCCCACCGATGCAGTAAAATCACACAGCAGACCTCACCCAGGCAGTACACCAAGGGTCACCACGTTTCTGGCGCTAACAACCTTACACAAGTTCATCGAACAGTATTATCTGCTGCTCGCAGCGGTGGACAGGCTTGCCGCCGCATGTGGCCCCCCCCCAGCCAGGTCCCCCATGGCTCTCAGCAGCAACCCTCCGGGTCCACCATCGGTATTGGCAGCCCTTCCCCCCTCCACCCCCCCCCCCCCTCCACTGGGTTACTCTTGACGGCCCTACTACTCTCCAGCACGGGGGCCCCTCCTCGCTCTCAGCGGCTTCTCGGGAGCCTCCTGCCACCGCGCGGCGCATCTTAGGGCCTTCTATCCTCCAACACAGTCCTAAACCTTCAACACAAGGACTGCAGCAAATCAAAGTGGTGGTTCATAACAGATTCCAGCAGCAAACGGAAAGGAGGAAGAAATGCCGATCTAAGCGGCGGTGTCTGCAGCCCATCAATGATAAAGAAAAGCATAAAGACGAGCGTGCTTCCGAGCACATAGACACACACATACACAATATATACACACATAATATAAACACACCCACACACAAATACGTACACTCACACACCGCATGTACACCCACAAAACACATACACACAAACACACACAGTTTTACGCCAATTGGGCGGCACAATGGCGCCGCAGTAGAATTGCTGCCTTACAGCGTCAGAGACCAGGGTTCTGTAGGGAGTTTGTGCGTCCTCCCCGTAGGTTCTCTCTGGGTGCTCCCACACCCCAAGGACCTACAGGTTTGTAGCTTAATTGGCTTGGTATAATTGTAAATTGGCCCTAGTGTGTAGGATAGCGTTTGTTTATGGTGACCTTTAGGTTTGTAGGTTAATTGGCTTTCTATAAGTGTAATTTGTCCCTAGTGTGTGTAGGATAATAATAATGAATTTTATTTACGGGCGCCTTATACCGAGGTCTCAAGGACACCTTACAGAGATTTATAGGAAACATATAATCAGAATAGTGTTAATATGCGGGGATCGTTGGTCGGCGTGGACTCGGTGGGCCAAAGGGCCTGTTTCCGCGCTGTATCTCTAAACTAAACTAATCTGTATAGCGAATGAAGCAACATCAGAGGGTTTTATGAATCAATAGCGTGATTAAGTCAAATAGGCCACAGAAGGGATGGCTATGCGATTTCTCTTTTTGATGGATATTAAAGATCATTTGAGGCTTTTTATCTGATAGCTTTCATGGTCAGATTTATTGATCAAATTCACAGCACGCTATGGTGTCATCTAAAGTCACTATTGTAGAAGCTGACTGTGTTTAATCCGAAAGGCAACAGCAATCTGATACCCAGTTTCAACTTTTTTCCAAAGCAAGACATTAATTTATTACCCATGTGAAGGGTCTTAACCCGAAACATCGACCATTCACCCCCCTCCACAGATGTTACCTGGCCCACTGAGTTCCTGTTCTGAAGAAGGGTCTCGACCCGAAACGTCTCCCATTCCTTCTCTCCAGAGATGCTGCCTGTCCCGCTGAGCTACTCCAGCGTTTTGTGTCTATCTTCGTTTTAAACCAGCATCTGCAGTTCCTTCTTACACGAGTTCCTGTAGCAGTTTGGTTCATTCTCCCACAAGATTAGCATTATTCTGGAGGAACTGCGGAACAAAATTGCGGAGGAACTCGGCAGGTCTGGCAGCATCTTAGAAGGGTGTAGGAAGGAACTGTAGATGCTGGTTTAAACCATAGATAGACACAAAAAAGCTGGAGTAACTCAGCGGGTCAGATGGCATCACTGGGGAAAGGGAATAGGTGAAGTTTCTTCAGAAGAAGAAGGGTCTCGACACGAAACGTCCCCTAATCCTTTTCTCCAGAGATGCTGTCAGACCCGCTGATTTACTCCAGCTTTGTGCCATCTTCAGCATCCTAGGAGGGAATGGATGAACGAGAATTTGGATCGGGACCATTCTTCAGTCCTAACCTAAAATATTGCCTGTCCTTTCACTTCCAAGATGCTGCCAGACATAGAAACATAGAAAATAGGCGCAGGAGGAGGCATGTGATCATGGCTGATCGTCCCCAATCAATAACCCGTGCCTGCCTTCTCCCCATATCCCTTGATTCCACTAGCCCCTAGAACTCTATCTAACTCTCTCTTAAATCCATCCAGTGGTTTGGCCTCCACTGCCCTCTGTGGCAGAGAATTCCACAAATTCACAACTCTCTGGGTGAAAAGGTTTTTTCTCACCTCAGTCTTAAATGGCCTCCCCTTTATTCTAAGACTGGCCCCTGGTTCTGGACCAACATTGGGAACATTTTTCCTGCATCTAGCTTGTCCAGTCCTTTTATAATTTTATATGTTTCTATAAGATTCCCCCTCATCCTTCTAAACTCCAGTGAATACAAGCCTAGTCTTTTCAATCTTTCCTGCTGGGTTCCTCCAGAATGTTGTGTCCTTACCATTAATGTAAGCCTCTTTTGCATCATTGGTTTTGTACCAATACTTTAAAAAAAGAAAGGTCTGGACTCTGGAGTTGTTATTTCAGATTTCCAGCCTCTGCTGTTTTGTTCTTTTGATTTACAATTGCTTTGACATGGCTGCCTCAACACACAGCCACTGAAAATAATCAGATGGACATGACACTTAAATGGAGATGACAACGACTGCAAACTGCAGCAGATGAGAGTTATTGCAGGTAGAAATGACAAGCCCTCGCCCAGTAGGATCGAGAATCGAGTCACTGCCAGCATGAATGTTTTTTAAATGCTTCGCTTTCTTGAATCTCCTGGCAAAACATTGATAAATGTTCCCCTGCTCACATTTATCTTCACAAGCTGCAGCAAGGTAGAAGTGTATTGATGATTTGGTGTTTTGACACTTTTATGCTTCCGAGAAATAACAAGAGAAACCTCGGCTGTCAACCAAGCCATTTCTAATCTACCCTTTGAACCTTATTTCTCCTGATCCGGATATATTCAGGAGAGAGTTAGATATATTTCTCAGGGCTAACGGAATCAAGGGATATGGGGAGAAAGCAGGAAGGGGGTACTGATTTTGGATGATCAGCCATGATAATATTGAATGGCAGTGCTGGATGGAAGGGCCGAATGGCCTACTTCTGCTATTTTCTGTATTTCTATGATCCTCTCTGGCCCACAAGTACGGTAACATTTCAGATCAATCAGTTAAAAAAAAAACGAATTCCCAGAACCTTTCCTTGCACTGGTGCAATGCAATTTGATCTACATCTCAATGGTAGAGTTACCATTTGACATTGAGGATCTGGAGGTGTGTGGAACAAACTCGTGAGGCATTCTCCCCCGAGGATAATCCATCTGCGATACAGTGGGATGTGGGAGAAATGGCTGCACTTTGTCACTGCACTCATTGCTTTATCACCATTTGATCAGTCGATCATTCTCCATCTGCAATTCGTCCAACAACTCAGAATTAAAGGACGTTCTTTTAGGAAGGAGGTGAGGACAAATCTCTTTAGTCAGAGGGTGGTGAATCTGTGGAATTCTTTGCCACAGAAGGCTGTGGAGTCCAAGTCAGTGGATATTTGTAAGGCAGAGATGGATAGATTTTTGATTAGTACGGGTGTCAGAGGCTATGGGGAGAAGGCAGGAGAATGGGGTTAGGAGGGAGAGATAGATCAGCTGTGATTGAATGGCAGAGTGGACTTGATGGGCCGAATGGCCTAATTCTACTCCCATTCCTTACGACCTAATGAACAACGGCGGTGTCATTGGCGAACTTGAAGTTAGAGTTCGAACTGTGTCTGGCTACAGGGTCGTGAGTATAGAGTGAGTAGAACAGGGGGCTGAGCACACAGCCTTGAGGTGCTCCCAGGCTGATGGTTATCGAGGAAGAAGTGTTGCTACCAATTCGTACAGATTGTGGTCTGCTGATGATGAAGTTGAGGATCCAGTTGCAGAACCGATGCGCAGAGACCCAGTTCCGTAATACCCGGGAATACTATCCCAACGTTTAAGAAACAGTTAGACAGGTACATGAATAGGACAGGTTTGGAAAGGAAATGAGCCAAACGCGGGCAGGTGGGACATGTTCTCCAGTGTGGGCAAGTTGGGCCGATGAGCCTGTTTCCACGCTGTATGATCCTACAATGCCATTACTTGAGGGCTTCAATTAGTACATTTCACAGATTGTCATCACCAGCATAGCTGTCAATGACAGCTGGTAAATTCCATTTACATTTTTTCACGAGGGTAGGAAATCTAAATTTACTCGTTGAAAGACGCGTTCGAAACATGGCAGATACTTTATTTAAAAATTGCTCGGCACACATTGATAGCTTTTGATCCCTACGATAAAATATGCAGTGAAGAAATGCCTTTTGAACATTTCAATTGTTGCAGACATTTGCACAACCTGCCAGTGGAACTTTGCCCCAGTTATGAAGATAAATGAGCTATCAAAAAGTTATGAAATGCACAAAGCTTAATCACATCTTTTCATCAAATCACACTTCCAATGCTACCAAAACTCTGGAGTAGACAGTTTTGAATGCAGTTTTACAAACTAGGTGAAGCCATATATAATAGAAATAGAGTGTGATGAAATTATTTTTTTAGTTTAGAGATTCTGTGCGGAAACAGGCCCTTCGGCCCACTGAGTCCGCACCAACCAGCAATCCCCGCACATTAACACTATCTTACACACACTAGGGACAATTTACATTTATACTAAGCCAATTAACCTACAAGACTGTACGTCTTTCGAGTGTGGGAGGAAACCGAAGATCTCGGAGAAAACCCACGCGGTCATGAGGAGAAAGTACAAACTCCATACAGCAGCACGCGTCAGTCGGGATTGAACCCGGGTCCCTGGCGCTGCAAGCGCTGTAAGGCAGCAACTCTACTGCTGCGCCACCGTGCCGCTCTTATATTAAAGGAGGAGAAAGTTGGAATATACGACATTCTTCACAATGAGGAGGCAGTTTCTTCATGATTTTCTGAATCACTTCATCGTCGGCGACTCAGTAGTGCAGCGGGTAGAGCTGCTGCCTCACAGCACCAGAGACCCAGGTTTGATCATGACCTCGGGTGCTGCCTGTGTGGAGCTTGTACGTTCTGCCCTGTGACCACGTGGGTTTCCTTTGGGTGCTCAGGTTTCCTCCCACATCGCAAAGAAGTGTGGGTTTCACGGGATTCAATGGAAATTGTCCAACTCATCCAACAGAATTGTTGAATGAGTCAAATACATTTCTAAGATGACAGATGAAGCTTGACACCTCATGTCCTGCAGTATCTGCATCCCAAAAAGAGTCAATGTTCAAGAAGAAACTGCAGATGCTGGAGAATCAAAGGTAGACAAAATTGCTGGAGAAACTCAGCGGGTGTGGCAGCATTTAAGGAGCGAAGGAAATAGGCAACGTTTCGGGCCGAAACGTTGCCTATTTCCTTCGCTCCATAGATGCTGCCGCACCCACTGAGTTTCTCCAGCAATTTTGTCTACCTCCAAAAAAGAGTCATACAGAAGGGAGAGGAGGGGGGAAACACACACCAGCCAGTAACGATGGTAACCACCTCACGCCCATGGAACCCTCTCTGTCACCAAAGCCCAGGACTGGTGAGCGGTGCTTGATCTCTACGCCCAATTCTCCATCCGTAAAAGTGTCAGGCCTCTTAGCTGTTCTGGAACGCATTGTCCACAAATGGGACATGAGCTTTCAGCTGATCCATGCCCCACAGTGTCCCAAGATCTGCAGTTCTCGTCCTAAACTTCCCACCTCTCTTTCCTTTTTAGGATGCTCCTTTGTAGCCAATCTATTTGCAGGCGCTGTTATCAGGCAACAGAACTCTCCTACCAACAACTAGAGAGCGGTCCTGAGCTGATATCTACCTCATTGGAGATGTTCGGACTGCGGGATACAGAGGAGACATGAGTGAGGCGTTACAGATGGCAGGGCGACAGATGGCGCAATGGGCTAAGTGTTCGGCTGGCAACCGGAAGGTAGCCGGTTCGAATCCCGCTTGGAGTGCATACTGTCGTTGTGTCCTTGGGCAAGACACTTCACCCACCTTTGCCTGCGTGTGAATGTGTGTGAATGTGTGTGAGTGATTGGTGGTGGTCGGAGGGGCCATAGGCGCAGATTAGCAGCCACGCTTCCGTCAGTCTGCCCCAGGGCAGCTGTGGCTACAAACGTAGCTCACCACCACCGAGTGTGGACTGAGGAGTGAATGAATAATGCGATGTAAAGCGCCTTGAATATTAGAAAGGCGCTATATAAATCCATTCCATCATTATTATTATTACACAAGGAACTGCAGATGCTGGTTTAAACCGAAGATGGACACAAAATGCTGGAGTAACTCAGCGGGACAGGCAGCATCTCTGGAGAGAAGGAATGGGTGACGTTACGGGTCGAGATCCTTCTTCAGGCTGAAGAAGGGTCTCGACTCAAAACGTCAACCGTTTAATTGGAGTTAACTGGATGTTATCTTGCACAAAACGTGATGTCCTTTATCATGTATCTGTACACTGTGGATGGCTCGATAGTAATCATATACAGTCTCTCCACTGACTGGTTAACTCGCAACAAAAGCTTTTCACTGTACCTCGGTACATGTGACAATAAACTAAACTAAACTAAATAACCAAACTAAACAAAACTGTATATTCTCCCGGAAGGTAGAAGAGAGAAAAGGGGAATGAGCAGGGTGGCCAAGCATCCTTGATGATACTTGTAGCCTTCCTGATGCAATGCACAGTAAAGGTGGACTCAATGAAAGGAAGTGTTGAGCCTGTGATGGATTGGGAAGTGTGTGCTACTCTTTGCAGTTTCAGGTGGTTGAGAGCAGAGCAGTTGCTGTACAAGCTGAGATGCATTCCACCAAGATATTGTCTATGGTGCCTCTGTGGAAATTGGAATGAATCCTCATGGTCATGCCCAATCTCCTCAGACGCCGAAGAGAGAAAATATGCTTGTGTGCTTTCTTGGTTACGACATCAGTGTCAAGGGACATCAGTGAAAATAAACTAAACTCAAACTAAGAAGCTTTTTACACTTTGACTCAATATGACTCAATAACACTTTGACTCAGTTACACTTTGCTAGATGACAGTCCCTGAGATGAGTCTCAAATTGTTTAATTACAGTTTTTTAAAAATAAAACACATGCACACTTACACATACACACACAGACATACACACCAGGCACGTGCTGTCAGGGTAGGCAAGGTAGGCACTGCCTACCCTGACTAAAATTATAAAATGGTAATAACTAAATATAAATAGTAAAGGCATGGGAGAATTATGCCTATCTAAGAGATCGATTTCTTAGGTAGGCATAATTCTCTGTGCCTTTCATCCGCTGCACTTGTAACCCTTGAAGGTCTGTGCAGCCCATGTGCCGTCAGCGCTGCTTCGAGCCGTCAATTTCAAGCGGGCTGAAGGCAGCAGAAATTCTGCCCTTTGCAGCACTGCGCATGCGCAGCAGCCTACTGCACATGCACAGCGCTGGTTTCTTGGCGGGGTTTTCAAATATGGATTGTCATTATTTTAAGTGTATCTTAGGAAACAAAGAGAGAAGAATGGAGTTGGTGTACCGATAATGTGGTAAGTACATTTTGTGTTTATATTTTTTACTAGACTAAGTGGGATCCGTTGGGTCCCATGTTCACATGGGAGGCTGGTCCCCCGACGCAATATTCCACCTCTCCACCAATTCCAATATTCGTGGCCAGTGGGGGGGGGGGGGCTTTCTGGAGCGCTGGTATGGGTTTTGTTGGCTGCAGGGACTACTGGTCTCCAGAGGGCTAGTATGGACATTGTTGGCCAATTGGATTCTTGGGGTGGCAGCTCAGTCCTCAAGCCTGATGTGCTGGCAGCTCACTCACGGCTGGTGGGCTGGCAGTTGACTCACGGCTATTCCTTGAAATTCCATTTCAACCAGATTGCAAGGCCACCAAATTCAAATCCATTTTCCCACCATTTCAAGCAGGGTGCAAGGCCACCAAATTCAAGTGCAGTTTCTTACCTCTTCGAGCAGGGTGCAAGGCCACAAAATTCAAGTGCAGTTTCATACCACTTCAAGCAGGTTGCAAGGCCACCAAATTCAGGTTCAGTTTCCTACCATTTCAAGCAGGGTGCAAGGCCACCAAATTCAACTGCAGTTTCATACCACTTCAAGCAGGGTGCAAGGCCACCAAATTCAAGTGCATTTTCATACCATTTCAAGGAGGGTGCAAGGCCACCAAATTCAAACGCAGTTTCATACCATTTCATGCAGGGTGCAAGGCCACCACATTCAAATCCAGTTTCATACCATTTCAAGCAGGGTGAAACCACCATAAAACCACACAAAACACCACACTCACAGTTCAGTAGACATTCAGTGTGTTCAGTTGATTCACAGCTCAGACAGAGTCGCGACCTCTCCCTCCCTCGTCATGCAGAGACTGAGCCACACCCACACTTCCGGGTTTTATAATCCGGAAGTGTGGGTGTGGCCTTCATGGCGTGATTGACAGGAGAGAGATTCTCAACATTTTTTTAAACACTAATAACACTTTTATTTTTCAATGATGGGAAGAATCCTCTGCACCTGATGAGTGGAGGGGGACTGAGTAAGATGGTCAAAAATCACAGCCGTAAGTGGTAGCGTTTTATCTAAAATCAATATAGTGCAAACAGGAAGTTGTCAAGTTTAGACAAACAACCATTTGCAGCGCCTTTTTACTTCAACCCAAACCCCCAAGCAACCGTCTGCAGTGCCTTTTTACTTCAACCGAAAATCCCCAAACAACCCTTTGCAGTGCCTTTTTACTTCAACCCAAAACACCCAAACAACCCTTTGCAGTGCCTTTTTACTTCAACCCAAACCCCCCAAACAACCATTTGCAGTGCCTTTTTACTTCAACCCAAACCCCCCAAACAACCATTTGCAGTGCCTTTTTACTTCAACCCAAACCCCCCAAACAACCATTTGCAGTGCCTTTTTACTTCAACCCAAACCCCCCAAACAACCATTTGCAGTGCCTGTTTACTTCAACCCAAACCCCCCAAACAACCATTTGCCGTGCCTTTTTACTTCAACCCAAACCCCCCAAACAACCATTTGCAGTGCCTTTTTACTTCAACCCAAACCCTCCAAACAACCATTTGCAGTGCCTTTTTACTTCAACCAAACCCCCCAAACAACCATTTGCAGTGCCATTTTACTTCAACCCAGACCACCCAAACAACCATTTGCAGTGCCTTTTTACTTCAATCCAAACCCCCCAAACAACCCTTTGCAGTGCCTTTTTACTTCAACCCAAAACCTCCCAAACATCCATATGCAGTGCTTTTTACTTCAACCCAAAACCCCCAAACAACCATTTGCAGTGCCTTTTCACTTCAACCCAAAACCCCAAACAACCATTTGCAGTGCCTTTTTACTTCAAACCAACCATATTTTCATTTTCAAACCACATTATGGGCACTCACAGTTGAGTAGACATGTGTTCAGTGTTATTCAGAGCTCAGAAAAATGTTACCCTCTCGCTTCCTCCATCTTGCAGAGACTGAGTGAGGCACACCACTTCCGGGTTTATAGTCCCTCCCCCCTCCCACCAGCAGGGGCAGCAGAGAGAATGGCACATTTTTTAAAAACATTAATATCTCTCTGATTTTTCATCGATGGGAAAAATCCTCTGGTCCAGTCCGGCGGAGGGGGGCTCTGAGTGGGGTGGCCAAAAATGATGGCCGTAAGTGGCGGTGTTCTCTCAGAAATCACATCGCATTGAGTCAAAAGCGGTCAAGATCTTACTTTTCGTAATATAGATACCGTATTTCCAGGGGTGTGGGGGTGGGGGGGAGAGTTCCTTTCACAGCGTTTGGGGAGTCTGGCCCGGGGTAATGTTGTGGGGAGGGCAGGAGTGGCGGTGAAGGAGGGGGTCGGGAGCATGCCACTTGCGACGCTCCTTGCACGGAGGCATGCAATGCCAACGCATTGAGGCCGGGGGGAGAAGTAGCTCGGGTGGCTGTGAGTGGCCGCCGGGCCGGACAGCGGAACCGGCCGCCACCTCAGTGCCTTCTGCCGGCCCCCGCTCACCTCTGGCAGCTCTCCATCTAAAAACCTCGCTCCTGCCGCTCGCTGGTCTCACTCATGTCAGCCGCTTTCCGCAAATCCTTAAATTCTGACAGCGCGATTGAGTTTACTCAGCTGTGGGAATTTAGAGGTACCAGAATGCCAGAGGTGAGCGGGTTGGCAGAAGGCGTTGAAGTGGCGGCCAGTTCTGCTGTCGGGTCCCGGCGGCCGCTCGCAGCTACCCGAGCTACTTCTATCCCCGGCTACAATGCAGTGGCTCGACGCCTGGAGCGCCGTGGCAGTGGTGAGTGAGTGAGTTACTGGCATTATCCCCGACCCCATCCTTCTCAACACTCCTGCCCTCCCCGCAACTTTACACCTGGCACAGACTCTCCACACGCTGTGAAAGGAACTCTTCCCCCAATTGGTCCCTTGAACAAGTGTTGTCATTCAATTAGATGACAACTGATTCAAATTTTCCCTGTGCTCCCGTTTTTCCCACCATCTCTCCACCTGCCATCACCCTTCACCCCCCCCCCCCCCTCCCCACCCATTCAGCAATTCAGAATAAAGGAGACTTGGAAGCCTTGGGCAAATTGAATTGTTACTGTCTTTATTTTTATTTTTTATTTTTACGGAGAGAACAATTAAGCCGACTGACTGCCTACCCTGAGTAATTACTCACGGCACATGCCTGATACACACACACATACACTTACATACACACGCACACACACATACACACGCTTATTCGTACACACGTACACACGCACACAAACACCACACACACACCCACCCGCACACACACAGCCACACACATAGCAGTACGGAGATGAGGGCGCACTGCATGTGTAGTTCATAAGATCTCTTCGCAACAGAACTCTGATTATAGTCTGGGGTCCCTCTACTCTTTCCCTAGAAGGGATGGAGATTGGCTGCAAGTATACTTGTAGGTATGTTACAAAACTTACCTTCAGCGGCGCTGCAGTTCTGTCACTGCCCGTGTGCGCGACTTTGGCGCCTTTGAGAGGGGGGCGGGTTTAAAATGCTTTGTTTCTCTAGCCTATTCAAATCGATGTCTGTCAGGCTGTTTAGCTGCTAAAGAATAATTGCTTCGACTGCCGTTTTATTAAGTTTCTTTTAAACTGCACTGGATATTTTATGAACAGGAGTAAATTAAAAATGATCTTCTAAAGCCATCAATGCCGACAACGGGGACGGATTTCATGTACGGGACAGGTAAAGGAAAGCCGTTTATTTTATACTAGGCCAAGTGCAGACCCGTTCGGTCTGAACCCCGAACGTGCTTCAGACCCCGGGGCGAAAATCACTCGCGAAAAAAAAGAAATGCCATCGTTTTTGGAGCAGAGCCGGTCGGCAGCAGCCATTATGGTGGCTGGCCAGCAGGAGGAGACAAAATGAGTGAGTGGGGGGGGGGGAGAAGGATTTTATTAAAAATGTCTACATAAACACGACGAAATTTAATCAGGAGTGGATACTTGGAATGAAAAGTGAAATCTCTACCGAAATGGAAAAAATCTCGGTGTTTCTGCGTGTGGTGTTGGCGTACCAAAGAATCAAAGGAAGGCTGGCACCCACAAGACAGGCAGAAACACACACACATAGGCAGAAACACACACACACACAGAGTTTTAAATATAGATAGAAAGATATAAACTTGCTTCTAAGGATGCCTTTAATCAAAATTTCACGCTGTGAAAATGTCATTATGTAAATATACGAACCGGCAGTATTTTTCCTGCCGATATGAGGTTTAAATTCACTGCAAATGCAACGTTCCAAACCAGAGCGTTCCACAAAAACCCACTCGCAAGATGATTGAAATGGCCATTAATTTACGGGAATTAAACACTAAATTCCTTCCATTTGGCCTATAAATTAATGACAATGAGATTTAAAAATCATGTTATATTGTGAATTATTGTGTGAATGTTATTTGAACACAGGCTATTTAAAAATGTTAACTTTTTCTTAAGAAATGGATAGATGTTTAGATCTAGTAATTGAATTTTGTAATTAGCTACAATTGGGTAACTAACTAATTATATGCTTTAATTTCAGGTCATCCAAGTAAGATTGTTTCATATTTGTTTCAGAATGCTTCAATCTATAATAACTGAAAATTTCATTCAGTTCTCTTAATTTTTAAGAAAGTTATGGGCTTTTGACTGTCCTCGATCACAGCTTTTGAGTTAAGCCAATGGAAAAAGCAATAGGGAACAAGACGCTAATTTCAGAGTATGAAAATGGCCATAACGTTTTTAATACTGAAGATATGAAAGTGAATTAGGTGTCAAATTAAACTTATTTTTATGCTTTATCTGATGGGATGAATTGCAGACTTGATTTTTTAAATCTCAAAATTTTGTAACATTGCTAATACTTGCACAGAATATGGACTACACCAATTTCACTACACCAATTGGTGTATGTGATAATAAATGTCCTTTGTCCTTTGTCCTTTGTCCTTTGTCCTTTGACACACCTTGAGCAAAGCTTCTACGGTTCTAGCACTGTCAGCAGCAATCAACTAGATATTAATGGAGTGTTAGCTGTTTCAACTGACAGAGGCACATGTTCTCATCACGAACGACAACAGAAGAGCAGTCTACAACACCAGTCAATGTGGGAACACGGCCAGTGCTGCAAATCCCCCCTGGCTTTGCTCACTGACAGTGGGGAGGATGATGCTCTGGTTATTTCTGGCATACTGGTTGCTGACATCGTTCTGATAGTTTTTATACCGTTGCTTAGCACGGCAATCCCTTTGTTAAACAGACAGAAGTGGCCTGTGACAGAGAGGTTAACATGACCTCTTTATTCAGAAGATAGACACAGGAAGCTGGAGTAGCTCAGCAGGTCAGGCAGGAAGAGGTGACGTTTCCGGTCGAGACCCTTCTTCAGACTGAGAATCAGGGGGGAGGGAACTGAGAGATATGAAAAGGTACATAGAACAAAATAGTGAAAGATGTGCAAAAAGGCAAATCAAAGCCAGCAACGATGACCAGGGAAAGGTGGAGCCCACAATGGTCCATTGTTGGTTGTGGGGAAGGTGATAATGAGTAATATAAACAGTGAAACTCAGCAGGACAACAGTGAAACTAATACGACAACTAGGGTGGGGGAGACACGGAGAGAGGAGGGAAGCAAGGGCTACTTGACTTTAGAGAAATCAGTATTCATGCTGGGTTGTAAGGTGCCCAAGCAAAACATGAGGTGCTGTTCCTCCAATTTGCATTTGAACTCACTCTGACAGTGGAGGAGGCCCAGGACAGAAAGGTCAGTGTGGGGATGAGAAGAGGAATAAAAGTGTTTGGCAAACGGGAGATTGTGTAGGCCAAGGCGGACTGAGCAAAGGTGCTCAGGGAAATGATCGCCCGGTCAACGTTTGGTCTCGCTGATGTATAAGAGTCCCACATCTTGAACAACGGATACAGTAGATGAGGTTGGAGGAGGTGCAAGTGAAGCTCTGCCTCACCTGAAAAGACTGTCGGGGTCCTTGGACAGAGTCGAGGGAGGAGGTATAGGGACAGGTGTTGCATCTCCTGCGGCTGCAGGGGGGAAAAGTACCGGGGGAGGGGATAGTTTCGTTGGGAATGGATGAGTTTATCCACGGTCCAATTTAGTTTTCAGGACAATACTTAGTGAAGGCACTCATGATTTATACTGACTGGAAGAAGGGTCTCCAAACATCTACATGGTTATGCTGTAGGAAGGAACTGCAGATGCTGGTTTACACCGAAGATAGACACAAAGTGCTAGAGCAACTCAGCGGGACAGGCAGCATCTCTGGAGAGAAGGAATGGGTGACGTTTGGGGTAAAGACCCTTCTTCCAGTCAGTATAAATCACGAGTGCCTTCACTAAGTATTGTCCTGAAAACTAAATTGCCCGGTGTAAATGCATTGCAGTTGGGCCATTTCATTAGCAGGGAAACCTCACTTCCAATATTCTGAAATCATGGAACTTTCTGGCTTGAAAACATTGCCGCCTCTAAATTAAAAACCAGGCAGCACAGTGGCGCAGCGGTAGAGTTGCTGCCTTACAGCGCCAGAGACCCGAGTTCGATCCTGACTACAGGTGCCGTCTGTACAGAGTTTGTACGTTCTCCCTGCGACCTGCGTGGGTTTTCTTCAGGATCTCCGGGTTTCCTTCCACATTCCAAATATGTACTGGTTTGTAGGCTAATTGTTCAAGAAGCAACTGCAGATGCTGGAAAATCGAAGGTAGACAAAAGTGCTGGAGAAACTCAGCGGATGCGGCAGCATTTACCTTCCTTCGCTCCATAGATGCTGCCGCACCCGCTGAGTATCTCCAGCACTTTTGTCTACCTGTAGGCTAAATGGCTTGGTATCATTGTAAATTGTCCCTAGTCTGTGTAGGGTAGCGTTAGTGTCGCTGGTCGGCGCGGACTCGTTGGGCCGAAGGGTCTGTTTCCGCATTGTACCTGTCAAACTAAAACTAAACAAAAAATAAAAACTACAATGCTAACCGAATATAAATCCCACTCTCCATCCGAGTTCTCAAAGTAGTTTCGCTGTCCTCCTGATGAAATGTTACTGATTGTATACCTTGTTGTCACCTTCCCCTCAGCCAACAATGAACCATTCAACATTTTCCTTGAACATCGTCCCCTTTGATCTGTTTTCACACCTTACCCTTCCATATCTCTATCTCTCCCTCTCCCCTGACTCTCAGTCGGAAAAAGGGTGTCGACCCGAAACGTCACCCATTCTTTCTTCCCAGAGATGCTGCCTGCCCCGTTGAGTTACTCCAGCATTTTGTGTCTATCTTCGGTTTAAAGCCAGCCTCTACCGTTCCTTCGAACACATAGTTTTTTTCGCATTGTGTCAGCTTGCCAACATTCCCAGTTGCTCGGTTTCCATTGTCAGCTCCTAAGCCTCTGCTCAACAAACTGAGCAACCATGAACCTGATTGCATGTTCCTACAAAGACACTGCTGCACCTGTCAAACAGCTGGTGCTATCATGTTCTGAGTTGGCCAAGAGTTCAGAGCAAGAATAACGCACAGGTGACTCTGTGATTTCAACAAAAGCTAGCTGCAGAGATTATTGCTGAAAATGTTTACAGTAAGATATACCAGTTTAATTTAGTGATACAGCATGGAAACAGGCCCTAGGGCCCTCTGAGGCCATGCCGACCTTCAATCATCCATTCACGCTAGTTCTATGCTATCCGACTTTCTTATCCATTCCCTACACTCTCACAGCCAAATTAACCGTGAAACCCGCACTTCTTTGTGATGTGGGGGGAAACCGGAGCCTGGCAGGGCGGCATGGTGGCGCAGCGGTAGAGTTGCTGCCTCACACCACCAGAGACCCTGGTTCGATCCTGACTGTGGGTGCTGTCTGTACGGTGTTTGTACGTTCTCCCCATGACCTGCGTGCGCTTTCTCCGTGAGCTCCGGTTTCCTCCCACACACCAAAGACGTACAGCTTTGTAGGTTAATTGGCTTAATTGGTTAGAAAAAACCCCAATTTAAGGATGTGCTCAGTGTGACTTGAAAAAAATCCATCACCTCTATGATTTCATGGGAACCTATGTTGAAGGACTATGTGGGACCCTGCTTAATCTATGGAAGAAGTACCCCGTCTCAGAAACATCCACCCATCTGTTCCATCACACTAATCATCTGTAATTCCCCACTGGCCTCAAAGCCAGAGTCCATCTCATCCACCCAAAATCCCAAAGGAATGAATAGGGAGAGGACAACAAATACAGAAGCAAAGTTATCTCTGGGGGTGTCGAGGCTCGAGGTGGGATTGGTTTTCCTTATACTGAGGACAGAAAAGCCACGGAAATACTGGGTAAAGAGTGGAAAAACTATTTCCACAAACGTTCCTGATTTTTAACACAGAAGTTGCATTACTTATGACAGCAATGATTATTGAGGATTGGGTACTCATGGAGGGGGGGGCGGGAGGGGATACAGTGGTGCAGTTGGTAGAGCTGCTGCCTCACAGCGCCAGAGACTTGGGTTCAATCGTGACCTCAGGTGCTGTGCCGACCGTCAAGTATTCAAGTTCAATGTAGTTTTACCCTGATTAATTCATGCCAATTATAACCTTCACCACACATATGTGCATGCCACCCTTTACATGGTATTACGGTACTACACAAAGACTCGCTCTCTCGCTCGGGCACACTAGTTGGTAAAGCCAGACGCAAGCAGCTGGCTGTTGAAATGTTCCTGTGTATTTAATGGAATAAAGTTTGATTTCACCATGATTTCATCATTGTTTTTTCTTATACAATGATACAATTTATTTGTTATCATTTGAACCTCATTGAGGTTCAAACGAAATTTGGTTTCTGCAGTCATACAAACAAGTAGAAGAACCAAGACACAACACAATTTACACAAACATCCATCACAGCGAATCTCCTCCTCGCTGTGATGGAAGGCAAAGTCTTATCTCTCCCCTGCACTCCCCATTCTCCTCCCGATGTCGGAGTCAAAGCCCCCAGCGGGCGATGGTAAATAAGTCCCACGGCCATTAAAGCCGCGCCGGGCGATGCAAGGTCTTGATGTTGGAGCCCCCGGCGGGCACTAGCAAGTCCCGCGGCCATTTAAAGCCGCGCCGGGCGATGTAAGGCCCCGCTCCAGGTCATCCTCAACCCCGCAACTCGGGCGGGAGAAGTCGCCGTTGCGGATGCCCCGAAAAGCAGGCTCCCACCAGGGACCCGCGAGCTCCCGATGTCACCGTCCACCAGACCTGCGGCTGGCGCCTCCGAATCTCCGGGGTCGGGCCGCAGCAACGTGTCACCACAGCTCCTCCCGCTCCGAACTCGGCCAGCTGATAAACATGGTGTTAGAGTCATGGATCAGGTCTCCAACTAGTTTGCCTGAATTTATTTTAGTTAATTTTTTTACATCGAAAAATGGATAGTTCCTTAAGGGGCTGTCCCACTTGGGCGACCTAATCCGCGAGTTCTGGCGAGTTTGCCATGATCACAATGAATGGTGGTGCTGTCTCGAAGGGATGAATGGCCTCCTCCTGCACCTATTTTCTATGTTTCTATAGTGTCTATGACTCATACTCGCAGCATGGTCGACACAAGGTCGTAAGAGGTCTTTGTAACTCTCCTTCATGCTCGAGAGTGGTCCCCGTGTACTCGAGGCCTCAGCTAGGTCGAGGCGTATTTTTCGACATGTTGAAAAATGCCCGCAAGTAAAAAAAGGTCGCCATGGAAAAAATCTATACTTTTTTTACTCGTAGGTTTAGTCGTAGTAGGTCGTAGTAGGTCGGCATGTTAGTCGTAGGTAATTGAGCATGGTCGAAGGTAGTCGAAGGTAGTCGTAGATAGTCTTCATCATAGTCGAAGGGAGGTCGAATGGAGGTCAAAGGGAGGCCGAAGGAGGTCGTCTTCACTCTCCACTATTCGGTGTCCAATTTTCCCGAAGTTAGTCGTAGCTAGTCGAAGCTGGTCTTCAACATAGTCGAAGGAGGTCTTCATCATGACATTTTTTCAAACTCTCCTAAACACTTCTAAACTCGCCAATTAGGTCGCCCAAGTGGGACTGCCCCTTTACGCAGACCAGATCCTTTAGTGTTCGACAGTGAGCTTGCTGAACAGTGGCGCATCATCGAGGTGGAATTCGGGATTTTCATTGATGCTGCCCACCCTGCAGCTGCACCCCACACTGTTGCGTCAATTCTCCTCAATGTGGCGGGCACAGAGGCTGCCCTGCGGCACAGGATTTCCACTATGCCCCAGACCATACTGATCCGGTAACACATGTTGTGACCCCAGCAGAATCCATCAGAGACCCGGTCTGCCTCCTCCGAAAGTTCAGAGACCTGTGCCAACTTCGCGCGTTATCATGGAGCACCACGAGTTTTTTTCCCCGCAGCCAACAAGAGGGCGAAACGGGGTTGAATCCTACATTGGTGCCCTTAAGAGCATTGCATCCAGATGCCACTTCCAAGCCCGTGACGTGCTCATCTGCGGCAGACTCGTATATATCATCCTGAATGATAAGGTGAGAAATCAATTATTCCGGGATGAGGAGCTTACACTTGATCAGGTTGAACGTGCCTGCCGGGTTGCACAATACACTGATACCCATACCAAAGCCTTGGGACCGGGGCCACACTCTGCCTACAATGTCCTTATTAATTCATGTCATTTATAACCTTCACCACACATATGTGTATGCCACCCTTTACATGGTATTACGGTACTACACAAAGACTCCCTCTCTTGCTCGGGCACACAGACGCAAGCAGCTGGCTGTTGAAATGTTCCTGTGTATTTGATGGAATTGCACCAGTTGGATTGCACCATGAGTGTGTTTTTCTTATTGGGCCGCCGATAAACAGAGGTAGGATCAGTTTTCCTTATAATGAGGACAGAAAAGCCACGGAAATACTGGGAAAAGAGTGGAAAAACTAGTTCCACAAACGTTCCTGATTTTTAATACAGAAGTTGCATTACTTATGACAGTAATGATTATTGAGGATTGGGTACTCAAGGGGGGGAGGGGGGGTACAGTGGCACAGTTGGTAGAGCTGCTGCCTCACAGTGCCAGAGACTTGGGTCCAATCCTGAGCTCGGGTGCTGTGCCGACTGTCGAGTACTCAAGTTCAATGTTTCTCCCACGATCTCACCCACTACCTACACACCAGGGCCAATCTACAGAGGCCACTCGGCCTACAAACCGGCACGTCTTTGGCATGTGGGGGGAAACCGGGGCACCAAGAGGACACCCACGCGGTCACAGCGAGAACATGCAAACTCCACACAGACAGCACCCGAGGTCAGCACTCAAGGTCAGGGTCTCTTGTGTGCTGACCTTGACCTTGCAGCTCTGGCACTCTTCCACTGTGCCGCCCACTGGACAGTACGAAAAGTCAGAAATTAACCAAACTCCCCGCTGTAAAGACCAACGCTATAGGATCTTTGGTAAAGACCGAGCAAATCAAATTAAACAGCATTTGTTTCGACAAGCTGGGACTTACAAGTCAATGGCCAAAATGTTACTGGTTTTCACAAATCTATGCTTGAGAGACAGTCACCAAGAGCGTTCCCTGTCCTTTGTCGTAGTGAATAAAACCTCTGTTCAGTGACAAACTAAATAAAATAAAACATTTTGACGGAATGAAGATTCATTAAGTGAATGTGGAATGTAGAAACAAGGAACAGCAGTTGCTGGTTTACCAAAAAAAAGATCCCTGGAGAACATGGAGAGGTGACGTTTCGAGTCGGGACCTTTCTTCAGACTGATTGTAGGAAGGAGGGGGGTATGGGGGGGTGGGGGGGGAGGGAAGAAGAAGGTGTGAATGTTTTCTAACACCGGGGTAGAATTCTATATGGCTGCCTCAGGCATATACTGGAGCCTTGTATTATATTAGCCCCAAGCCTTGTATTAGTTTAACAGTATCCTGACCTTAAGGGTCAGCTCCCTTATAAAATGGTGCCACTGAATATTTTATATTGCAGGTGTCTGCTTAACGTCACGCCACACACCATAACATACAATAACTACATGAATTATGGAGTAACTCAGCCGGCCAGGCAGCATATCTGGAGAAAAGGAATAGGTGGCGTTTCAGGTCGAGACCCTTCTTCAGTTATATATATATTCCTTTTCTCCAGAGATGCTGCCTGACCCGCTGAGCTACTTCATCACGTTGTGTCTTTTTTAGTAAAAAGTACAACACTGGCTTTCTAAGGCCAGAGCACATATTAGTTCTATACTGTAACATTGACATGAATGCCTAAAGAAAGAGCTAGGAGTCATGTTAGAAATAACATTATAATATAAGCAATAAGTATCCAACCTAACTTTACCTCGCATTAGGAGATTGGCTTAGATGTAAGGGAACCCCCTCCTACAGATTGTGTATACTGAGGGGGAAGGGAAATAGAGAAGATCAAAGAAGATGGTATTGTAATGTCTGGGAGTTAATAAAATAAGATCTCGCCCTGCAATAAGCAACTGAAGATAAGGAAATAAACTCATATTTACACTTGACTCCATTATGTTGTCCAAAGAGGATGTTACCAAGAGCGTTCCCTGTCCTTTATCCGAGTGAATAAAACCTCTGTTCAGTGACAAACTAAATCAAATAAAACCTTTTGTTGTAATGAAGATTCATTAAGCGAATGTAGAAACAAGGAACTGCAGAGATGCCGCCTGGCCTGCTGAGTTACTCCATCTTTTTGTTTCTCTCCATTATGTAAAAGTAGATTTAGAAGGGAGCAACAGTTATTTGTCGAGGATACACGCTTCCATCTCCAGTCTATAATACTTGGATCAAATGTATAGGAACTTTGGGGTGACACAGTGGCGCAGTGGTAGTGTCGCCGCCTTAAAGTGGCAGGGACACGGGTTCAATCTTGACTCGGGTGCTGTCTGTACGGGGTTTGCACGTTCTCCCTGTGACCGCATGGGTTTTCTCCGGATGCCTCAATTTCCTGCCATACTCGAAACGCGTACAGGTGTGTAGGATAATTGGCTTTGGTAAGTTGTAAAATTGACCCCAGATGTTAGCGTACGGCGTGATCGCTGGTTGGCGCGGACTAGGTGGGCCGAAGGGCCTGTTTCCGCGCTGTATCTCCGAGCTACAGCGGTAGATTTGCTCCCTTACAGTGCTTTCAGCGCCAAAGACTCGGGTTCGATCCTGACTACAGGTACGGAGTTTGTACGTTCTTCCCATGACCTGCGTGGGTTTTCTCCGAGATCTTTGGTTTCCTCCCACACTCCAAAGACATACAGGTTAATTGGCTTTCCATAGATGTAAACTGTCCCTAATGTGTGTAGGATAATAGACAATAGACAATAGGTGCAGGAATAGGAGTGCAGGAGCCATTCGGCCCTGTTCCTGCCTTCTCACCAGATCCCTTAACTCCGCTATCCCTAAGAGCTCTGTCTAACTCTCGCTTGAAAGCATCCAGAGAACCAGCCTCCACCACCCTCTGAGGCAGAGAATTCCACACACTCACAACTCTCTGTGTGAAAAAGTTTTTCCTCATCTCCGTTCTAAATGGCTTACCACATTCTTAAACTGAGGCCCCTGGTTCTGGACTCCCCCAACATTGGGAACATGTTTCCTGCCTCCAGCATGTCCAAACCCTTAACAATCTTATAAGTTTCAATAAGATCCCCTCTCATCCCTCTAAATTCCAGAGTATACAAGCCCAGCCGCTCCAATTTATCAACATATGACAGTCCCCCCATCCCGGGAATTAACCTCGTGAACCTACGCTGTACTCCCTCAATAGCAAGAATGTCCTTCCTCAAGTTTGGAGACCAAAACTGCACACAACGTGTGGTCTCACTAGAGCCCTGTACAACTGTAGGAGGACCTGTTTGCTCCTATACTCAACTCCTCTTGGTACAAAGGCCAATATGTCATTTGCTTTCTTCACTGCCTGCTGTATCTGCATGCTTACTTTCAGTGACTGATGAACAAGGACCCCCCAGATCCCGTTGTACTTCCCCTTTTCCCAACTTGACATAATTTAGATAATAATCTGCCGGCTTCCTGTTTTTGCCACCAAAGTTGGTAACCTCACAATTATCCACATAATGTAAGTGTGCGGAGTGATCGCTGGTCGGCACGGACTCGGTGGGCCGAAGGGCCTGCTTCCGCGCTGGATCCCTGAACTCTAAAGTAAAGTCTAAAGTTTAAACTGCATAAACCAAATGATCTCACCAAACCTGAAGTGGTCTATTTCTTTCCACAGGGCAGCAGCAAATCACTTGCTCTGTCAGGAAGCACAGCTATAAATCTCTGGTGAGAAACAAAGAAATGCAGATGCTGCTTTACAGCAAAGTGCTGGAGTAACTCAGCGGGTCATGCAGCATCTCTGGACGCTGCCTGTCCCGCTGAGTTACTCCAGCATTTTGTGTCTATCTTCTGTCCTTAAGTAATCGTCTTCAAGTGTATGAACTGAGCAACAAAATTTGTAAAAGTCTCCCAAATGAATAGGGAAATTCCGTCTTGTGGGAATAGATGCTTCACTTTCATTAGTACATTGTGCACAACACTAAATCACTGGTTTAGATGCAGTTTTTCATTTACCTGCATCTGAGGACACCTTCAAAGGACACAACATCTGTCTCCTGGGTAGACAAAAGTGCTGGAGAAACTCAGCGGGTGCAGCAGCATCTATGGAGCGAAGGAAATAGGCAACGTTTCGGGCCGAAACCCAGAAGGGTTTCGGCCCGAAACGTTGCCTATTTCTTTCGCTCCATAGATGCTGCTGCACCCGCTGAGTTTCTCCAGCACTTTTGATTACCTTCGATTTTCCAGCATCTGCAGTTCCTTTTTAAACATCTGTCTCCTGTTTTGTGAACAAACAGAAGTTCTACACGTTAAAAATTACAGAACTTGATAATGTCTTAAAATGAAGAGGCACAAGAAGCTGCAGCGGGTCAGGCAGCATCTCTGGAGAACAGGTGAAGTTTCGGGTCGAGACCTTGCTTCAGGCTGAGAGTCAGGGGAAAGGGAAACGAGAAATCGTAGAGCTGAGAGCAGGAAGAATCACCGAGGGGGAGCTGCGAGAGAGGGTGTCACAGAACTCTAGTTGGAGGGAGGCGGAGAACTTCTTCAAAGTAGGAATGCCTTGAGGAGGTTTCACAGTGGAGGAGACCAAATGTGTAGGAAGGAACTGCAGATGCTGCTTTGAACCAAAGATAAACACAAAGAGCTGGAGTAATTCAGGTGGACAGGCATCATCTCTGGAGAAAATGAATAGGTGACGTTTCGGGTGGAGATCCTTATTAAGACTGAGACTCGGGGAAAGGGAAACAACAGATTGTAGAGCCACAGTGGAGTTCTTGTCGGAGAGAGGAGGAGAAATTAGACATCCCTGGAGGAGATTTTGCAGTGGAGGAAGGACCTGCAGATTTGAAATGCTCAAGCACTAGCTTACGTATGTTCGTGAATACTGTGTGTGCTGGATTTTACCATCCTCATCATCGGCGGTCACTCGAAACGAGTATGACTGTCCTCTCCTCTCCGCTCCATAGGGTAGAACACCTGTGTGTGACTGTTTAACGTGGGGAGACTGGTGCACAGACAGCCACCACACGGTCCTTGACAGATCTGGGTCAGGATCCAGTGGCATGGAGTCCAAGACGACCGGGGACACTTTTCTGCTGCAGCCTTCATCCACCTTCCCAGCCGTTGTGACGCTCCACTAAGGTCAGCCATCGTCCTCCGCCTGTTCCATCGTTGAGGGCTTGGTTGGATTGCTCTTTGTCAGAGTCTTCCCCCTTGACCTTACTGCCATGGGTGGCCCTACCAGGAGCTCCTGACGGCATCGCTCTCAGGATCTCAGGACCACACAAGCTTCTCCACCACGACAAGGTGACAATCCACGGAGAAGTACCATGGTAGTAGCTTCACCCACCATAGTACATAGAACAGTACCATGATTCAGGATTCACTAATACTTTATTGTCACATGTACCTAGGTACAGTGAAGTGCTTTTCACATACACCCAGTAAAATCATACAGCAGACCTCACCCGGGCAGTACATAAGAGTTGGCACATGCCTGACACAATCAAACATTCCGATCTTCTGCCTGCCGCTGCATGTGGATACAGGAGCCCCCCTCCCCCACTGGGTCCCCCTTCCTTCTCGGTGGACATCCCTCCGTGTGTGTGTGTGTGTGTGTGTGTGTGTGTGTGTGTGTGTGTGTGTGTGTGTGTGTGTGTGTGTGTGTGTGTGTGTGTGTGTGTGTGTGTGTGTGTGTGTGTGTGTGTGTGTGTGTGTGTGTGTGTGTGTGTGTGTGTGTGTGTGTGTGTGTGTGTGTGTGTGTGTGTGTGTGTGTGTGTGTGTGTGTGTGCCCATCATTCTCGGCAGTCTCTCGAGGGCCGACATGTTGGCCGGTGTGGGCAAGTTGAGCCGCAGGGCCTGTTTCCACACGGTATCACTCTATGACTGGATGACTCTCCTCGCTCTCGGTCGCTCATTGCTCATGGTGGCGCGGGGCCCGTCGACGCCGTTGGCTCGGGGCTGAGTTCGGAGTCTGCGATGGGCGAGTGAGGCCTATCAGCGGGCCCTCCATCTTTGGTCCGCGACGAGCGAGTCGAGCCTAAAGGAACAAGTACAGCGCAGGAACAGGCACTTTGGGCCATATTTTCTATGCCGATCATAACGCCAAGACCAAACATTACCTGCCTGCACATATTCCATCCCTGCAAATCCATATGCCTATCCAGAAGTCTCCTAACTGCTACTATCGTATTCACCTCCCCGACAACGCGTTCCAGGCACACACCACCCACTCTGTAATAAACCTGCCCCCACACATCTCCTTTAAACTTTGCCCCCTTCCACCTTCAAACTATGCCCTCTCATGTATGATTTCTCCATCCTGGGAAAAAGGTTCTGGCTGTCTACCCTATTCACGCCTCTCATAGTTTTATATACTTCTAGCAGGCCTCCCCTCAACTTGCGGCAATCAAGAAAAACAATCCAAGTCTGTCAACATCCCAAATTTGTCCTTGACCAATTCCAAACAAGCTTCACTCTTACAATGTGTGAGAAAGAACTGCAGATGTTGGATAAAATCAAAGATAGACACAAAATGCCTGTGTAATGATAGACACAAAATGCCTGTGTAATTCAGTGGGTGAGGCAGCATCTATGGAGAGCATAATTCAACCCAGAAGTAGTTGGAAAAAGAAGGGTCTTGACCCGAAACGTCACCCATTCCGTCTCTCCAGAGATGCTGCCTGTTCCGATGAGTTACTCCAGCTTTTTGCGTCTATCTTCTGCAAAACAAATGCTGTCCTGCACATACCTGTATATTAATTATTATCAGTGGACTCCTGTGGCAAATAATTTTAAATTGATTAACGTAGTAAGATGCGCCAATATTGATCAGACCAACCCAACTCAAACCCAGAAAGGACACAAAGTGTTGGCATTACTCAGGCAGCATCTGGGGGAGAACTTGGATAGGCGACGTTTCAGGTCAGGACCCTGCTTCAGTCAGAAGAACTACTCAAACTCAAACCTAAATACTGTATGGAAATAATCTTACTGACCTGTATGCAAACAAATAATTTCACTATACCTCAGTACATGTTTAGTATAGGTTAGTTTAGTTTAGAGATAGAGCGCGGAAGCCCACCGACCAGCGCCCCCCCCCCCCCCCCCCCCCACACTAGAACTATGGTACACACTAGGAACAATTTACAATTTTCACCAAAGCTAATATACTACAAACCTGCACGTCTTTGGAGTGTGGGAGGAAACCGGAGCACCCGGAGAAAACCCACGCGGTCACAGGGAGAATGTACAAAACTCCGTACATGCCGCACCCGCAGTCAGGATCGAACTGGTGTCTCTGGCGTTGTAAGGCAGCAACTCTACCGCTGCGCCAATGTGCCACTATGTGATAATAAAGAACCGTTGAACCTTACTTTATCAGAGTTGACATCATCCGATCCAGCCTGAACTACAGTTGAGTCCCAACAGACTCTGGATAAGTAGCCAAGCCATGGTTGGAAATCAGAGACCCCACATTCCCCTCCAAGACAATGCTAAAGTAGACTTTCATTGACCTCTCTGCAACTGCTTGTGGCAAAGACTGAAAATGTATTTGTAAGGGTGCTTTCTCTCTGAGAAATAGTACAACCATTTCCAACATCAGCCCCTTTTTGGATAAGCAGTGAAAAGGCATTGAAGTCTGATGGCCCAAACAACAGCCATTAATGCTACAAATAGAAGCTGGTCCATCTCAGGACTACACCGCCATACATTAATTCTACAACACATCGCAAGCACTCCTGCCATTGAGGGAGTTTCTAGGTTGAACAACAAATCAACGTTTAAAGGGCCTGTCCCACTTACGCGGACTTTTCAGCGGACTGTCTGCGACCTTCAAGCTCGGGGGCCTGAAAGGACCGAAGGCCTACTCCTGCATCTATTTTCTATGTTTCCATGTTACCCATTCCCTCTGCAGATGCTGCTGACATGCTATGTTACTCCAGCACTTTCTGCTTTTGTCTTATTTCACTTTTGTAGAAAAGGCATTGATGTCGCTTGGGTTTTAACATTAAAACAACAACCTGCTTCCCATTGATACACCTTTCAATTACATTTAATTGCAGATATGCATCTCTCATGAAACAATATCTGATAAAGATATCCTTCTTCCACAAAACTCATCAACTGATGGCCAAAATGTGCTGGCATTCAAAATGTGCTGATTAAATAAAAAAGATTCTTCCTGGAAACTTTAGCACCAAGATTTTAATGATCATTGCTTGTCTACTTTGGAAAAAGCAAAGAGGAGACAAAAATGTCACAGAGTCACCCGACCGCTCCAAACTCCCTTGCACAGTAAATGTTCGAGACCGCTCTCTTTGAGAATTCACAAACCTGCAAAATTCATAAGCATTTAGTATCTGATAAAAATCTGTAAGTTAACACAAATACCATAAATCGTCGAGGGAAAAATTACTGCAAACAATCTCCTTAAATTGGAAATAGACACAAAATGCTGGAGTAACTCAGTAGGACAGGCAGCATCTCTGGAGAGAAGAAATGGGCGACGTTTCTAGGTTAGACCCTGAAGAAGGGTCTCGACTCGAAACGTAACCCATTCCTTCTCTCAGGAGATGCTGCCCGTCTCGCTGAGTTACTCCAGCATTTTGTGTCTGTCTTCGGTTTAAACCAGCATCTGCAGTTCCTTCCTACACATTCCGTTCTTAAATTGGAAGATATATCGATGAGCTTGTGTGAACCTGCAAGGGGGCAATCTTAGCCCAAAATCTATTTTAAATCAGAGGATCGAAGGATAAAAAAATGCAAGGAGAATTTAGGGGAAGTGGGGCATTTCTTTACATAGGGCATGGAATGTATCCATCATACAATTCAGCAGGAAGGAAAAGTCAATCATCTTATCTGAGAGAGAGAGAAATATAATTGCCAATTAACATAATAATAAGGACTAATTTATTTCTGGGATATTATGCTGAATTTAGGCACATGTTAAATATGTATACTAAATATACACCCTCTTAACTGTTAAGTAGTATTTATATAAGAAATTACTCCTTAGTCATACAGCACATTTCCGTCCCTTCTCTGTCGACATTGTTGAGACTCATAACTCTATAGCAAACATGACTCTATCATGACACCATAGCAAACTACCCAAAAATCACAACATGTAGGTTCAACTCCTACCAGAGACCAGAGGGTGGCACGGTGGCACAGCGGTAGGTTTTCTGCCTTACAGAGCCAGAGACCTGGGCTCGATCCTGTTTGTACAGAGATTTGTACGTTCTCCCCGTGACCTGCGTGGTGTTTTCTCCGAGACCTTCGGTTTCCTCCCAGACTCCAAAGACGTACAGGTTTGTAGGCTAATTGGCTTCGGTAAAATTGTAAATTGTCCCTCGTAGTGTAGGATAGTACTAGTGTATGGGGATCGCTGTTCAGTGTGGACTTGATGGGCCGAAGGTCCTGTTTCCGCACTGTATCTCTAAACTAAACTAAAAGACATGAGACAGAAATGCTGGCTGCCATGTGCCATACCAAGGGAGCTCTGCATTGTTGGAAGGGCCATCTTACAGCATGTAGAAGGTTCATGGATAAGGTTTAGAGGTGTGACAGCGTCTCCTCCCTCAGATGCCACTCTGTTCCCAATCACTGCCTGTCCCCAGCTTCACGGGTAACAGCTGGCTCCAATTAGCTGTGTGTGTGTGTGGTGTGTGTGTGTTGTGTGTGTGTGTGTGTGTGGTGTGTGTGTGTGTGTGGGTGTGTGTGTGTGTGTGTGTGTGGTGTGTGTGTGTGTGTGTGTGTGTGTGTGTGTGTGTGTGTGTGTGTGTGTGTGTGTGTTGTGTGTGTGTGTGTGTGTGTGTGTGTGTGTGTGTGTGTGTGTTTGTCCCCTCTTCAAACCTAAAGCTGAGTTGCTCGGATAAAACCTTCACTGAAGCAAGGTTCAACTGCACGGAGAAGCCTGAGATCACCACGCCTGTTCCTTTGAAGACCAGGACTGAGCTGCCGGGACAAGCCCAAGATCATGTGCCCTGAGAGACTGCCCCATGTCGCCCTGGACTTTCTTACCACTGTAACTAAACATATCACGTGAGTTCACCCTACTGCGAGTGTCAGTGTGGTCACTGCTGTCCCTGATGCCACAATGGATATGAGTCAAACATAGGAAAATGAAGTCTGAAGAAGGGTTTCAACCTGAAATGTCACCCATTCCTTCTCTGCAGAGATACTACCTGTCCTGCTGAATTACTCCAGCATTTTGTGTCTATCTCCATTGTAAACTGACATCTGCAGTTCCTTCCTACATAGGGAAAATGGGAGCTCAAGTCCGCTCCATGGTTGGCAAGGACCAGTTGGGCCAAAGGGCTTGTTTCTGAGCTGTATAATTCTATGACTCATTAAACTGAGACCTTATCTCTTCTCTTAGTGGAGGTAAAAGGTCTCTGGTAAAAATTTAAACAAAAGGAAGTTAACCAAGATGATCTAAGCAATATTTATCCACTATTCAATACTTCTAGTCACTGGACCACTCTGCTGCCTTCTCCATCATCCAAACTTATCTTTTCTAGATGGAAAGGCCAATCAACCTGATAGGAGGCGTCC
This sequence comes from Malacoraja senta, assembly GCA_038087875.1. Lineage (NCBI taxonomy): Eukaryota > Metazoa > Chordata > Chondrichthyes > Rajiformes > Rajidae > Malacoraja > Malacoraja senta. The sequence goes on from CM075982.1 coordinate 28,499,186, forward strand.
TATGGTGTGAGAGAAGGCCTCAGAGAAGTTGTTCATGTCAGCATTGGTATATTATTGCATGTGTACCCGAGATATACATGAACAGCTTTTGTTTGTGCGCTGTCTAAATGAAATCAGATAACACTCAAGGTGAATACAATGCTCTAATACACAAGCACAACAGGTAGAGCGAAGAGGAAAAAAACAGAGCGCAGAATCTATTTTTCAGTAGCAATTCCAGGAAAATAACCCTATTTCTGCTATGAGGTAGGTTGGAAAATTGGACTATTTAGGTTTATTATTGCACGTGTACCAAGGTACAGCGAACGCTTTGTTTAGCATGCTATCCAATAAGGTCAGATAATGCCATACATAAATAAAATCAAGTCAAGCACAAATACAACGTAAAGAAAGGCTGGTGTGGGCAAGTTGGGCTGAAGGGCCAACATCATAGACAGTCTACATCATAGACTATATCACTCTATAACTAAAAGGGAAAGATACAGATTGCTGAATATAGTTCTCAACATTTTAGTGCGCTGGGTCCATAGACAAAGTCCAATGTCCACAATGGGATAGAGGTGAATTAGACAATACCTTAGTTTATGGAAAGAAATTAAGAAGCCTGATAACAGAGAGGAAGAAGCTGTTCCTGAGACTGATGGTGCACACTTTCAAGCTTCTGTATTTTCTGCATAAAGCAGGGAGAAGGATGAATGACCAGTATTGGACAAGTCTTTGATTATGTTGGTTGCTTTTCAAGAATGATCCCAGGAATGAGTAGGTTAACCTACTATGATGAGCATCTGTCGACACTGGGCCTGTACTCACTAGAGTTTAGAAGAATGTTCTTATAAACAGCGGAGTCAGGGAATATGGGAGAAGGCAGGAACAGGGTACTGATTGGGGATGATCAGCCATGATCACATTGAATGGCGGTGCTGGCTCGAAGGGCCAAATGGCCTACTCCTGCACCTATTGTCTATTGTCTAATGAGGGGAGACCTCATTGAAACATAGAGAATAGTGAAAGCCTTGGATGGAGTGGATGTGGAGAGGATGTCTTCGCTAGTGGGAGAGTCTAGAACCAGAGGTCAAAGCTCAGAATTAAAGGACGTTCTTTTAGGAAGGAGATGAGGAGACATTTCTTTAGTCAGAGGTTGGCGAATCTGTGGAATTATTTGCTACAGAAGGCAGTGGAGGCCAAGTCAGTAGATATATTTAAGGCAGAGATTAAATAGATTCTTGATTAGTACGTGTGTTAGAGGTTATGGGGAGAAGGCAGGAGAATGGGGTTAGTAATAATAATAATAATAATAATCATTTTATTTACTGGCGCCTTTCTAAAACCCAAGGACACCTTACAATGCATAGAATCACAACAAAACAGAAAACACATAATCGGAATAAATTAAATAAGAAAACACCACAGTACACAAATCAAGGACAGAATTCAATTTCGAAAGCACCAAAAGAAAATAAGAAACACAATTTGAGGAGAGAGCAGCGGCGACCATTTCGCGCTAGCGTCCACTCTCCCCTCCGACCGCCATCTTGTACACGGACTGACAGGCACAGGCACAGGCACAGCACACAAAATCATCCCCCCACAATGACCACCACTGTGGGGGAAGGCACAATGTCCAGTCCCCAACCCAGTTCTCCCCAGAGTCAGGCCCATCGAGGCCGACACAGTTGCCTCTACGGAGGCCCGATGTTCCTGGCCGTCGGGAGAGTCCTCGGAGCGGCTGGAACGGCTGGTTTCCCGACGGAGTCGATGGCACCTGAAGCCGACAGGGCCGCGCCGATTTGGAGCCACGAGGCTCCCGATGTTGGAGTCGGCGCCACCGCCCGCAGCTGATCGCCCCGCAGTCCTGCAGCCCGGAGGTGTTGGTGTCGGCGGTCCAGCTCACCGGAGCTCCAGCGCGTCGATCCAGAGCGGCGACCCAGGCAAGGCATCGCCCGCTACGCTCCCCGATAGCACTCCAGCGCTGTGCCGCCACCGAAGCTGAAGGTGCTGGGCGGTCCCCGCCAGGAAACGGCGCTCCAGGCCCGCTGGTAGGCCACGAGGACGGGTCGACGAGGCAGCCTGGAGAAAAAGCTGCCTCACCGACCAGGTAGGGACCTAGGAATAGTTTCCCCCTTACCCCCCCACATTAAAAGTCAAAATTCCCCAAACAAACAGAGAAATAAAAAACACTAAAACTAAAGAAAAGGTGAATTTGACGGACGGCTGCTGTTTAGCAGCCGTTCCTCCAAGATGGCGGCTCCCACTCTCCTAGTAGGGAGAGATAGATCAGCCATGATTGATTAGCGGAGTAGACTTGATGGGCTGAATGGCCTAATTCTACTCCCATCACATGACCTATGACCTTATGACCTTATGACCTTTCCCAAGGCAGCGTGAGGTGTAGATGGAGTCAATGGTGGGAAATCTGGTGCCCGGCCTTACCTTGGTAATGTCCTGTTGCCTTGAACAGCTAATTGAGACATTTAAAAACAATTCCTATAGATTTAAAATAATTACAATTAAATTATGATTTTAAAAAGACCAAAAAGAAGCAATAAATCAATCAAAAGATGAGAAAAGTAGCTGAGCAGGAGAGTTGCTGCCTTACAAGGCCAGAGACCTGGGTTCGATCCTGACTATGGGTGCTGTCTGTACAGTTTGTACGTTCTCCCTGTGACTGGGTGCTTTTTTTAGGTTTCCTCCCACAATCCAAAGACATGCAGGTTTGTTGGTTAATTTGTAAAAGATTGTAAATTGTCCTGATTTAGGATAGTGCTAGTGTATAGGGATCGCTGGTCGGCGTGGACCCGATGGGCCGAAGGGCCTGTTTCCACGCTGTATCTCTAAACTAAACTAAACTAAAATATTTCAAAAAACATTCAGTACTTCGTTTTGAAATGAATGGGATTGATGTCTGTACAAAAAACAAGTTTTGGTATAAAGTGCTTCTAAATTTTGTTCCAATTTTACATAAATGGTGGAACTTCCCTTCCCCATCTACCATGCTGGGATTTGAACTTGTGCCTTTAGGTCAATCCTCCAGTTCACTAAACATGATCATGCTGTAGGTAGACAAAAGTGCTGGAGAAACTCAGCGGGTGCGGCAGCATCTTTGGAGCGAAGGAAATAGGCAACGTTTCGGGCCGAAACTTTGCCTATTTCCTTCGCTCCATAGATGCTGCCACACCCGCTGAGTTTCTCCAGCACTTTTGTCTACCTTCGATTTTCCAGCATCTGCAGTTCCTGCTTGAACATGATCATGCTGTATCTATTTTCCAAGAAAAATCAATCTAGGGATTTAGGATTTTAACAACATTCATTTTGTCTAACACAAATGACATTAACCAGCAAATAAATGTTACTTCATCCCAGAATGTCGTGACAATAAATCACAGTGTGGAATTAGAGTCATAGAGAGTCATACATGTCCCATCCACACTCGTCCCACCTGCCTGCATTTGGCACAGATCCCTCTAAACCTGCATCTTGTGCCTGTAGCTAAACCTCCATCTGTACCCTGTAATCTGTGAATGGTATCAAAGAAAGGTCAATGCAAGTGATGGCTCGTCCAACGGTGAAAATTGCAGGGCAAGGAGACACAAGGAACTGCAGATGCTGGAATCTTGAGCAAAACACAAAGTACTGGAGGAATTCAGTGGGTCCGGCAACATAAGTGGAGGGAATGGACAGATGATGTTTTGGGTCGGGACACAGATGGGGAGGGCGGGAGAATGCTGGAAAAGAGAGGTGGGGGTGGTGCAAAGCCTGGCAAGTGATAGGCGGATACAAGTGAGGGGGGTTTGATTGACCATGGGTGAAGTAAGTGTTTTTTGTTCTCAGCGAGTCCCGAGTCCACACTCCCCCCCCCCCCAGGCCGGGTCCCCCCTTTTGTTCTCGCCGGTCCACCTCGCTTTCGCGTCACCTCCTCGCTCTCGGTGGCGCGGGTCCCATTGACGCGGGTGGCTCGGGGCCGAGTTCGGAGTCCGCTGTAGACGAGCTGCGCCCACCGGGCAGGTCATAGACCCATAAAACGATACAGTGTGGAAACTGGCCCAACTTGCCCACACCGGCCAACATGTCCCAGCTACACTTGTTCCACCTGCCTGTGTTTGGTCCATTTCCCTCTAAACCTGTCCTATTCATGTGCCTGTCCAATTGCTTCTTAAACGTTGGGATAGTCCCTTCCTCAGCTACCTCCTCTGGCAGCTTGTTCCATACACCCACCACCCTTTGTGTGGAAAAAGTTACTCCTCAGATTCCTATTAAATCTTTTCCCCTTCACTTTAAACCTATGTCCTCTGGTCATCGATTCCCCTACTCAGGGCAAGAGATTCTGTACATCTCCCCAATCTATTCCTCTGATGATTTTATACACCTCTAAAGGATCACCCCTCGTCCTCCTGTGCTCTAAGGAATAGAGTCCCAGCCTACTCAACCGCTGCCTATAGCCCATACCTTCTAGTCCTGGCAACATCCTCGTAAATCCTCCATTGTCGGTCTGCGCAGGTGTTCCACGTTCCTCTGATCGGGGCGGGCGAGTCGGGACTGCCTGCCGGGAATGTCCCGGCCCGCAGCTTGCCAGGAATGTCCATGGCCCTCATTCCCTGCATATCCATGTGACGACCTAAAATACTGTTAAATTCCTCAAAGGAATCTGTCCATGTAATTTCTCTTATGAAATCTGAAAACACTATGATCTTAAAAAAACAAGTAAGCATGAACAAGTAAGCAACTACTGAATTCCTGGATTTCAAGGTCACAATCACTCTCGGTTTCCTTGCCGCAAGACCATTATGGGCTGCTGCTTTAGACCTGGGCGTTTCCTGCTCACTGCATGTATACAGATTAACCAAACTCTATATTCAAGTAAAAAGAGACTTCATCTACCTTGCGCTTGGCCTGCTGGATCTCCCAACTTCTAACTCTTTTAATACCACTTCCCACACTGACCTTTATGTCCTGGGCCTCCTCCATTGCCAGAGGGAGGCCACACCCAAACTGGAGGACCAGCACCTTGTTTTCCGCTTGCAAATCAACGGTATGAACATTGATGATAGACACAAAAAACTGGAGTAACTCAGCGGGACATGCAGCATCTCTGGGGAGAAGGAATGGATCAAACATTGAATTCTCCAATTTAATGCAATTAAAGGGCCTGTCCCACTTTCACGACCTAATTCACGACCTTTTTTACTCGTGGACATTTTTCATCATGCTAGAAAAAACGCCCCGACCTACTTGATGCCACGAGTACCTACGACTAACATCACGACCTGCTACAACCTACCTACAACCTCCTATGACCTTGTGACGACCATGCTGCGAGTATGAGTCAAGGGCAAACTTGGCAGAGGTCGTGAATTAGGTCGTGAAAGTGGGACAGGCCCTTAACCAATTACTCTCTGCCCTCTTTCCCCCTTCACCCCCCCCCCAATTCCCTGCGCCCTACCTATAAGCGCACCCATTTCTCCCACCATCTCATCTCCCTTTATCCTTCACTCTCACTTCATATTTCACGCTTCTTCTCTGCTTATCTCACAGCCTTTGGTCTTTGTTTCATCGCTGACCTTTATCCACCCATCTATCAATCGAATCCATCTATCACTTCCATGACTATATCCTGCCCCCAACCCTCTTCCAGCTTTCTCCTCCCGACTAAAATCAGTCCGAAGAAGGATCCCAACTCTAAACGTCGCCTATCCATGTTCTCCAAAAAATGCTGCCTGACCCACGGAATTAGTCCAGCATTTGTGTTGTTTTTCATCTACGATTCCTTTAGTCAATGGAAGCAGCCAGAGAACTGAAGGCACTTGCACGCACTGCAGGCTTCTCCAAGTGCAGGTATTTATCAACTGCACTCAATTCCTTACATGTATTTTCCTGCCAACCTCCTCTCAGGAGTGTGTAGGGTGGAACTGTCGATGCTGGTTTACACCGAAGATAGACACAAAACGCTGGAGTAAGTCAGCGGGACAGGCAGCATCTCTGGAGAGAAGTAATAGGTGACGCTTCGGGTCCAGACCCTTCTTAATCTCCTGTTTTAGAATCAATGGTCTAGAGCTCTAGTAAGTAATCCTCTAACTCCTACAGTAAACCTTTGCACCTATTTACTTCTTTTCTTCAGGCAGGAACTGCAGATGCTGGTTTACATTGAAGATAGATATAAAATGCTGAAAGGGAAATATGAGGTGCTCATGTTTCCCCATATATTTCGCTTGAGCAGCTTACAACCCAGCGGTATGAATTTTGATTTCTCTAATTTCAACTAACTCCTGCATTCCCTTCCGCTTCTCCCCCCCCCCCCCCCCCCCACCCCACCTTAAATATCCTACCTGGTCCACTGGTCGCATCCTTGTATCTTTCTTGTTATGACACTTAGCCAACAATGGACCATTGTGGGCTCCACCCTTCCTGAGGTCATCTGTTGCCGGCCCAGATTTGCTCTGGCCTTTTCTCGCCTCCAGTCTATCCCCCCCCCACTTCTACTTTTTGTCTGAAGAAGGGTCTCGACCTGAAACATCACCTACTCCTATTCTCCAGAGATGCTGCCTGACCCGCTGAGTTACTCCAGCACCTTTGTGTCTATCTCCTGTCAGGAGTGCCTGGCTGCAGCTTTAATGGGTCTCCATCACTTCCGAATTTGAGTTGAAGTTCAGTTTATTGTCACTTGTACCGAGGTACAGTGAAAAGCCTTTGTTGCGTGCTAACCAGTCAGCGGAAAGACAATACATGATTACAATCGAGCCATATACAGTGTACAGATATGTTATAAAGGGAATGATGAGAATGACGAGCTCTGAACAATACAGTGTATTATTACTATTGCACTTTATCTGTTTATTTATTGTGTATATATGGTCTATTGTCTATAGACACACTGAACTTTTATCTCCCGTTCTGTATTATGTTTACATATTCTGTTGTGCTGCAGCAAGTAAGAATTTCATTGGGACATATGACAATAAAACTTTCTTGACTCTTGACTCTTGACGTTTAGTGCAAGATAAAGTCCAATCAAAGATAGTCCGAGGGTCTCCAATGAGGAAGATAGTAGTTCAGGACTGCTCTCGAGTTGTTGGTAAGATGGTTCAGTTGCCTGGGAAGAAACTGTCCCTGAATCTGGAGGTGTTCTTTCTGTTGGCATTATTCTTCAACTGATAATTGAGATCCCGCTAACCCTTGAGGGTAGTCTTCGACACCATTCCTTTCCATCATTGCAACATCCCTTCATTCAATGCAACTGGAAGAGTTTTGCTTGTGCTGCCGTATTTAAGTGTTGGCTGCGTAGATCCCACCAGGCGTCCTAAACGCTGAGAACAGTGAGAACTTGCAAAACAACTACAGGAAATGGACCATTCTGCTGCTTTACATTTGTGACTGTATTGATTGCTGTGTCTGTCATTACCATGGTACACTGTTTATTCCTTGAGCTTCCTGCGAATAAGGAATTTCATTGCACCCTGGTGTATATGACAGTGTTAGTGTTTCATTGTTCTATCTGGGACATATGATAATAAAACACTCTTGACTCCTGACAATAAAGTAATCTAATCTAACAGCAACAGGCAATGCAAGATACACAGGGAAGTCTGACAACAGTGTTCTGAAAACCTCCCAAATTAAGTATTTTCTCTTTAAACAAATTTCAAAAGCAGGGCTAAGATAACATGCAACCTCGTTTTAATTTTGTTTAGTTTGGAGATACAGCGTGGAAACAGGCCCTTGGGACCGACCAGCATTCCCTGCACACTAACACTACCCTACACACACTAGGGACAATTTACAATTGTGCCAAGCCAATTAACCTATAAACCTGTACGTCTTTGGAGTGTGGGAGGAAACTGCAGTTCATGGAGAAAACCCACAGGAGAATGCACAGACTCCATACAGACAGGACCCGTAGTCAGGATCGAACCCGGGTCTCTGGCGCTGTAAGGCAGCAACACTACCGCTGTGCCACCGTGTGCTTTACTTCTAAAAAAATGGTAAGGAACAATTTCTCAACATATACATCTTTATAGTGTCATAGGGTCATATAGCATGGAACCAGGCCCTTCGGCTCAACTCATCCATGCAGAACAAGATGCCCCATACAAGCTAGTCCCATTTGATGGTGTTTGGTCAATATCCATCCAATCCTTTCCTCCAATAATCAACTCCAAGAAACAGAGGACAACATCATGATTTCCGACAGCTCGTAATGAGAAACTCGGAGCAAAGGCGGCTTTGATGGAGGCATTCAAAAAAACGTTCGTGGTTTTCTTAGAGGAAAGAAGACATTTCTATTGGCAAAGATAGACACAAAATGATGGAGTAACTCAGCGGGACAGGCAGCGTCTCTGGAGAAAAGGAATGGGTGACGTTTCAGGTCGAGACCCGAAACTGCACCCATTCCTTCCCTCCAGAGATGCTGTCTGCCCCGCTGAGTTACGCCAGCATTTTGTGTCTATCTTCGGTTTAAACCAGCATCTGCAGTTCTTTCCTACACACTTCTATTGGCAAGGTGGGTTACTAATAGCAGGAGGTACACAAAAATGCTGGAGAAACTCAGCGGGTGCAGCAGCATCTATGGAGCGAAGGAAATAGGCAAAGTGATCAGTCTGAAGAAGGGTTTCGGCCCGAAACGTTGCCTATTTCCTTCGCTCCATAGATGCTGCTGCCCCCGCTGAGTTTCTCCAGCATTTTTGTGTACCTTCGATTTTCCAGCATCTGCAGTTCCTTCTTAAATACTAATAGCAGGACATGGACTTAATATTGTTGACATTAGTGAGCTGTTGATGAGCTGCGAAGATTTGCTGGCATGAATAATGAAATTAGATTCAACGGTAACTATTTAGACAGCTATTTCAATCAGTGATGGATCTGTTCATTTGTTTTATGCCACTTCCTGATATATATATACAACAAATTGTTTATTTATCTACTGAAAGATATAAATCTGATTTTTGTTTAGAGGGTAAACTGGTATAAGGATCTTACGGTAAAATCTTATATTCAGCATTGTTGCCAATAATGTGTCCTCCTGACCTATTCGACACTTAAAGCAGAGTTTTCTGTAAATTCACTTTGCCTCGACCCAAAACATCACATATTCCTTTTCTCTAGAGATGCTGCCTGACCCTTTGAGTTACTCCAGCTTTTTGTGTCCATTGAAAGTATTTTGATTAGGAGAAAATAGTTACAAGTTTGGAGACAATCTTTTAAAATCGGGCAAAACCTGTTTATAAGTATATTGTGGAGGAAGGAACTGCAGAAGGTACACAAAAATGCTGGAGAAACTCAGTGGGTGCAGCAGCATCTATGGAGCGATGGAAATAGGCAACGTGATCAGTCTGAAGAAGGGTTTCGGCCCGAAACGTTGCCTATTTCCTTCGCTCCATAGATGCTGCTGCACCCACTGAGTTTCTCCAGCATTTTTGTGTACCTTCGATTTTCCAGCATCTGCAGTTCCTTCTTTAACACAAGGAACTGCAGATGCTGGTTGACACCAAAGATAGACACAACATGCTGGAGTAACACAGCAGGTCAGACAGCATCTCTGGAGAAAAGGAATAGGTGACTCTAGAGACAACCATGTCCTTCTCATGTATATAGTGTTGCAGCTTAAATTGTACTCTAGTGGCAGGAGCGGATAATTTCAAAATACTATTAATTGAGATGTTAAGATATGCACAGACATAAACACACTGGTCTCCACTTCTTTGCTTTTCTATCTCCTTCCCCTATTAATTCGTTTTCATATTTTGAGATTATATAATTTTACAAATTGTTGAAGTACAGCTCAATATCAGAAGAAGCTATCATCTCAATAACTAAATTTGAAAACTGATGTTCTTATTTACAAAAAAATATTTTTTTCCCATAGAGTAATAACATCTGTTATTAAAAAAAAGTGTTGCTTATCCATAATGCTATTCCACCATGAAATATTAAACTAGAACTAACTGGGTGTTGCAGTTTACGCATCACCTGAGTCCCCGTGTCACAGAAACTTTAATTAAACTCGGGTTTTAGTTTAGTTTAGAGATTCAGCGAGGAAACTGGCCCTTAGGCCCACTAGATCTGCGCTGACCAGCTATCCCTGCACACTAACACTATCCTACACGCACACCAGGGACAATTCACAATTTTATTAAGCCAATCAACCTATAATGGTGGCACAGCGGTAGAGTTGCTGCCTTACAGCAGTTTCTGATTTTCTTTTTTGTGCCTTTGGAATGAATTCTGTCCTTAATTAGTGTATTGTGATGTTGTTGATGTCCCTACTATTTTTTTTTTTTAAATTCTGCTTATATGTTTTGTAATCTGCTTATCTGCAAGGCGTGCTTGAGAGTCTTTGAAAGGCGCCCATAAGTGTAATGATAAATATATATTTTTTTAAATTACAGCAAAATGCAGCGCCAGAGACCTGGGTTCGATCCCGACTACGGGTGCTGTCTGTATGGAGTTTGTACGTTCTCCCCGTTATCTGCGTGGGTTTTCTCAGAGATCTTCAGTTTCCTCCCACACTCCAAAGATGTACAGATTTGTAGGTTAATTGGCTTGATTTAAAAAAAAAGTTAAATTGTCCAAGTTGGCGATATGCAGAGTACTTCCCTGCCGACTACAAAATTCAGAAGGTTCAGAAGGTTATAAACCTGTGGGTAGACAAAAATGCTGCAGAAACTCAGCGGGTGAGGCAGCATCTATGAAGCGAAGAGAATAGGCAACGTTTCGGGCTGAAACCCAAGGGGTTTCGGCCCGAAACGTTACCTATTTCCTTCGCTCCATAGATGCTGCCTCACCCGCTGAGTTTCTCCAGCATTTTTGTCTACCTTCGATTTTCCAGCATCTGCAGTTCCTTATTAAACATAACCTATAAACCTGTACTGCATTTCGTTGTCTCTGTACTGTACACTGCACAATGACAATAAAGTTGAATCTGAATCTGTACATCTTTTTGGAGTGCTTTTGTTTGTAGGATTATATTAACTTGAAACCTTGGTGCCAGTCTGATTGCAATGTTGCATCTCCAGTTAAATTGTTTCATTAAGCTGGTAATTAAAAAAAAAAAATTAACCTAGCATTGCTGTGAGGTTCCCAGTTCAAAGGTCCGTGGCTTACGGTGTTTAAAGTGCTGCACATACAAATGACTGAACAGGAGTCTTTTTGCCTTTCAAGCCTTTTTACTGGAGAAGTATAAAAGAAAGATAGAGCCAAAAGAAAGTGAGAGGAAGAGACAAAGGGAAAAATATATAGGAATCTCGAGGGAGATGCACATAGAGAGATTCAGAGACAGAGGGGAGAAAGAGTGGACAATTAAAGACAAAGATGGAGATAAAGACAAACATAGAAAGTGAAACAAAAAGATATAAAGAGAAGATAAAGATATAGACAAAGAGAAACAAACTGCCAGTGCACCAATTCTCTTTATCTTTGGTTCGTGAAAATAAAGTTTTTTTGTTTTTTTAAATTATTTATATTAGAAGCAATTGTACAAAGATAAAACTTTCAGCATCTAAAATTATACAATTATTGTACAGCTTCATTTTTAACCTTATAACCTAAAAATTAAAGAAGAAAAGAAAAGAGAACAAGAGAAGGAAAAAGTGAGAAGTGAAAAGATAGCTCGAAAAAGCAGAAAGAAAAGACCCCTAAACTACCAGTGTGGTCGAGGAAAATAAAGAAAAAAGAAAAAAGAAAGGTGGAGATATACCTGCCCCTCAACCCGGATCGGATTTAAATTTAGATTTGTGTTGCGCCATACTATTCATGTAAGAATTCGGTGAAGGGTGTCCATGTCTTGAGGAATTGATCTGTTTTTTCTGCCAAGACAAGCCTAATATTTTCCAAACGTAGTGTCTCAGACATGTATGAAAATAAAGTTTATAAGAGAGAATGTGTGGGAAGAAACTACAGATGCTGGTTTACACCAAACATAGACATAAAATGCTGAAGTAACTCAGCGAGACAGGCAACATCTCTGGAGAGAGGGAATAGGTGACGTTTCGGATCGAGACCCTTCTTCAGACTGAGGATAGAAGAAGGAAATCTATTAGAAACATAGAAACATAGAAAATAGGTGCAGGAGGGGGCCATTCGGCCCTTCGAGCCAGCACCGCCATTCATTGTGATCATAGCTGATCGTCCCCAATCAATAACCCGTGCCTGCCTTTTCCTCATATCCCTTGATTCCACTAGCCCCTAGAGCTCTCTCTCTTAAATCCATCCAGTGACTTGGCCTCCACTGCCCTCTGTGGTAGGGAATTCCACAAATTCACAACTCTGGGTGAAAACGGTTTTTCTCACCTCAGTCTTAAATGGCTTCCCCTTTATTCTAAGACTGTTGAGAGGAAGTGATACAAATAATCAATTTAAAGGATTACAATTTAATAATGATACTTCTTGATCTATGAACATAAGCTAACAGCGCTTTAATATAAATACAAATACAACATATATTCTTTCATCACCCTAGCCTCAAAAAGTTATTAAATGATCCCGTAGCAATTTGAGAGAGTATAAAAATCATGACAGACCTGCAGTATTTTGCTCAGTTATCGTAATGTCCAACCATCTCCCGATCAACCTCACCTGTGTTCACCTGTCACCTGCCATGCTTTGTCCTGCCCCTCCTCTCATCTAGCTTTCTTTCCCACCCAAAAATCACGACAAAGATACTGCCTAACCTGCTGGTAGACAAAAGTGCTGGAGAAACTCAGCGGGTGCAGCAGCATCTATGGAGCGAAGGAAATAGGCAACGCAACGTTTTGGGCCGAAACCCTTCTTCAGACTGATCAGCGAAGGAAATAGGCAACGTTTCGGGCCGAAACCCTTCTTCAGACAGATGAAGACTTTACTCCATTGCCTGACCTGCTTAGTTACTCCAGCACTTTGTGTGGGGAGGTTTGTTCCCGACTCAAAACACTAGGGCTATCCATGTTCTCCATTGTCAGAATGAGGCCCAGTGCAAATTGGAGGAACAGCATCTCATATTTCACTTGGGCAGCTTACACCCCAGCGGTATGAACATTGACTTCTCTAACTTCAAGTAACCCTTGCTTTCCCCCTCTCTCCCATCCCTCCCCCTTCCCAGTTCTCGGACCAGTTCCCGAGTACATCTTATCTCACTTTGCTTTGTGTTACCCTCTCCCAGCAAACAATGATCTATTCTACATTTTCCTTGAGCTTCATCCCCCCTGTCCTGGTTTCACACCTTACACTTCCTTATCTATATATCTCCCTCTCCCCTGATATCAGTCTGAAGAAGTGTCTCGACCCAAAACGTCACCCATTCCTTCTCGCCAGAGATGCTACCTGACCCAGCATTTTGTGTCTGCCTTCACTCTCCAGAATATGCTGTCTGACCTGCTGAGTTACTCCATCACTTTGTGTCGCTTATCTTTAGTTTAGTTTGGAAATACAATGAGGAAACAGACCCTTCAGACCACCGAGTCCGCGCCAACCAGCGATCCTCGCACATTAACGGGCCTGTCCCACTGTACGAGGTAATTCAAGAGTTCTCCCGAGTTTCCCCTGATTCGAACTCGGACAATTACGGTAATAGCCACTCGTAGGTACTCGAGGCTCTCGTGGACATTTTTCAACATGTTGAAAAAACCTCATGAGCTTACCGCGTTTCCCGAGTACATGACATTAGCGTTACGAGCCGCTAAGAGACGTCCCGAGCTTCGACGTATCCGCTACGTACATTCTACGTACTTACCACGAGTTTGATTTTTTGTTAAACTCGGGAGAGCTCTTGGGTAAACTCGTATAGTGGGACAGCCCCTTAAAGTAAAGTAAAGTAAGTTTATTTATATAGCACTTTTCAGTCGATTTCAATCAAAAGCCAAAGTGCTTTACAGGGAAGACTATCCATACAAATAATAAAAAGAGGTAGAAAAAAAATGACACAACACACTATAAGAAATTCAACACGAACATCTCCCCACAGCAGAATCTACACTCTCCACTGTGAGGGAAGGCACCAAAATGTCCAGTCCTCCTCCTGCTCCTAGTCCACCCTTAACACTATCCTACACGTGCTACGGACAATTTACATTTTTACCAAGCCAATTAACCTACAAACCTGTACGTCTTTGGTGTGTGGAAGGAAACCGGAGCACCCGGAGAAAACCCACGCAGGTCATGGGGAGAACGTACGAGCAGACAAGCACCTGCAGTTAGGATCGAACCCAGGACTCTGGCGCTGAAAGGCAGCAACTTATACCACATCTGTGTCTCTCTTCATGAACTATATATTCCAATTAAATAACGGAACTTTATTGCCCCTCCATTGAAAACTCCCACAACAGGCCAACCTTTACATATCATCAGACCACAAATACTCTGCCTAATGCTCCATCATATGCTGGGGGATAAACCCTGGTGCTAATTTTGTGTCTATTATAAAATAATAACATCTACTTTTAGTGTAGGAAGGAAATGCAGATGCTGGTTTAAACCAAAGATAGTGATTGGTTTGCTTGTATTTTTAGATCCATTTATTCCTCTGCTCCACCTGCAGGCAAATGCTTTCAAAATATTGTTCCAGAGCCCAGATATTGTAAATTGAGCAGAAGTGGAACAGCTGACTTAAATAGGTCCATTGCATTTCTGCATCAGTATCGCGGTAAAATATATTCTGAAACGCATTACCCATCAGAATTAATGTACTGATAATTTGTGCAAGTCTAAAAAATGGCTTGGGTGCACTCATTCCTATCAAATGCACATTCCAAGCAAGTGATGGAACCACGCATAACCTTGGTACAATTTAAAATAAAATCGTATTGGTTTGTAGAGCCATTAGTGCAATGAGAAAGATTAGCATGTAAAGATAGATTTGTGTCAGGTGCATGACTCAACCATCCTACCAACAACTGGAGAGCAGTTCTGAGCTACTATCTACCTCATTGAAGACCCTCGGACTATCTTTAATTTGACTTTATCTTGCACTAAACGTTATTCCCTTTATCCTGTATCTGTACACTGTGGACGGCTCAATTGTAATCATGTATAGTCTTTCCGCTGACTGGTCAGCATGCCACAAAAAGCTTTTCAGTGTACCTCGGTACACGTGACAATAAATTAAACTAAACTAAACTGTCTGAAGAAGGGTTTCGGCCCGAAACTTTGCTTATTTCCTTCGCTCCATAGATGCTGCCTCACCCGCTGAGTTTTTCCAGCATTTTTGTAAACTAAACTGATTATGGGTACTTGTCTGTACGGAGTTTGTACGTTCTCCCCATGACTTGCATGGGTTTTCTCTGAGATCTTCGGTTTCCTCCCACACTCCAAAGACGTACAGGTTTGTAGGTTAATTGGCTTGGTATAAATGTAAATTGTCCCTAATGTGTGTAGGAAAGCGTTAGTGTGCGGGGATCGCTGGTCAGAGCGGACTCGGTGGGCCGAAGCTCCTGTTTCCTCGCTGTATCTCTAAACTAAACTAAACTAAACTAAACTAAACTAAAGGAACAGCCTTACCCCTACTTTCAGTCTGAAGAAGGGTCCCGACCCAAAAGGTCACCCATCCTTTTTCTCCAGAGATGCTGCCTGAACCGCTGAGTTACTCCAGCATCTTGTGTCTATCTAAAGGAAAAGACTGGTGTATATTTAAAAAAAAACTGTTTCTCTTACTTTCCATTCAATATATTGGTATGAAGTGGGAAGACTGCCGTGGAGGCAAACAGGGAAGATACTTTGTGTACACACTATTCCATCCAGAAACAATGAAATAATCATCCAGAAAATCTCTTCCTGGTTTTGTGAATGAATAATGCAAAGGTCGAAAATCACCTGAATGGGTGAATTTTCAACCTCTTAACAGCTCATTTCATCCTCAAAGAGCTCATCGGCCCACATAGCACTCCCTCTCTGTGCACACTGGAATATTGGTCCATGTACTGCGCTCTGCGGGGTTACTTAAATCTACAGGCATTCCTTCCTTGTATTTCTTGACATAACTAAGTGAATTCTTGCACCTAGGGCATTAAGATCAATTGTTTGCTGAGAGACTAGAGAAACATCAGGGTCAATGGGGGGATGAGAGGCTCTTTTCCTGTAGGGACTTGAGTTAATCTGTTTAAGAAGGAACTGCAGATGCTGGAAAATCAAAGGTAGACAAAAATGCTGGAGAAACTCAGCTGATGCAGCAGCATTTATAGAATGAAGGAAATAGGCACCGTTTTGGGCTCAAACCCTTCTTCAGACTGAGGCTGAAACCCTTCTTCAGTTAATCTGTGATGTTTTTAGGACAATCCAGTAAGCTTTCCTCCCCGCCGCTCAAAAATGACAGGAGTTTAGTTTAGATAGGCACAAAAAATGGGTGACGTTTCAGATCGAGACCTGAAGTTATTCCCGCGTTTTGTGTCTATCTTCGGTTTAAACCAGCATCTGCAGTTCGTTCCTACACAGGAGTTTAGTTCAGTTTAGTTTAGAGATAGGGTGCGGAAACAGGCCTTTCGGCCCACCAAGTCCGCGCCAATCAGCGATCACCACACATTAACACTATCTACACCCACGGGGGGCAATTTACAAGTTTACCAAGACAATTAACCAACAAACTTGCGCATCTTTGGAGTGTGGGAGGAACCGGAGAAATCCCACGCAGGTCACAGGGAGAAGGTACAAACTCTGTACAGACAGCACCCGTAGTCAGGATCGAACCCTGGTCTCTGGCGCTGTGAGTCAGCAACTCTACCGCTGTGCCAGCATGCTGCATTATTAAATTAAAATTCACAATTTGCTTTGCAAGGATATGAACTTACAACCTTTCACTTCTTTCACCAGTACTATAATCATTATATTCTCTCACCCAATATTTCACTCCTGCCCCTCTCAGTAATGAAAGTGTGATAAATTCTATCGCTATAACTTATTGGTGTTATCAGTACAGATAGTTTATTCAGAAGCAAGCATGGAAACTTTCTCAGTGGTACATGTCCACTGAAGACTTTTGAGGATATAAATCAATTTTAAATTGAGGCACTGACTGTCTTATCAACTAAACTGAAGGATGTTTACTTATCTATCTCGTCATGATTTAATCTTCAATTCCTGCCACTGTTTCAAATCAGTAAATATGATTTCATAGAGGAATGAAAGAAAGCCTCTATTTATTTAACATGATGAACCTCACCAAAATTCCTTCTACTCTTAGAGTCTCCCTGACCAAAATACTGATCATGGTGATTTGATTAAAGATGAACCCAGCAAAAAGTCCATACAAAGGGTTCTTTGAATTTGCAAGACAGCAGCGTGGAAGGTCACAGGTCACTTAAGTTTTTTTAAGAGGAGGTCAATAAGAACATGAAGAATTAGTTTCAATGGTTTAATTGTTTATTGTCATATATGTACAGCACAGTGAAATTATTTTTGCACAACCCTCTAATGCACAGTTGCCATATCTTGGCACTGTTTATAATTAGTAGTAAACTAATATTAGTTTATATTAGTAGTAAGCACAAGGTAGTGATTGTGGGAGATTTCAATTTTCCACACATAGACTGGGAAACACATTCTGTAAAAGGGCTGGATGGTTTGGAGTTTGTAAAATGTGTGCAGGATAGTTTTTTGCAGCAATACATAGAGGTACCTACTAGAGAAGGGGCAGTGCTGGACCTCCTGTTAGGAAATGAGACAGGGCAGGTGGCGGAGGTAAGCGTTGGGGAGCACTTCGGGTCCAGTGATCACAATACCATTAGTTTCAATATAATTATGGAGAGGGTCAGAACTGGACCTAGGGTTGAGATTTTTGATTGGAGAAAGGCTAACTTTGAGGAGATGCGAAAGGATTTAAAAGGAGTGAATTGGGACATGGTGTCTTATGGGAAGGATGTAGAAGAGAAATGGAGGACATTTAAAGGTGAAATTTTAAGAGTACAGAATCTTTATGTCCCTGTTCGGTTGAAAGGAAATAGTAAAAATTGGAAAGAGCCATGGTTTTCAAGGGAAATTGGACACGGTTTGGAAAAAGAGAGAGATCTACAATAATTATAGGCAGCATGGAGTAAATGAGGTGCTTGAGGAGTATAAAGAATGTAAAAAGAATATTAAGAAAGAAGTTAGAAAGGCTAAAAGAAGATATGAGGTTGCTTTGGCAAGTAAGGTGAAAGTAAATCCAAAGGGTTTCTACAGCTATATTAATAGCAAAAGGATAGCAAGGAATAAAATTGGTCCATTAGAGAGTCAGAGCGGACAGCTATCTGCAGAGCCAAAAGAGATGGGGGAGATATTGAACAATTTCTTTTCTTCGGTATTCACCAAGGAGAAGGATATGGAATTATGTGAGGTAAGGGAAACAAGCAGAGTAGCAATGGAAACTATGAGATTCAAAGAAGAGGAGGTGCGGACACTTTTGAAAAATATGAAAACGGATAAGTCTCCAGGTCCTGACAGGATATTCCCGAGGACATTGAGGGAAGTTAGTGTAGAAATAGCAGGGGCTATGACAGAAATATTTCAAAAGTCATTAGAAACGGGAATAGTGCCGGAGGATTGGCGTACAGCGCATGTTGTTCCGTTGTTTAAAAAGGGTTCTAAGAGTAAACCTAGCAATTATAGACCTGTTAGTTTGACGTCAGTTGTGGGCAAATTAATGGAAAGAATACTTAGAGATAATATATATAAGCATCTGGATAAGCAGGGTCTGATTAGGAACAGTCAACATGGATTTGTGCCTGGAAGGTCATGTTTGACTAATCTTCTAGAATTTTTCAAAGAGGTTACTAGGGAAATCGATGGGGGTAAAGCAGTGGATGTTGTCTATATGGACTTCAGTAAGGCCTTTGACAAGGTTCCACATGGAAGGTTGGTTAAGAAGATTAAATTGTTGGGTATTAATGCTGGAGTAGCAAGATGGATTCAACAGTGGCTGAATGGGAGATGCCAGAGAGTAATGGTGGATGGCTGTTTGTCAGGTTGGAGGCCGGTGACTAGTGGGGTGCCTCAGGGGTCTGTGTTGGGTCAACTGTTGTTTGTCATGTACATCAATGATCTGGATGATGGTGTGGAAAATTGGATTAGTAAGTATGCAGATGATACTAAGATAGGTGGTGTGGTGGATAATGAAGTAGATTTTCAAAGTCTACAGAGAGATTTAAGCCATTTGGAAGAGTGGGCTGAAAGATGGCAGATGGAGTTTAATGCTGATAAATGTGAGGTACTACATCTCGGCAGGACAAATCAAAATAGGACGTACATGGTAAATGGTAGAGAATTGAGGAATGCAGTTGAACAGAGGGATCTAGGAATAACTGTGCATAGTTCCCTGAAGGTGGAATCTCATGTAGATAGGGTGGTAAAGAAAGCTTTTGGTGTGCTGGCCTTTATAAATCAGAGCATTGAATATAGAAGTTGGGATGTAATGTTAAAATTGTACAAGGCATTGGTGAGGCCAATTCTGGAGTATGGAGTACAATTTTGGTCGCCTAATTATAGGAAGGATGTCAACAAAATAGAGAGAGTACAGAGGAGATTTACTAGAATGTTGCCTGGGTTTCAGCAACTAAGTTACAGAAAAAGGTTGAACAAGTTAGGTCTTTATTCTTTGGAGCGCAGAAGGTTAAGAGGGGACTTGATAGAGGTCTTTAAAATTATGAGCGGGTTAGACAGAGTTGATGTGGATAAGCTTTTTCCATTGAGAGTAGGGAAGATTCAAACAAGGGGACATGACTTGAGAATTAAAGGACAGAAGTTTAGGGGTAACATTAGGGGGAACTTCTTTACTCAGAGAGTGGTAGCTGTGTGGAATGAGCTTCCACTGGAAGTGGTGGAGGCTGGTTCGATTTTATCCTTTAAAAATAGATTGGATGGGTATATGGACGGGAAAGGAATGGAGGGTTATGGTCTGAGTGCACGTAGATGGGACTAGGGGGAAGTATTTATTTTTAAAAAATAATAATAATAATAAATAATAATAAAAACTAAAAAAAAGTTCAGCACGGACTTGAAGGGCCGAGATGGCCTGTTTCCGTGCTGTAATGGTTATATGGTTACATGGTTATAAAGGAAAAGTCCAGAATACGGTCCTCATGCTGGAGCGTTCCCGATCCAGGTAAACCCAGGTAAGCCCCAGGCTGCTGCAGGCACGTGACCCGACGTCCAGCTCCTCGCCCGACCGCCCTGTGTCCTGGGGGTCCCAACAGCCGCCGAGCTTGAATGCGCTGGAGGCAATACCCCGATCCCTCTCCTACCGGTCCACTCTTCGTGTCTAACGTCGCCAGCGGCTCCCTCCTCAACTCTCCAGTCTTCGGGCTTTCCGAGCTTTCCCTCTGAAGGCAGCCGCCCGCCGGGTCTTCGTTCTCAATAGACACAAGATGCTAGAGTAACTCAGCGGGACAGGCAGCATCTCTGGAGAGAGGAATGGGCGACGTTTCGGGGTCGAGACACTTCTTCAGACAGTGAAAGAGCTGAATGGTCTATTCCCACTCCTAAGTCTGCTGATGTCTAATTTCAAATTCCACTTTTGTGAATTAAAGGAACATTCAACTGTACGCCATTGAATACCAGGTTCATATCACTTGGAGGAGGAACCTCATGCCTTGTGCAGTTAGTTATCTGCAGTTCCTTCCTACACATTTCGTCTGCTCCACTGTGAAATCTCCTCAAGGTACATCACCCATTCCTACTCTCCAGAGATGCTGCCTGTCCTGCTGAGTTACTCCAGCTCTTTGTGACTATCTATATTGGTGCTTTGTCATGGAATAATCGAGCACAGAGACAGGCCTTGACCACAAATGTCAGGGCAGTGTCTCCCGTTATTGATCAGTGACATGAATATTCATCTTTCATAAGTACTTGTTCATGAGGCAGATAGACGGCATTAATGAAATTAAATTACTTTTAGTGGAAGAAGCATTATCCTTGCTCTAGATCACCTTGACAATAAGGGTGTCTATGTCAAGATGTTGAAACAAGGAACTGCAGATGCTGGTTTACAAGAAAATGCACAAAATGCTGGAGTAACTCAGCGGGTCAGGCAGCATCTCTGGAGAACGTTAATAGGTGACGTTTCAGGTCGTGACCCTTCTTCAGACTCTGCCTGACCCGCTGAGCTACTCCAGCCCTTTGTGTCCTTTTATGTCAGGATGTTATTCAATGATAGACAAAAGTGCTGGAGAAACTCAGCGGGTGAGGCAGCATCTATGGAGCGAAGGAAATAGGCAAAGTTTCGGGCCGAAACCCTTCTTCAGACTGATGATAGCAGCTCAGCCTTCAGCACTATAATACAGAAGATGCTCATCCCTAAACTTCAAAACCTTGTCTTGGGGCCTCCATCTGCAACTGGTTTCTGGATTACTTGACCATCCTGAACCTTCAACACTGGTGCTCCTCAGATTTATGTGGTCACCCATGAATGTTTACATTGTGGGTACAAGCAAGAGATCGGGAACCATGTGACGTGGAGTCAAAACAACAACCTAGCAACAATCAGTAGGACAAAGAGTTGGCTGTTGACTTGAGGAGGTGAACACAACCCCTGTGCTCGGATGGTCAACAGTTTCAATGTACTTAGCATCTACACCACCAACAACCTAACATGGTCCCTTGATAGACACAAAAAGCTGGAGTAACTCAGCGGGTCGGACAGCATCTCTGGAGAAAAGGAATAGGTGACGTTTCGGGTAGAGACTTTTCTTCAGATACTGATGTCCCTTGACACTGATGCCGTAACCAAGAAAGCACACAAGCATATTTTCTCTCTTCGGCGTCTGAGGAGATTGGGAATGACCATGGGGATTCATTCCAATTTCCACAGAGGCACCGTAGACAATATTTTGGTGGAATGCTTCTCAGCTTGTACAGCAACTGCTCTGCTCTCAACCACCTGAAACTGCAAAGACTGGCGAACACATTCCAATCCATCACAGGCTCATCACTTCCTTTCATTGAGTCCACCTTCACCGTGCATTGCATCAGGAAGGCTGCAAGTATCATCAAGGATGCCTGTCCACCCTGCTCATTCCCCTTTTCTCTCTTCTACCATCCGGGAGAATATACAGTTTCATTTAGTTTGGTTATTTAGTTTAGTTTAGTTTATTGTCACATGTACCAAGGTACAGTGAAAAGCTTTTGTTGCGTGCTAACCAGTCAGCGGAAAGACAATACATGATTACAATCGAGCCATTCACAGTGTACAGATACATGATAAAGGGAATAACGTTTGGTGCAAGATAAAGCCAGTAAAGTCCGATCAGAGATAGTCCGAGAGTCACCAATGTGGTAGGTATTAGCTTAGGATCACTCTCTGGTTGTGGTAGGATGATTCAGTTGCCTGATAACAACTGGGAAAAAACTGTTCTTGATACTGGAGGTGTGCGTTTTCAAACTTCTGTATCTTTTGCCTGACGGTAGAGGGGAGAGGAGTGAGTGGCCAGGGTGCAACTCGTCCTTGATTATGCAGCTGGCCTTGCCGAGGTAGCGTGAAGTATAAATGCAGTCAATGGAAGGGAGGTTGGTTTGTGCGATGGTCTGGGTTGCATCCACAAAATGTCCAGGCAAAAAGTGTCCTAACCCGAAATATCACACGTCCTTTTTCTCCAGAGATGCTGCCTGACCCGCTGAGTTACTCCAGCACCTTGTGTCTATATAAGAACAGCTTCTTCCTCATGGCTATCAGACACCTAAACCAATCACACCTCCTTTTCAAAGGTGCTGCCACCTATACGTTTAACTCTACCTCACTTGATTATTCTGTTTAGTTTAGTTTAGAGATACAGCGCGGAAACAGGCCCTTTGGCCCATCGAGTCCCACCGACCAGCGATCCCCGCACATTAACGCTATCCTACACATGCTAGGGACAATTTACATTTATTCCAAGCCAATTAACCTGCAAACCTGTACGTCTTTGGAGTTTTCGGAGAAGACCCACGCAGTCACTGGATGAATGTACAAACTCCGTACGGACAGCACCCGTAGTCGGGATCGAACCCGGGTCTCCGGCACTGCAAGAGCTGTAAGGCAGCAACTCTTCCGCTGTGATTGTAGTAATTGTAATCTACCTCGGACTGTAGTGCAATATTTGAACCATTCTGGCGTTTTGCATTAATTGTTGTCTGCCATTACTGGACATTGTTTACTCAAAGCTTCATTTGAAAAGTATGATGTTTCATGGTACCCTGATGTATATAACAGTAAACTAAACAAATCTGAATCAGAATCAATAACCAATGTGCATAGATTTAAATAATTGGTAAAGGAACTGCGGGCAACACGAGGGAAAAACCTAGAAGCAAGGAACCGCAGATGCTGGTGTACACAAAAAGACACAAAGTGCTGGAGCAACTTAGCAGGTCATGCAGCATCTCTGTAAAACATGACTAGACTTTAGAGACTTTAAAGACACAGTGCGGAAACAGGCCCTTCGCTCACCGAGTCCACATCGACCAGCGATCACCCCGTCCACTCACACTATCCCACATACTGGGGACAATTTACAATTTTACCGAAGCCAATTAACCTACAAACCTGTACATCTTTCGAGTGTGTGAGGAAACTGGAGCACCACAGTCACAGGGAAAAGGTACAAACTCCGTACAGACTGCACTCATAGTCAGGATTGAAGCTGGGTCTCTGGCGACATCATGGGGCATCTCTACTGCTGCACCATCATGCCACCCCTGAGGCGATAGGCGATGTTTCGGGTCAGGACCCTTCTTCAGACTCAGCCTATCCATGTTCTCTAGGGATGCTGTCCGCCCCGCTAAGTTGCTCAAGCACTTTGTGTCTTTTTATGAGTAAAATTCTTACTTCAAGTAAAAACAATGCATGATCAGCAGTTAGGTGGGGAAGACTAATAACGCAGTATCTGGGTTTCAATGGCAGCTCGCAAAAGGACGAGGATAAATATTTGAAAAGATACACAGATAAAGTTGATGGGTGGGACTAACAAGATTGCTATATGAGAAGTTGGTACACCTTTGAGGGGTCAACTCACCATCTGCTGTGATAGACTATTCTATGATTCTTTGTTGCGAAATGGATTTTGAATCCGTATTAACAATCAAAGGAGAGCTCAGATTTCAGTAACGCGGGCTTTAGAGGCTAGCTGCATCCACAGGATCCTCTCACACGTCATTCAGACTTCACATCAGCTGGATACCACTGGACTACCTGGGGATTAGAAAAAACATTTCAATATTTAATTTCTTTAGTCATCTTCTTGCGGGGCTCACACTGTGCAAGTGATGAACAAAAGAACCAAGCTTTTCAGCAGTTTGAAGCTGCTTCATCTATGGATGAAATTAAACATATTTCCAATCTCTAATAACCTTCTTGTAATATGAGGTGACACATTACCAAGTGCCTCAGTCTTTTCTTTGACTTCTTTGTCAATACAACTTTGTAAAAACCTTTGCCATTTTCACTCATGACAAATACTGATTTACAATTATTTACTTTTCCTCATCTCCCTTTTTGTTTCTCTTTCCTGCTCTCCACAAATTCCATGGTTATTTTCAGGAATGCTGCAGTAACATTTATTATCGGTGCTCTTTCCTAATTTCTTCTTTTTTCCCCCTTGGAGGGCAGGAGGTTAAGGGGTGATCGTATAAAGGTGTTTAAAGCCATGAGGGAATTGATAGGGTGAATGTACCTAGAGTCTTTTACCCAGAGTAGGGGAATCAAGAACCAGAGGACATGGGTTTAAAGTGAGAGATGAAAGATTTAATAGGAACACGAGGGGCAACCTCTTCAATCAGAGGATGCTGGGTAGATGGAATGAGCTGCCAGAGGAGGCGGTTGCGGCAGGTACCATCACACATTTACAAGACATTTGGACAGTACATCGGTTGGACGGTGTGTGTGGGGGTTACAGGGCAAATGCTGGTAAACTAGTTTAAGATGGGGCATCTTGGTGGGCATGAACGTTGGCCGAAGGGCCTGTTTCCATGCTGTATAACTCTATGACTATCTCTTCACTTAGCCAGATCTGTATACTCTGGAGTTTAGAAGGATGAGAGGTTATCTTATTGAAACATATAAGATTGTTAAGGGTTTGGACACGCTGGAGGCAGGAAGCATGTTCCCGATGTTGGGGGAGTCCAGAACCAGGGGCCACAGTTTAAGAATAAGGAGTAAGGCATTTAGAACGGAGACGAGGAAACACTTTTTTCTCACAGAGAGTTGTGAGTCTGTGGAATTCTTTGCCTCAGAAGGTGGTGGAGGCGGGTTCTCTGGATGTTTTCAAGAGAGAGCTGGATAGGGCTCTTAAAGATAGTGGAATCAGGGGATATGGGGAGAAGGCAGGAACGGGGTACTGATTGGGGATGATCAGCCATGATCACATTGAATGGCGGTGCTGGCTCAAAGGGCCGAATGGCCTACTCCTGCACCTATTTCTATTGTCTATCATATTTAACTGTCCCTATGATGACGCACTGTTCAGTCAGACAATTTTTCTGTCTAATTATGTCAGTTTAGTTTCCCTCTTATCCTTGAAATATGTGATCTTTTACTTTGGGCGCAGGGTGGCGCAGCGGTAGAATTGCCACCTTACAGCGTGGACCCGGGTTCAACCCTGACCACGAGTGCTGTCTACACGGACTTTGTACGTTCTCCCCGTGACCTGCGTGGGTTTTCTCCGAGATCTTCGGTTTCCTTTCACACTCTAAAGACGTACAGGTTTGTAGGTTAATTGGCTTGGTGTAAGTGTAAAATTGTCCCTAGTGTGCGTAGGATGTGTCAAGGTGCAGGGATCACTGGTCGGCGCAGACTGGGTGGGCCAAAGGACCTGTTTGCGCATTGTATCTATAAACTAAACCAGGGCACAAGATTTTGGATACTTTGCTAAGAGTCTGGCCAGTAGATTTTGGAGGCATATACGTTCACAACATTCCGAGAAAAGTGACTGCTTTTGGTGATACTATTGCATTCACAGTTGGTTCTTTCTTTGATACGGTTAAGTAAGATACAGCATTCGAACAGAGTGTTGTCACTGCAGTTTAGTAACTTCCTTTGTGGCCTGTGCTTACCACCCACACGGCAGCCGCTGTGAACTGACAGACACTGACCCCGCGATGGCCTCTCACAAAGGTCTGATGCTGTTCCCTCTTAAATTACACGCCACTTATCTCGATACGGACAGCACTGCAACCGAGGTGGTCCACACAAATGAATAGAAGGAAATCTGCCATTACGATGGGCTTCAACCAGTTTCCTTCTTATCATGGAGTGGTGGAGGGTGGGGGAGGGGGAGGGGGAGGAGAAGTTTAAAAATTTGGAGATGGAGCACATTTATGTTTCATGTACCGAATTTTCAGAATCATAACATGAGAGGATGCATGATTTTGTAGAGTTTGTAAGAGGATGTTAACCAAACAGGAAATGTCTCCACAAACTATTTGTGTAAAATGTCGCTCATATACCCCACCCTCTCAAAAAATCTGACAAAATGATGCAAAAAGATAACATGTAGTTTTTGTGTAGGAAGGAACTGCAAATGCTGGTTTAAACCGAAGATAGACACCAAAAGCTGGAGAAACATGCAGCATCTCTGGAGAGAAGGATAGGGTGACGTTTCGGGTCATACATGTAGTTTACTTTATCAATTTTTTCAAAACTCGGTGAAAGGCGCTCTTTGGTCGGTCCGAACCTTGTTGACCTCCCAGCAGAGCTAGATGTCCGTCGGGGAATGTTGCCGACTGGCCCGCTCCAGACTGCAGGAGTCCCTGCTGAGGGACGCACTGAAGCTCGGTGCAGCCAACGGCAAGGCTCTGTGGGTGAGGACCACGGTCTAGGGTCCTTCCACTGTTGCACATGGGGGGGGGGGCAGGGTGTAGTGGAGACGCCCCTCAAATGAGGGAAAGGATATCACCCCAGGGGACACATGAATGGCAAGAGTGCCGGGTAGAATGCTAATTGCGAACACTACAAAACCATGAAAGGAATAGATCGGGTAGATGCACAGAGTCTCTTGCCCAGAGTAGGGGAATCGAGGACCAGAGGACATGGGTTCATGGTGAAGGGAAAAAGATTTAATAGGAATCCGACGGGGTCACTTTTTCACACAGAGGGTGGTGGGTGTATGGAACAAGCTGCCAGAGGAGGTAGTTGAGGCTGGGACAGGTGCCAGTTTAAGAAACCGTTAGACAGGTACATGGATAGGAAAGGTTTGGAGGGATATGGACCAAGAGCAGGCAAGTGGGACTAGTGTACCTGGGACATTGTTGGCCAGTGTGGGCAGGTTTGGCCGAAGGGCCTGTTTCCACACTGTATCACTCTATGGCTATGATACGACACAAATGAATGTAAGTATAAACATAGAAACATACAAAATAGGTGCAGGAGTAGGCCATTCGGCCCTTCGAGCCAGCACCGCCATTCAATATGATCATGGCTGATCATCCAAAATCAGTACCTTGTTCTGGCTTTTTCTCCCATATCCCTTGATTCCCTTAGCTCTAAGAGCTAAATCTAACTCTCTCTTGAAAACATCCAGTGAATTGGCCTCCGTTGCCTTCTGGGGCAGAGAATTCCACAGATTCACAATCCTCTGGGTGAAAAAGTTTTTCCTCATCTCAGTTCTAAATGGCCTATTCCTTATTCTTAAACTGCGACCCCTGGTTCTGGACTCCCCCAACATCGGGAACATTTTTCCTGCATCTAGCCTGTCCAATCCTCTAAGAATTATACATGTTTCTATAAGATCCCTTCTCATCCTTCTAAATCCCAGCGAATACAAGCCCAGTCGACCCATTCTTTCATCATATGTCAGTCCCGCCATCCCGGGAATTAATCTGGTAAACCTTCGCTGCACTCCCTCAATAGCAATAATGTCCTTCCTCCAAATTAGGAGACCAAAATTGTACACAATACTCCAGGTGCAGTTTCACCAGGGCCCTGTACAACTGCAATAGGACCTCCTTGCTCCTAAACTCAAATCCTCTCGCCATGAAGGTCTTCACTGCTTGCTGTACCTGCATGCTTACTTTCAGTGACTGATGTACAAGCACACCCAGGTCTCATTGCACCTCTCCTTCTCCTAATCTGACACCATTCAGATAATAATCTGCCTTCCTGTTCTTGCCACCAAAGTGGATTACCTCACATTTATCCACATTATACTGCATCTGCCATGCTTCTACCCAATCACCCAACCTATCCAAGTCATCCTGCAACCTCATAGCATCCTCCTCACAGCTCACACTGCCACCCAGCTTTGTGTCATCCACAAACTTAGAGATGTTACATATAAATTCCCTCGTCTAAATCGTTATTGTATATTGTAAACAACTGGTG
>CM075982.1:28527595-28589775 GCA_038087875.1 Malacoraja senta
GTGTCCCAGCACCGAGCCTTGCGGCACTCCAGTAGTCACTGCCTGCCATTCTGAAAAGGACACGTTAATTCCTACTCTTTGCTTCCCGTCTGCCAACCAGTTCCCTATCCATGTCAATACCCTACTATCAATACCATGTGCTCTAATTTTGCACACTAATCTCGTGTGGGACCTTGTTAAAGGCTTTTTGAAAGTCCAGATACACTACATCTACTGGCTCTTCCTTATCCATTCTACTTGTTACATCCTCAAAAAATTCCAGAAGATTAGTTAAGCATGATTTCCGCTTCATAAATCCCTGCTGACTTTGACCGATCCTGTCACTGCTTTCCAAATGCGCTGCTATAACATCTTTAATAGTCGGCTCAAGCATCTTCACCACTAACGATGTAAGGCTAACTGGTCTGTAATACCCGTTTTCTGTCTCCCTCCTTTCTTAAAAAGTGGAGTTACATTGACTACCCTCCAGTCCACAGGAACTGATCGAGAGTACATTGAGAAATGATCACCAATGTATCCACGATTTCTAGGGCCACCTCCTTGAGTACTCTGGGATGCAGACCATCAGGCCCTGGGGATTTATCTGCCTTCAGTCCCAACAGTTTACCTAACACCATTTTCTGACTAATGTGGATTCCCTTCAGTTCCTCCCTCCCACTGGATCCTCAGTCCCCCGGTATTTCTGGGAAATAGTTTGTTTGTGTGTTCCTTAGTGAAGACAGAACCAAAGTACTCGTTTAACTGCTCTGCCATGTCCTTGTTTCCCAATATAAATTCACCTGTCTCTGACTGTAAGGGACCTACATTCGTCTTCACTAATCTTTTCCTTTTCACATGTCACCGGTCACAGTGTATGTTCTCCCCGTGACCTGCGTGGGTTTTCTCCGAGATCTTTGGTTTCTTCCCAGACTCCAAAGACGTACAGGTTTGTACATTAATTAGCTTGGTAAACTTGTAAATTGTCCCCCGTGGGTGTAGATAACGTTAATGTGTGGGGATCGCTGGTTGTTGCGGACCCGGTGGGCCGAAAGGACTGTTTCCGTGCCTTATCTCTAAACTAACCTAAACTAAACTCCTGTGTAGGAACGAACTGCTGATGTTGGTTTAAACTGAAGATAGATACAAAAAGCGGGAGTAACATCAGACTGAAGGGTCTCGACCTGAAACGTCACCCATTTTTTTGTGCCTATCTAAACTTCAGTCATTTTTAAGCGGGAGGGAGGAAAGCCACTGGATTGTCCCAAAAACATCACAGATTAACTCGATTCCCCAAAGGAATAGAGCCTCTCATCCCCCAACCCAACCCACCCCCCCCTCCCCCCTCCCCCCATTGACCCTGATGTTTCTCTCGCCTCTCGGCAAACAATTGATCTTAATGCCCTTGGTGCAAGAATTCACTTAGTTATGTCAAGAAATACACCCCAGTGGGTCTGGGATGGGGTTAACGTGCGGGGATCGCTGGTCGGCGCGGACCCGGTGGGCCGAAGGGCGTTGTATCTCTAAACTAAACGAAACTAAACATACCTAAAGAAACGTTTACAGTCATAGCCTCCGAGAATGCCAGTGGTGCAGCGGTAGATTGCTGCCTGACAGCGCCAGAGAACCAGGTTTGATCCTGACTATGGGTGCTGTCTGTACGGAGTTTGTACGTTCTCCCCGTGATCTCATGGGTTTTCTCCGGGTGCTCCGGTTTCCTCCTACACTCCAAAGACGTACAGCTTTGTAGGTTAATTGGCTTGGTGAATTTGTAAATTGTCCCTCGTGTGTGCAGGATAGTGATGGAGTGCGGGAATCACTGGTCAGTGTGGACTCAGTGGGCCGCAGGGCCTGTTTCTGTGCTGTATCTCTAAAATAAACTAATTTTTGTGCAGTTTTAACCGTTTTAAAGTATTTTTTATTTTGAATAAAGTTTATTTTGATTTTTTTAAATTTAAACTTCATTGCCAAGTATCTAATATTGTTAGTTTCTGTGAATAAATTTAAAATCACATTGGTTTTGATATGTTAAAGCTTTTGTTGGCATCAGTAATTTGCATTCTCAAGTATTGTTACATGAATCTGAGGCAGAGGGAAAAAGAACAAAGACTGGTCAAGATCAAGGAGAAGTACAAGAACATCAATGGGAGGCTGGTAGTCGCAATGGGGAACACCTTGGTTGCCGCTAGGCTGTCATTATTGCCTTGATGAGAAGTGGGTTTCGAGTCCCGACCAGCGAAAACATAAGAACTCAGATTTCAAGTCACATGAGTGCTGAAGCCTAGCCCCTTTCAAGAGAGAGGCAAGAGTGTTTTATTGTCATATGTCCCAGATAGAACAATTATTTTTTTACTTGTAGCAGCGCAACAGAATATGTACTCCTTTGGAAGGAGTAGGATGGGGACCCACAGTCCCGTTTATATCAATGGGTCGATGGTTGAATGGGTCAAGAGCTTCAAATTCCTGGGCGTGCACATCTCCGAAGATCTTTCATGGTCCGAGAACACTGATGCAATTATTAAGAAAGCACATCAGCGCCTCTACTTCCTGAGAAGATTACGGAGAGTCGGTTTGTCAAGGAGGACTCTCTCTAACTTCTACAGGTGCACAGGAGAGAGCATGCTGACCGGTTGCATCGTGGCTTGGTTCGGCAACTTGAACGCCCTGGAGAGGAAAAGACTACAAAAAGTAATAAACACTGCCCAGTCCATCGACTCTGACCTCCCTTCCATCGAGGGGATCTATCACAGTCGCTGCCACATCATCCTGGCCACACACCCATCTCCCTGCTACCTTCAGGTAGAAGGTACAGGAGCCTGAAGACTGCAACGACCAGGTTCAGGAATAGCTACTTCCCCACAGCCATCAGGCTATTAAACTTGGCTCGGACAAAACTATGAACATTAATAGCCCATTATCTGTTATTGGCACTTTTATCAGTTTATTTATTCATGTGTGTATATATTTATATAATGGTATATGGACACACTGATCTGTTTTGTAGTCAATGCCTACTATGTTCTGTTGTGCTGAAGCAAAGCAAGAATTTCATTGTCCTATCAGGGACACACGACAATAAACTCACTTGAACTTGAACTTGAACTTGTAAGCACAGCAGACACAAAATGCTGGAGTAACTCAGCGGGGCAGGCAGCATCCCTGGAGAGAAGGAATGAGTGACTGTCCCGCTGAGTTACTCCAGCATTTTGTGTCTATCTTCGGTTTAAACCAGCATCTGTAGTTCCTTCCCTCACATGTAAACATAGTGCACTGTAAACAATATAATAAATGAGAGAGAAATAAAGTTCAATGTGTGTATATATACACATCCTCTTCAGGTCGTTGACCTTGTCGTGGTGAAGAGGCTTGCGTGACCCCAAGATTGCGAGAGCGATGCCATCAGAAGCACCAGCTTCTGGTAGGGCCACCCATGTCGGCAAGGTCGAGGATGATGGTCCAGACTAAGAACGATCCAACCTACAAGACCTCAACGGCGGACCAGGCAGACGAAGTTATCTTGAACTCAACGGCTGTGAAGGCGGATGAAGGCTGCAACAGATCTATCAGCTCCAATCGTCCTGGTTCCCTTGGCATTGGAATGAGTTGATTGATTTGTGAAGGACCGTGTGCTTCTTGGAGTGCAACATCAAGTACACGTTAAACGCACACACGCACAGGCGTCTTCGTTCTGTGAACTGCAAAGCCAGGATTGGACTCATAAGCCACATGAGAGTCCATTAAAAAAAACGGAACGTAGACCATCATCTTCGACCTCGAGGAATAGCCACGAGGATATACACATACTCACAAATACACATATATATTGATCATATATTTATATATATATATATATATATTATATATATATACACGCACACATGTGTACACATAAAATAAAACAGACAATAATAGTGCAATAATAATAATAATAGACTATGTAGTTCAGAGCTAATTTGAGGTTGTAGTGTTTAATAGCCAAATGGCTGTAGGGAAGAATTGCCTGTCGGGCTGTAGAGAGGATTCATACGATCCTCTCATAGTATCAAGAATTCACAAAATGTTTTAGTTTAGTTTAGAGAAACAGCGCGGAAACAGGCCCTACGGCCCACCGAGTCCGCACCGGCCAGCGCTCCCGGCACATTAACACTACCCTACACACACTAGGGACAATTTTCCATTCAGACCAAGCCAATTACCTTACAGACCTGCTGCACCCGCTGAGTTTCTCCAGCATTTTTGTGTACCTTCGATTTTCCAGCATCTGCAGTTCCTTCTTTAACACCTTACAGACCTGTATGTCTTTGGAGTGTGGGAGGAAACCGAAGATCTCAGAGAAAACCTACGCGATCACGGGGAGAACGTACAAACTCCCTACAGACAGCACCTGTAGTCAGGATTGAACCTGGGTCTTTGGCGCAATGAGGCAGCAACTCTACCGCCGTGCCACCGTGTCGCCCATGTGTCGGAAGGAACTGCAGGTGCTGGTTTATATCGAGGACAGACACAAAATGCTGGAGTAACTTCTTCTTCTTGCGTATGGCGTGCACAGCCTAAAGTTGTAAGACAACTTGTTCTGTTTGATCTTCTGTTTGTGCACGCCAGGTTGATTGCATTCGTCGAAACAGGGTGGACCACGTGAAGGTTGCAATCTCCCACCTACTGGAGTAACTCAGCACATTGGTTGAATCCCACAAGCACTTACAGGTTTTGAAAGAAAACTTAACATTTAATTTGTTGGTGCCGAAAGAAAGTGGATATTGCTGTGCTTCCCTAATACTAAAAGTGATGTAGTTGAGTTTAGTTTAGAAATGCAGCATAGAAAAAAAGCTCTTCGGCCCACCGAGTCCATACCGACAACTGATCAATCACTGACCACTGACCTTTCTGTCCTAGGTCTCCTCCATTGTCAGAGTGAGGCTCAATGCAAATTGGAGGAACAGCATCTCATATTTCGCTTGGGCAGCTTACAGCCCAGTGGTATGAATATTGATTCCGGCATTCGCCAGCATTCCCTCTCTTCCCATCCCTTCCCCACCCAAGTCGCACCAGCTTCTCGTTTTCACCCAACAAACAGCTGTTTCCTTTATCATGTTTAAGAAGAACTGCAGATGCTGGAAAATCGAAGGTAGACAAAAATGCTGGAGAAACTCAGCGGGTGAGGCAGCATCCATGCTGCCTCACCCGCTGAGTTTCTTCAGAATTTTTGTCTACCGATACTGCCTCACCCGCTGAGTATCTCCAGCATTTTTGTCTACCTTGTTTCCTTTATCATTGTTACTTTTTAGCATGTCTTTCATTCATTGTTCTTTCTCTCTCCACATCATCGTTTATATCTCTCTATTCCCATTCCCCCGATTAGTCTGAAGAAGAGTCTCGACCCGAAACGTCTCCCATTCCTTCTCTCCAGAGATACTGCCTGTCCCGCTGAGTTACTCCAGCTTTTTGTGTCTACCTTTGTGCAGCTCCATAATGTCATTGACATCACAGTAACTTTCTCAGCGGTAACTCTCATGCTTCCGAACCAGGAAGCTGCGAATTTGAGCTCCATGCCATGCATAATTTAACTCGATAAATCAGTCAAGTGCTGCATTTCCTTTGATATGAGTTATTTAAGGAGGAGGCCCCATCCACACTGGATCAGGTGTTGCTACATCCCAGGAAACTCTTTGGAAGAGAGGAGAGAGAGGATTTATTCCTGAGTCCCATACAAACAAAGACCAGATCAATTAGGTCAGTGTATGGCGCTGTGCTGATTGCAAGCTGATTGCTAACTGTCTACTTTCAGTGTTGAAGCATCAAGGATAATATTTCTTGGGATGTGGAGCAGTTGTTATGGTTCAGAGCCTCATTTGTTAATAAATGCTGATTATTCTGTATCCTGAGAGGGAAAATACAGGTTAACATTTTTAAGTTTAGCGCATTCATCAGACCTTGAGAGGGCACCATGATATTTTGATGATGCAATATGTATGGCACGTAAGTATCAATGAACAACACAGAGCCACACAATGCAAAATCGGTCATTGTCTGAAATAATCGGCAAAATAAATGAATCCATCAATTATTTGTTTATTCATAGTTACAATTTGACTCCCAATTTTAACAAAGATGACAGTGGGAACAAAACAGGCATCATACCCAGCTTTATTTGTACATAATGTCAAAAGACAATATGTGTAAGAAAGAACTGCAGATGCTGGTTTAAATCGAAAGTAGACAAAATATGATATTTTGCTTGGGTAGTTTATACCCCAGCGGTATGAACATTGACTTCTCTAACTTCAGATAGCCCTTGCTTTCTCTCTCCATCCCCTCCCCCTTCCCAGTTCTCCCACCAGTCTTACTGTCTCCATCTACATTCTATCTCTATCCCGCCCCCTCCCCTGACATCAGTCTGAAGAAGGGTCTCGACCCGAAACGTCGCCCATTCCTTCTTTCCAGAGATGCTGCCTCACCCGCTGAGTTACTCCAGCATTTTGTGTCTACCGTCAAAAGACAGTAATTTTTCTGTCTGAGACCAATGCCGGGTGAATAGAAATTTCCCTCAACTCCTTATCAGGAAAATCAAAGCCAATGTATTCAGTCTGCTGCATCCTCTGTTCCAAACCCACCAACTCCTTCATAATTCCTGGCAAACATCTGGAACTCAGCCAAAGAGTTCACAACCTCTGTGTCATAATTAAAATTCTCCAGGCATCCTTTGTACTCTCTCTCCCTCTCTCAGGCTATCGAGTCCTTCGTGTAATGCAGTGGCCAGAATTAGACACAGCACTCTAGCTGTGGCCCAGTTAATGTTTAATGCAGTTCTTGGAGAAATGAAACAGAATATACTGGAAATACCCAGGTCACACAGTGTTGGTGGAGGGAAAAGATCTCCAGCATTGAGACTGAGAAAACACAAAGGAAGATCTGTGATAAGCAGGAAGGCAGGAAAGGGTGATAACAAATAAAGGCGTGTGCATAACTAAATGCATGACTCAGGAAAACTTTTATATAAAATCTGAAATTGCCAGAATAGATAAAAAGCACATAGAAGAAGAACCAATGAGCTGCAGATGCTGGTCTACAAAAAACAAAACACAAAGATGCTGGTCTACAAAAGACAAAACACAAAGTACGAGAGTAACATTGATTAGTATCAGCAAAATCCTGTGGGAATACGAAGTAGATCATTTAAACTTGGATGTGTAGGAACTGCAGATGCTGGTTTAAACCGAAGATGGACACGAATAGCTAGAGTAACTCAGGCAGCATCTCTGGAGAGAAGGAATGGGTGTGTCACACTTGCTACTCCTCCTGACATTTGAGGCTCTTTCCACAATCCTCCCCTGAGCTATTTGGAGTTACACCTGCATTTAATCTGCTCCCCTAATCTATCACTTGGTATAAATACCTGAGATCATCACCAATTGGGTGGTGACTAATCAGTTCGGCATTCTGTCGTTTCGATAGCAGTTCTGAGTTCTGTCAGTTCCAGGTCTATATCTTTTGGTTCCATTCGAGTCTGGATTTTGGGTTCCTTCAGCACATTTCAGTGAGCCTGCATTCGAGTCCTTTCCATTTTGGGGCCTTGACAGTGTGAGGTTTCGGGCTGAGTGAAGAAGGGTCTCGACGTGAAACGTCACCCATTTATATTTGGATAATATATGAAGATACATCAACATCTAAATGCTGGAGTAACTCAGTGGGACAGGCAGCATCTCTGGAGAGAAGGCCCATTCCTTCTATCCAGAGATGCTGTTACTCCAGCATTTTATGTCTATCTTCGGGTTAAACCAGCATCTGCAGTGCCTTCCTACATTGCTCAAACCAACCCAATATAAACCCAGAAAATGACAC
Source organism: Malacoraja senta (assembly GCA_038087875.1). NCBI lineage: Eukaryota > Metazoa > Chordata > Chondrichthyes > Rajiformes > Rajidae > Malacoraja > Malacoraja senta. The sequence goes on from CM075982.1 coordinate 28,535,411, forward strand.
AAAGTGCTGGAGTAACTCAGATGGTTGAGCAGCAACTATGGAGAATGTGGATAGGTGATGTTTCAGGTTGGGGCCCTTCTTCAGGCTGATTGTTGTAGGGTGAGGGGGTGGGGGTGTAGAAAGCTGGAAGAGGGGCGGGAAAATGCATGGCAAGATATAGGTGGCCTAATTCTGCTCCTATGACTTATGTTTGTGAAAGGCTGGAGATCAAGGTTATCAAGGTGACAACTGCTTTCAGTGCCACCTGAGAAAGGGAAATGAATGCTTGACCAAGCGTAAACGGGGTGACCATTTCACTGAACACTTGGGTCTGCTCGATCTCCTGGTTGCTAACCATTTTAACTCCCCTTCCCCTTCCATACTGACCATTCTGTCGTGGGCCTGCTCCACTGCCTGAGTGAGGCCACATGGCATCCCATCAGTAGATCTCCTTACAATGTGTGAGAACAGCACCTCATATTTTGCTTGGGCAGCTGACAACTCAGCGGTATGAATGTTGACGTCTCTAATTTCAAGTAACTCCTGTATTCCTTCTCTCCCCCCCCCCTCTCTTCCCCCCCCCCCACCCCCCCTCTTTCCCCCAACCTAGTCAATTCACCAGTTCCACTGTTCGCATCCTTGTACCCCTGAAGTTAGCACATCTTCCCCAGCCAACAATGGGCCATTATGGACTCCACCTTTCCAGAGGTCATCTTTTGCTAGCCCTGTTTTGTTCTGGCCTTCTCTATCTTTCGGTCTGAAGAAGTTTTCTGACCCGAAACGTCACCTATTCCTTTTCTCCAGAGATGCTGCCTGGAGTTACTCCAGCCCTCTGTGTCTGTCTTCAGTATAAGCCACCATCTACAGTTCCTCCCTACACAGGTGGGTTTGACTATTCCTTGCATGTTTTCTGCCACTTGACATCGTTCTAAACATGCAAATTAGTTTAGTTTTAGTTTTGTTTAGTGTCACGTGTACAGAGGTACAGTGAAAAGCTTTTATTGTGTGCTAACCAGTCGGTGGAAAGACAATACAGGATTACAATCGAGCCATCCACAGTGTACAGATACATGATCAAGGGAATAACGTTTAGAGCAAGGCAAAGCCAGTAAAGTCCGATCAAAGATAGCCCAAGGGTCTACAATGAGGTAGATAGTAGTTCAGGACTGCTCTCAAGTTGTGGTAGGATGGTTCAGTTAATAGATGCTTATGACTCAGAAGAACAGAGATATATTGACCCTGCCTATTTATCTCCGTACAGATGTAATCCATTTTGCGCAAGCACCATGTTTTAAATCGATGAATTTTGTCATTGTGCTGTTCACGTATGCATACCCTCTCCCTCTCCCTCTCCCTCTCCCTCTCCCTCTAAGAGCAGGTTGAAGAATGGGACACAGTGAGTGAACATAATGACTGAAGTTAAGGCTGGTCTCTATCACAGAAAAACAGTGAATCAAGATGAATAATACTTGGAAGGTGATAAATAGGTGGAGTTCATTTATCTTTGTACCTCCGAGTCAGAAGCTCTAATTTGATTATAATTAAATTAGTCCGATTAGTAATTTACTGCTGTAGTTGGTGACTGGATGCATGTATCAAAACTCTTAAAGCTGATCATCATTCACATCAGACATCTCTTCTCCACCTTGTGTTTATCGAGAAGATAGCAATTTGTCTCATCAGTCCTTCTGTCCCGCTGAGTTACTCCAGCATTTTGTGTATCTTTAGTGTAAACCAGCATCTGCAGATCCTTCTGACACATCAACTAGGGTACTGGCCAATTCACATCCACCCCATTGCAGACATTCGACTTTGTCGACAGAACTGGTGCGGGTACAATGCTGAGAACTATCTTCTGCCCTCTGCATCCGCCCCTTTGCTCTACCTATTGTACTTGAGTTTGACTTGGATGTAGGAAGGAACTGCAGATGCTGGTTTAAACCGAAGATAGACACAAAATGGTGGAATAACTCAGCGGGACAGGCAGCATCTTTGGAGAGAAGGAATGGGTGACGTTTTGGGTCAGGTTCATTCTTCAGACTGATCCGTCTGAAGAAGGGTCTCGACCCAAAGCGTCACCCAGTCCTTCTCTCCAGAGATGCTGCCTGTCCCACTGAGTTACTCCAGCATTTTGTGTCGATCTTTGGTCATATCTATGTTTAATATTATCTAATTTGATCAGTTTGCATGCCAAACAAATCGTTTCATTCTAACTTGGTACATATGAGAATAATAAACCTAAACGCTCACGATAATGATGTTAGTCGTGAAGCAAAAGTTAAATCTTGCATTTTTGTTGTTCCAAAAACAGTTACCAACCGTGGACAGCACGGAGGTGCAGCAGTAGAGTTGCTGCCTTACAACGCATGGGTTCGATGCTGACTACTGTTGCCATCTGTACGGAGTTTGTACGTTCTCCCCGTGACCAGCGTGGGTTTTCTGAGATACTCCAAAGACGTACAGGTTTGTAGGTTAATTAGCTTGGTAAAATTGTAAATTGTCCCTAGTGTGTGTAGGATTGTGTTAATTAAAGGGGATCGCTGTTTGGCACGGACTCGGTGGGCCGAAGGGCCTGTTTCCGCGTTGTATCTCTAAACTAAACTAAACTACTGGTGTAATCTAGGGACCACAATTTCCACAAGTCCCACAAACTGAAATGCAATTGCAAGCACATAATTTGATTTACACTCCGAGATAGAGATATAAACCAGGACAAAACACGCAAACTCCCTTGCTCCCTTTCAACAGTACATGCTGCTAAAATGTAATGTGGGAGTGAGAGACAACCGCTTTTCACCTGAAAAGACATTTTGCTCACGATGTTGTGGGAAACAGAGCATTTTAGTAATCACACAAACAAATGCATTTACAAAATGATCCTTGATTGTTTTACGGCCCGCAATCCCACACTGCCCCCAATTTATCTTTTTAGATCTTCCATCGTATATCTAAATATTTCACAATAAAAAGACTGAAATCACCACAATACTTTAAACTATAACACTGGAACAATTCCAAACTCATATGATATTGGTTTCCTGTTTTCTACCATGTCAGGGTCGGGGGTCAGGGGTTATGGGGAGAAGGCAGGAGAATGGGGTTAGGACGGAGAGATAGATCAGCCATGATTGAATGGTGGAGTAGACTTGATGGGCCGAATGGCCTAATTCTGCTCCTATCACTTATGTAAGATGAATAGAGGGCAAGGATTTCAGCTCGTATCTGTAAGAAGGAACTGCAGATGCTGGTTTACACAAAAGATAGATACAAAACGCTGGAGTAACTCAGCAGGTCAGGCAACATCTCTGGAGAAAAGGAATAGGTGATGTTTCGGGTCGGAACCCATCAGACCTGCTGAAGGGTCTCGACCCAAAAGGTCACCTTTTCCTTTTCTCCAGAGATGTTGCCATTTCAGCTTGTATATTTGTTTGGCCTTAGCAATTATTTTTTTTAATTGAACTTTATATCTCTAGATCATGAGAACCCAAGGTAACATAAAAAAAGTAGATGAAATTGGACTTTTGGCATGGTGTTTTTATATCAGAGGCCTCCCTAAGCTGGCAATATAAGTGGAAGCAAAGGAAAATGGAGTTTGTTTTTGTGAGATCCTATGTGTCTCAACATGCTGCAAGCCTCAAGATTCTGATCTTTTGCTGTTAAGTTATCTTAATGTTGTTGTGTGGTCTAACCACAGTCATTTGAGTACAATTATTTTTTTCTCTGGCTTGATCAGATAATACTGTACATAAATACAATCAAGTCAAACTCAAGTAGAATAGATGGAGCAAAGTGGAAGATACAGAGTGCAGAATATAGTTCTCAGAATTGTAGCGCACCAGCTCGAAACAAAGTCCAATGTCCACAATAGATTGCGCTGAATCGGACAGTACCCTAGTTTATGAAAGGAACATTCAGAAACCAGATCTTCTTCTTGCGTTTGAGGCAGCAGAAGTCCGCAGCAGTGTGATGCCATCCGGTTCGACATCCGTACGTGCCCGCCCTAAAAAGGGCGCATGCTCCAGGTTGGCGCCAAGCTGCGGTGCTGCTGCTGTCTCTGTTTGTTGTCGTTCGCCTGACTGAGGTCAGTTGACAGGGCTCACCACGGGGAGGTCGACAACATGAGCTCCCAGAAACCAGATAACGGAGAGGAACAAGCTTATCCTAAGTCTGGTGTTGTGTACTTTCAAGTTTCTATACCTTCTACCGGACAGGAGCAGGGAGAAGAAGTAATGAGCGGAGCGGAAGAAGTCATTGATTACGTGCAGATGTTGGTTTAAACCGAAGATAGACATAAAATGCTGGAGTAACTCAGCGGGACAGGCAGCATCTCTGGAGAGAAGGAATGGGTGACATTTCGGGTCGATCTCTCTGAGTTACTCCAGCATGTTGTGTCCATCTTCTGTGTAAGTCATTGATTATGTTGGCTGCTTTTCTGAGGCAATGTGAAATCTAGATGGTGTCAATGATGTGAAGTCTGGTCTGTGTAATGGACTGGTCTACAATTCCTTGCTGTTTTGGCCAAAGTTGTTCCCAAATGCAGTTTAATTATTCTGAATACAAAAATATTACCTACTTACTTAAAAAAAAAAAAAAAACTATTAAGGGCACTAAGAAAATTCAGATTGTGTTTTTTGAATTTATCATTTCTAATTATGATTTAGCAGAGGCTACATCAACTAAACTTCATCAAAGGGTTTGAAAAATGTTATTTTTCTATGATGAATCCTCAAAGATAGGCAGCTGAAGGGCTAACAATTACCTTCAAATATTTTCATTGCATGTGACTAATTAATGTCCACTTGAAATGATAATTCTTCGTTCCTCATAATTCAGAGATTATCAGGAATAACAAGTTTGTTTAAAAGAGGGACTCATAGATGAAAGCAATTGAATATTACTTACAACTACAACAGCAGCAGGAAGCATAATAAGAGGGACACAGTGTCACAGCTGGTAGAACTGCTGCCTCGCAGTGTCAGAGACCAGAGGGTTCAATCCTGACCTCGGGTGCTATGTGTGTGTGGAGACTGCACATTCTCCCTGTGACCATGTGGGTTTTCTCCGGGTGCTCTGGTTTCCTCCCATATTCCAAAGACGTACAGGTTTGTAGGTTAATTGGATTCAGTAAAATTGTCCCGAGGGTGTAGGATAGTACTAGTTAGTGTACAGCCTGATCGCTGGTCGGCACCGACTCGGTGGGCCGAAGGGCCTGTTTCCATGCTGTTTCTCTGGTGTGAGGCAGCATAAGAGTGACACAGTGTGAGGCAGCAGCTCTACCAGCTGTTACAATGTCAGAGACCAGAGGGTTCAATTGTGGGTTCAATCGTGCGTGCGTGTGTGTGTTTCCTCCCCCCCCAAATATCCCAAAGGCACGTGGATTTGTAGGTTAATTGGCCTCTGTTAAAAGAAAATGCTCTGGGTGCACATGGAGCGGATGAGAAAGAGAAACTACTGTGAATGGGTGATTGATGGTTGGCATGGACTCAGTGGACCGAAGGACCTTACTCCATGTTGTATCTCTGAACTAATTAGATTTTTTATAATAAAAACAAAGGATAGACATAATAGATTAATGATGATTTGTGACCAAGGATTTATCCTTGAGATGTAAATGCCGCCTTTATTTCAGCATTTTGTACAATTTTGTGTCGCTGTATATTGTTCCATTTTTTTTTCTATCAGCAGTTTGAAAAATTAACCCCATTTTATCCCATGGGCAATTTTGAGATTAAGAGGAGGAGGTGTTGGGGCTCTTGAAGAGCATTAAGGTGGATAAGTCACCAAGTCTTGATGGGATCTGCGGTGTATGTAATAGAAATGGTGTTACCTGCCTCCAAGTTAAAGGGGGAGGAGTGTTAGGTATGTGATAATTAGCATATGTAATTAGTGTCTTGTGATGTCTTGTGCAAGTACGCATGTGCACGGGGAGACTCAAGGTGGCGTCCTGGAATAAAGTAGCTTGTAAGATTACTCCCGTGTCCGAGCCTTATTTAAGTCTGTTCCAAGCATCCAAATACACAACAGGATCTATCCAAGATTATCGAGTGAGAGGCAAGAGAGGAGATTGCATTTAGGGCTAAAGGAATCAAGGGATATGGGGGAAACAGCAGGAACGGGGTACTGATTTTAGATGATCAGCCATGATCGTATTGAATGGCGGTGCTGGCTCGAAGGGCCTAATGGCCCACTCCTGCACATATTTCTCTATGTTTCTAAGAGCCTCGATGAAGATCTTTGCGTCTTCTCTAGCCGCAGGCAAGGCCACGGAGGGCTGGGGAGATCATGTTGTTCCTTTATTTAATAAGGGCAGTAGAGAGAATCCAAGTATTTATAGGTCAGTGACCCTTGCATCAGTGGTAGGGAAACTAATGGAGACGATTTTTCAGGATAAGATTTATTGTCATTTGGAAGATAATTGGTTAATTAGGAACAGTTAGCTTGGTTCTGTACACAGCAGGTTGTTTCTTATTAAGTTGATTGTGTTTTTTGAGGAGGCGGTAAAGGTCATTGATGAGGGTAAGGTGGTGGATGTTGTCTACATAGATTTTAGAAAGGCATTTGAGAAATTCCCCATGGGATTAACAAGGATTTAGTTGTACAGATTCAGAACTGATGTACTGATAGAAGACAGAGGGTTGTGGTGGAAGGACAATATTCAGGGTGGAGGTCTGTAACCAGTGGAGTTCCGCAGGGATCCTCTGCTGTTTGTGGTATATAGGAAGGACTTGGACGTAAACGTAGACGGGTTGGTTTGTAGGTTTGCAGATGACACCAAGATTGTTGGAGCCGTGAACTGTGAGGAAAGCTGTCAAATCGTACTGCGGGATATAGATTAGGTACAGAATTGGGTGGAGGAATGGCAGATGGAGTTTAAATCGACCAAGTGTGAGGTGTTGCACTTTGAGAGGTCAAATGTAAATGGAAAATATACAATTAATGTCATGACACTTAACAGAGCATTGATGTACAGAGGGATCTTGGAGTCCAAGAACAAAGCTCCCTGAAAATGGCAACACGAGTAGATAGTGGTATAGAACCCCTATGCTATTCTGGCCTTCATTGGTCAGGACTGAATATAAGAGTCAGAATTTATGTTGCAGCTTTATAGGACTTTGGTTAGGTCGCACGTGATGTGTTATGTGCAGTTCTGGTTGCCCCATTACAGGAAAGATGTGAAAGTGTGGAGGCAATTTACCAGAAAGATACCTGGATTAGCGGGTATTAACTACAGGAATGAACTACAGGACTTTGATTGTTTTCTCTGGAAAGCATGAGGTCGCAGGGAGACATAGAAATATATAAAATTATGAGAACCACAGATAGGGTGAGGGCCTGTCCCACTTGGGCGTCATTTGCGCGTCACGCAGGTGGCGTGCGAGGATTTTGAGAATCCCAAAATCCTGGGGCACCGCGTGCTACCGCGCGTCACTGCCTACGCCACCCCGCCTTACCAAGCGCCATGCATGCATCACGATGCGAGCGTCATGCGTCGGGATGCGTAAATGACGCGCAAATGACGCCCAAGTGGGACAGACCCTGTAGACTGTCAGAATATTTTCTCCCAGGATGGAAAAATCAAATACTAGAGGTCATACGCTTAAGATGAGAGGGGCAACATTTAAAGGAGATGTACAAGGGAAGTGTTTTTTTTTACAGTGTGGTGAGCACCTGAAATGTGCTGCCGGGAGTGATGGTTGAGGCAGATACAATAGTATAATTCACAAGACTTTTAGATAGGCATATGGATATACAGGGTTTGGAGGGATATGATGATGTGCACGCAGATAAGAATTTGTCACACTAACCAACCTCCCTTCCATCGACTCCATTTATACCTCACGCTGCCTCGGCAACGCCAGCAGCTTAATCAAAGACAATACACACCCTGGCCACTCCTCCTCTCTCCCATCAGGCAAAAAGGTATCAAAGTGTGAAAATGGACACCTCCAGATTCGGAGACAGTTTCTTCCCAGCTGTTATCAGGCAACTGAACTATCCTTACCACAACTAGAAAGCAGTCCTGAACTACTATCCATCTCATTTGGAGATCCTCGGACTATCTTTGATCGGACTTTACTGGCTTTATCTTGCACGAAACATTATTCCCTTATGTATCAGTAGACTTTGAATGACTCGATTGTAATCATGTATTGTCTTTCCACTGACTGGATAGCACGCAACAAAAGCATTTCACTGTACCTCGGTACACTTAACAATAAACTAAACTAATTGGTCTTGGCATCATGTTCACATAGACATTGTGGGCTGAAGGGCCTTGACCTGTACTATTCCATGGTCCATGTTACAACCCCTTACCCAGATCAAAATCATTTAGTGTTTTGGTTAGAACATTACAAATTAATTGTAGAATGCTTCCAGTTCAAGTCAAACAATATTTTATGCATAAATCAACTAAAATGATAGTATATCATATGTAATGAATATATTAGACTTTCTGATGCAAGACAAGAATATATTTCATATACAAATTGGCTTGTCAGCGAACTGAGAAAATATATTTATCCATTTAAGTCCCAGGAAGCCCTTGTTGATTAGATCATTAAAGCCATCTGCTAGTTACGGTTTGAACATTATAGGGAAAGAGACAAACAACTAGGAATCCATCAACCCTTGCAATTATCTCGTATCACAGAAACCCCCGTCTTTCCTGATCCTAAATATAGGGCAGGTTAGATCATTTCCCTAATTAGAGTCAGCACTTGGGATGAGGTAACTCATCTTCGGTCATGGCATTTCCTGCAACTTGGGGGGCTACCATCGACTCCACAGTCAAAAAGGCACAACAGAGGATGTACTTCCTGTGGCAGCTGAGGAAGCACAATCTGCCACAGGCAATGATGGTCCAATTCTACACGGCCATCGTAGAGTCTGTTCTCACCTTCTCCATCATGGTCTGGTTTGGCTTAGCCACCAAGCACGACACCTGGAGGCTGCAGCGAATCGTCCGATCAACAGAGAAGATTATTGGCTGCAACCTTCCCTCCATTGATGAACTGTACACTGCAAGGGCCAGGAAGCGAGCGGGCAAGATCATCTCTGACCCCTCTCACCCTGGCCACAAACTCTTTGAATCACTTCCCTCTGGAAGGCGACTCCGGACTGTCAAAGCTGCCACAGCCAGACATAAAAACAGTTTTTATCCACGAGTAGTTGCTCTACTGAACAGGCAAAAATCTGTAGCCTCCCTTTGATCTGGTATTTTGTTGGTTCACATGCTTGATCAATGGTGTTTTATCATTAATGTTTTATTATTATTAATTTTTAGTGTTTTCTGAGTCATTCGTAACTGTCACTGTATGTCATGTTGTTACTTGTGGGCAGAGCACCAAGGCAAATTCCTTGTATGTGAATACTTGGCCAATAAACTTACTTACTTACTTACTTAAAGAGTAAGAAAGAGGCAAGAGTGGACATGGGACCGCTAGAAAATAATGCCGGAGAAGTGATAATGGGGAATAAAGAAATGGCAGAAGAATTGAATAACATTTTTGCATCTGTCTTCACAGTGGAAGACACCAGCAAAGTGTCTGAATGCAAGTGAGTCAGGGGGTGGAAGTTGGTGGAGTGGCTATTACTAAGGAGAAGGTGCTTGGGAAACTGAAAGGTCTGAAGGTGGATAAATCACCTGGGCTGGATTTACTGCACCCCAGGGTTCTAAAAGAGGTGGCTTTAGAGATTATGGAGGCATTGATAGTGATATTTCAAGAATCACAAGTCAGGAGTGGTTCCAGACTATTGGAAAATTGCCAATATTACCACAAGAAGGGAGCAAAGCAGAATAGTGGAAACTAGTCTGACTTCAGTGGTGGGTAAGACTTTAGTCCATTATAAAGGATGAGGTGACAGAATACTTAGAGGTTCGTGATAAAATAGGCCGAAGTCCTGTGTATGGGCCTGACGAATCTGCTGGAATGGTCCTTGCCTGACGAATCTGCTGGAATGCTTTGAAGAGTAAATAGCAGGACAGACAAAGGAGACTCAGTGGAAGGGATGTTGTTTTCCTAGATTTTCAGAAAGCCTTTGATAAGGTGCCACACATGAGGCTGCTAAGGAAGATGAGAGCCCATGGTATCAAAGGGCAGATACTAGCATTGGCTGGATGGCAGAAGACAAAGAGTGGCAATAAAGGGGGCATTTTCCGGTTGGCTACCAGTGACTAGCGGAGTACTGCAGGAGTTGGTGCTGGGGCTGCTACTCTTCAAGTTGTATATTAATTATTTGGATGAGGGGATCGAAGGCTTTGTGGCCATGTTTGCAGATGACACGAAAATAAATGGATGGGCAGGTAGTGTAGAGAAGTAGGGACTCTAAAGAAGGACTTGGGCAGGTTAGGAGAGTGGGTAGAGAAATGGCAGATGGAATACAATGTAGCAAATGTGTGGAGTCATGCATTTGGTAGTAGGAATAAAGGCATATACTATTTTCTAAATGGGGAAAGAATCCAGAAATCAGAGGTGCAAAGGGACTTGGGATTGCTGGTGCACGATTCCCAAAATGTTAATTTGCAAGTCGAATCGGTAGTAAGGAAGGCAAATGCAATGCGAGCATTTATTTCAAAAGGACCAGAATACAAAAACAGGGATGTAATGCTGAGGCTCTATAAGGTGCTGGTCAGGCTGCATTTGGAATATTTGGAAACCACCAGGGGCGCCGCACGATTGGCAGCTCCACCAACAATCTCTGTTTTATCGTCTTTTCTTTTAATTTTTAGTGTGTGTTAAAAGTTTGTGTAAATGTTCTCTGGTTTGTTTTATGTGGGGGGAGGCGGAGGGGGAAACTTTTTTTCAGTTTCTTACCTTGTCGGAGATGCGATTGTTTTACGGGTCGCATCTCCGGTCTCTCTGCGGCCTAACATCGATGGAGCTGGAGGCCTCGACTTTGAGTCCCACCGCGGGGCGTGGACTTATCATCGGAGCCGATCCCTTGCCTGGGATCACTCCAACCATGGCCTGCGGACTTTACCATCGTGAGCTCGCGGTCTCGGGAGAGGCCGAGTCGGGAAGTTCCAACGACGCAGAGGCTCGCTCAGCTCCGACACGGGGTCCGATAGCCTGCGCGGGGGAGCTGACATCCCCCCGATGCAGGTGTTGATCGCCCTGATGTGGAGGGCCCAAACGCTGCCGGCTACAGGAGTCAAGATCGTCCCGTCGGAAGGCTTGAGGCCCCCGACCGTGGGAGAGCATAGAAGGGAAGAGAGTTGAACTTTTTTCGCCTTCCATCACAGTGAGGAATGTGGAGGAGTCACTGTGGTGGATGTTTATGTTAAAATGTGTTTTGTGTGTTCCGTTGCTTTTTATTTGTATGACTGACTTGGCAAATGAAATTCCTTATATGTTGCAAAACATACTTGGCTAATAAAGTATTATTGTGATTGTGATTTTGGGCACCATATCTTAGGAAGGATGTGCTGGCTCTGGAGAGGAGGCTTACAAGAATGATCTCAGGAATGTGGGTTAACATATAATGAGCGTTTGATGGCACTGAACCTGTACTTGCTGGAGTTTAGAAGGATGAGGGGGACCTCATTGAAACTTGCCAAATAGTGAAAGGCTTGGATAGAGTGGATGTGGAGAGGATGTTTCCACCAGTGGGAGAGTCGATGATTGGAGTTCGTAGTGTCAGAATTAAAGAAAATTCCTTTAGGAAGGAGATGAGGAGGCATTTCTTTAGTCAGAGGATGATGAATCTGTGGAATTCTTTGCCACAGAGGACTGTGGTGGCCAGGTTTATGGATATTTTAAGGCGGAGATAAATAGATTCTCAATTAGTATGGGTTAGGGAGAGATGGATCAGCCATTATTGAATGACGGAGTAGACTTGATGGGCCTAATGGCCTAATTCTGCTCCTATCACATGACCTTTTTTGTAGCTTCATTCTTCTGTTCCCAAGATATTCTAATTGGAATCCCAAGCAAGAGTCACATAACTAACCATTCAAGGAAGAAATCTGTTTGACCCTCAAGCTCACTGTCACTTTGTTTTCCAACTGTATATATGCTTAGGGAAACAACTGTAAACTAGTACAGGTAGCTCACTCTTGTTGGTACCAATGATCCTTATGGTTTGTACCTGACAAGCCAATGAGAGGACACTCAACATTTTTCTATGGCTTAGCAGGTACTATCACAACATTTAAGGAACATTTAGATAGGTATATGGATAGGTTACGATTAGAGGGATATGGGGCAAACGCAGGCAATGGGATTCGTGTGGATGTGCCACATTGGTCGGCGTGGGCAAGTTGGGTCAAAGGGCTTGTTTCCATGCTGTATGACTCTATGACTCTCTCTATGACCCAGTACAAAGTACAACAAATCTTAACTCATGTTAACATTGACAAAGTTATTTTATTTCAACAAAGATTGTTTCATTGGTCATGATCTCGTGGAAGACCTTGATGTGAAAAAGCCAACATGATTTAGTCCAACAATTTTCCCGTAATTGAACTAAACCACTTGAGGGAATTTTTTTTCTTCTTTAGACTGAAAACCTCATCATCTGTCAGATTTAAGGTTTGAGGAAAACTCTGGTAGAATCTAATCCAATAAAGCCCAAGACATTGGGTGCACTGAACCGCAGGGCACTAAATTTCACCAGCTGTGTTGTCCAACATGACTGAATGTAATTATTAATATATATATATATTTATATATATATATATATATATATATTAAGGGAGGCACAATGGCACAGCAGTAGAGTTGATGCCTTACAACGGCAGAGACCTGGATTCAACGCTGAGTATGGGCGCTGTCTGTACAGAGTTTGCATGGCCTCCCCATGAACGTGTGGATTTTCTCCGGGTGCTCCGGTTTCCTCCCACACTCCAAGGACGTCCAGGGTTGTAGGTTAATTGTAAATTGTCTCAGTGTGTAAGATAGTGCTGGTGTATGGGGATCGCTGGTTGGCACGGACTCAGTGGGCTGAAGGGCCTGTTTTCACATTGCATCTCTAAACTAAATTAAATATAAAGGGTCTCGACCCCAAAATGTCACCCATTCCTTCTATCCAGAGACGCAGCCTATCCCACAAAGTTACACCAGCATTTAGTGTCTATAGTCAGAGAGTGATAGTGTGGAAACAGGCCCTTCGGCCCAACTTGCCCATACTGGCCAAACATGTCCCAGCTACACTAGTCCTACATTTGGTCCATATCCCTCCAAACGTGTCCTATCCATGTACCTGTCTAACTGTTTCTTAAATGTTGGGATAGTCCCAGCCTCAATTACCTCCTCTGACAGCTTGTTCCATACACCCACCACTCTTTGTGTGAAAAAGTTACCCCTCGGATTCCTATTAAATCTTTTCCTTTTCACCTTGAACCTGTGTCCTCTGGTCATTCGATTTCCCTACCCTGGGCAAAAGATTCTGTACATCTACCCAATCTATTCATCTCATGATTTTATACACCTCTATAAGATCACCCCTCATCCTCCTGCGCTCCAAGGAATAGAGACCCAGCCTACTCAACCTCTCCCTGTAACTCAGACTCTCTAGTCCTGGCAACATCCTCATAAATCTTCTCTGAACCCTTTCAAGCTTGACAATATCTTTCCTATAACATGGAGCCCAGAACTGAACACAATACTCTAAATGCGGTCTCACCAACGTCTTATATAACTGCAACATGACCTCTCAACTTCTATACTCAATCTTCGGTGTAATCCAGCATCTGTAGTTCTTTCCTACTTACTAAATATAATTGACTATTCTGTAGGTTTATTACAAGGGAGTGTCGTAGAATGATTCCTTGATTGTAATAGCGTTGGAATCCTCAGAATATGCATAGATTTAAGCAAATGTTCAGTTTCTCTGCGTACGTGGTGATTAACATTGATTGAAGCACTCAGCAGCCACAAGAGACATGAGTAAAACGGTGCAGACATCCATCAGATCACAGTAAAGATGAAGTTTCACTGCATAGACATTGCTATCAACTACAAATTGTCAAAATGTAATGTTCACATGAGGTGTTGTGGCCAATTCAACAGTTATTAAACTACAAAATATTCTCCAAATTTTATGAAATGGTAATATAATATTGAGAGTTTACTGTCCATTTTATGATGTGCACAAATAATTCTGATCTTATGTTTCTCTCCAAACTGTTCTGATTCCACAGTGCTTTTGTAATAGTGAACCACGAGAGATTGTTCTAAGGCAGATCAGTCTTTTTCAGAAGGTCATAAGTGACAGGAGCAGAATAAGGCCATTCGGCCCATCAAGTCTACTCTGCCATTCAATCATGGCTGATCTTTCTCTCCCTCCTAGTCTCCTGCCTTCTCCCCATAACCCGACACCCGTACTAATCTAAATTTTCCTGTTGTGTAAAAGTTACGAATCAATATTTTCAATAGGTTACAACATTGTTTTAGATTCTTCCAGAATTTTGTTTAGTTGTCGTATTTTTACCTCAGAATCAGAAGATAATGAGTTCGAACAATAGAGAGTAAGGTAGATCACTAAAAAGGCCACAAAGTGCTGGAGTAACTCAGCAGGTCAGGCTGCTCCCTGGTCCTGACCCAAAACGTCACCCATCCTTTTTTTCCCCTCTGGATGTGCTGCCTGACCAGCTGAGTTACTCCAGCACTTTGTGTCAATCCCTGGAGAACATGGATGGGTGCCGTTTCTGGTCGGAACCCTTCTTCAGACTGATTTCGGTGGGGTGGGGTGGGGTGGGGGGGGGGAAGAAACCTGGGAGAGGAGAGGCAAGACAAAGCATGGCACGCAATAAGTGAACGTGGGTAAGGGGGTTTTGATAGGTAGATGGTCGGAACAAAGGCCAGAGATTAAAACAGAAAGTATGAGACAAAAGGATTGAAGAGTTGTGAATTGTGAAGCCTGAGTAACGAATGAGGGTAGGGGGAGAAATAGTTGTGAATCTAGGTGGGGGACAGGGCAGGGGGTAGGAAGGGGGAGGGAGGGATTGTTAGAGGTTACCTAAAATTGGGGAATTCAATCTTCATACTGTTAGGTTAAATACAGCTCTGCATCACTCCATCACACAGTTGGAGTGGTGATAATTAATCCACCTGAGATCAAAAGGTTGTATTCAGGCCTAATAATAGAGTTTTGGCAGAGACCATTGCTCCTCCCTGCATGCTACATCATAGACCAACCTCGATTTCATCTCATTTATCCGACGGCAATCTAAAGGAAGAGCAACGAGGAATGCAAACAGGAAACATTCTCAGTGATCCTTCCCCAGAATCGAAGATCTAATGCACGAGAATCAAGTTTAGTTTAGTTTATTTTAATTGAAGGAAACAGCGCAGAAACAGGCACTTCAGCCCATTTGAGGCCGTGCCGACCAACGAGCACCCCGTACTTTAACACTATCCTACGCACTAGGGACGATTTACGATTTACGGAAGCCAAATTGACCCACGAACCTGGAGGTCTTTGGAGTGTTGGAGGAAATCGGAGCACCAGAGGACGTACAAATTCTATATAGACAGCACTCGTGGTCAGGTTCGAACCTGGGTCTCTGGCGTTGTGAGGCAGCAACTCTATTGCTGCACCGCCATTCTGCCCTAAATGTTGGCGATCAAGTTGTGTAAATATAATGGACAGTCTAGCCCTTTGGAAATGGTACGATCCAGTGTAACCTGCCGTGGAGGATTCACACTGGTGATTCCCACTCTGTTCGATTCCAAACCTCAACAGTGCTGCCAGGGAAAAGAGTGGCTTCTCAAAATAAAAACACAGAATGAATTGGTTGATACTGTACGCAACACACATTTTTCCCAAACTGAATGCTATGCTCCATTTAGCCTTCTTGGCAGAGATAAGAATGTAGGTTGACAGCTTACAACTCTGACAGGAATACTGCAAGAGGCTGAGACTGAATAATAGATATGAAAATGTAACTTATATTGTGACTGTAGGTCCACCACCGATTTTCCGGCACCCTTGGTTCCAGAGTCTTGCTGGATTATCTGGTTTGCCGGACCAATAGAAGTCTGGCCTCCGAGAGGAGTCGAACGGTACCTGAACAGTCCGCCTAGGCCGCTGAGGGGCCGAGACACCGGCCCGCAAAGTCGGCCTCGGAAGTCGGTTGTGGGAAGCTGCCGGCTCCGGCTGGGCCGGAGTTCCAGAGCCCCGGCCGCAGAGGACAAATTCAACCCATCGATCGGCCGTGGAAATCCCAACCTAGGCGCCATATTTTCGGGGGGGGGAGACTGAGGGAGATTTCAAGTGCAGTCTTGTAATTGTATCCGGATTAAAGGAGGTGCCAGACCATCAGCTGCAAGAAAATCAATGGTGGACCTGTATTGCTTATAAACTACAACCACAATTAATGTGATCGATTTCAAAAACTAAAATGCTAAATCCATTCATGTCTTCAAATTGCAGCCTTACTCATTCTGTCCTGGGGTGCTTATATCAGAAACTGATTTGATTTGAAACTACCCCACTAAGTTGTACAGTAAAGTAGAGATAGTTCATTAAGATCTTTCACCAGAAGGATGGTTTTCTTCCAATGCATTGCTAATGTGTATAGATTAGACAGATGTACTCAGCTTAGATTTCTTTCCATAAAAAGGAAATTTGCAAAGAAGCCATAATTATTTGCAAAGAACACTAAATTCTGCCGTAATTCAGCGGGTCAGGTAGCATCTGTGGCGGGAATGGATAGATAATAGTTTTGTGTCAGGTCTTTTCTTCAGGCTCTTGAAACATCGCCTATCCAGTCCCTCCTCAGATGCTGCCTGACCCGCTGAATTATTCCACCACCTGGTGCTTAGTTCAAGATTCCAGCATCTGAAGTTTCTTGTGTCAACCCTAATTATTTGTTCTGGTTAAACAAAAATGGATGCCGAATAATATTTGAACTTGTAATGATTATTTTTAAAAAAACCAAGAATGATTTACTTACTAAATCTGGATAAATAGCAGTATCTTACTAACAATGAACCATTCTACATTTTCCTTGATCACCGTCCCCTTTGATCTCTAGTTTTCACACCTTACCCTTCCATATCCCGTCTCCCTCTCCCGACTCTCACTGAAGAAGGGTCTCGACCAAAAATGTCACCTATTCCTTCTCTCTAGAGATGCTGCCCGTCCCGCTGAGTTACTCCAGTATATTCTGTCTATCTTTGGTGTAAACCAGCATCTGCAGTTCCTTCCTACACAATAAAATATCTGTCTAGTAATAGCCAGGTTGCCTTCTGGAAAACTAACCTAAGAAAACCATCTGTGATATATACGTGAGCAGCATGGTGGCGCAGCGGTAGAGTTGCTGCCTTACTGCACCAGAGGCCCAGGTTCGATCCTGACTACAGTTGCTGTCTCTGTGGAGTTTGCATGTTCTCCGGGTGCTCTGATTTCCTCCCGCACTCCAAAGATGTGCAGGTTTGTAGATTAATTGGCTTCTGTAAATTGGCCCTGGTGTGTAGGATAATGCTAGTGTACGGAGTGATCGCTAGTTGGCACAGACTCAGTAGGCCAAAGGGCCTGTTTCCGTACTGTATTTCTAACGTCTAAAGAATTTCTGACTTCATGAATCCGGATTAACAGCAATACCTTAAAATATCTGTCCAGTAATAGGAGGATGCCTTCCGGAAAATCAGAG
Source organism: Malacoraja senta (assembly GCA_038087875.1). Lineage (NCBI taxonomy): Eukaryota > Metazoa > Chordata > Chondrichthyes > Rajiformes > Rajidae > Malacoraja > Malacoraja senta. The sequence continues at coordinate 28,552,989 of CM075982.1, forward strand.
AACTTAACTAAAAAAATAATCCGTGATAAATACATACATTTATCTGAACAACCAGAGTAATTATCCATGCATTTGCAGAAAGTTTAACGTCAATTGCCATATCTATTCATGGGCTTGATGTACTTTGATAAAGCGCTGCATGCTTAACTAACACTTATTTTTGTGTCATCTTGCTGACTTGGGAAATAAAAAAATTCTCGTGAAATATGAAATGTGTAGCCTCTCTCATTACTCTGTGGATTATTTTCTAAAGCCAATTTTCTATCATTAAAGAATAGGTGCCACATCTTCCAAACTGTTTATTGTGTGTGTCTCTTCGCAAGATTGACAAAACAATCTTATTTAAGCTCAGTGCTCCCGCATTATTTTTGCACTGAAACTCGGGGACATATTAGGCCATGAACCGTTTCCCAATCAGGAGAAAAATGATAATGATGTGGAGGATCCTTTCAGTGGCACTACTTAACTACCCCCACCCCACTCTCCAAGCATGCCACTTAGTACAATCAGATCCACACAAATCTCTCTCCAAAATTAGTATGCACATTACTCTAAGTGCCACCTTTCAAACCTCTCACATTTAGCAGATGCTGCGTGCAAACATTTTGTTGCCAAATTATCTATATGATATGCAAATAGTTCTTAATCTTCGTGCTAACCCCAGGGTTTGGAAATAAAGAGGTTATTTATTATTTTTATAAATTCTGCGCTGAGGGGAAATACGAGTTTCGTGTTTTGGAGTGTGTCGAAAAGCGATAAAATCTAAAAGTTTAAGTAAACATTTGTAAAGACAGTGAAATTCCAACAGAAAGAGGGGGGCAGAGAGAGGAAGAGGGGGCTGAAGAGGGAGGGAGGGTGGGTGGAATGGGGGGGGGGGGGCAAGGAGACCTTCATGGTGAATGGCAGGGCCCTGGAGAGTGTTGCAGAGCAGAGAGATGTAGGAGTACAGGTACATAGTTCTCTGAAATTGGCATCACAGGAGCTACACCCGAGCGGTAGGGGATAAATTGGAGCGCGGGGCTTGCTTGTTCCTTACAGAGTGCCCAAATCTGTAACGTTCCAAGTTCCACTTCAAAAACAAGTGGGCTTGAGGAAGCCGCTGATTGGTGGAAGCAGACAAGAGGGAGCAGCTGATTGGGAGTCAAATCCCTGCTGATTGTACTGTATTCTAGCAGTTTGTTTTGTATTCTAGCAGTTTGTTTTGTATTCTATCCAGGGTAAGGGGAGTATGAGGGCCAGGGCAGTTTACTGTTCTGGATGTCAGATGTGGGAAGTCATGGAGTCTGATAGCCCTCCAGACGTCCACATCTGCGCCAGGTGTATCGAGATGGGGCTCCTAATGGACCGTATTAGGAACCTGGAGCAGCAGCTCGATGACCTCCGTCTGGTCAGGGAGAGCGAGGAAGTCATTGAGAGGAGTTACAGGGATGTGGTCACTCCAACACCACAGGAGGCAGGCAAGTGGATCACGGTTGGGAGAGGCAAGGGGCACAGGCAGGGACTAGAGAGTAGCCCGGTGGCTGTACACCTTGAAAATAAGTACTCCTGTTTGAGCACTGTTGGGGTGGACAGCCTACCTGGGGGTAGCGACAGCGGCCGGGCCTCCGGTATAGAGACCGGCCCTGTTGCTCAGAAGGGTAAGGAAAAGAAGAGGAGGGCAATACTAATAGGGGACTCTATAGTTAGGGGGTCAGACAGGCGATTCTGTGGACGCAGTCGGGAGACCCGGATGGTAGTTTGCCTCCCTGGTGCCAGGGTCTGTGATGTGTCTCAACATGTCCAAGATATCCTGAAAGGGCAGGGAGAGGAGCCCGAGGTCGTGGTACATATAGGTACCAATGACATAGGTAAAAAAAGAGAAGAGGTCCTGAAAGGAGAATTTAGGGAGTTAGGAGGGGAGTTAAAGAGAAGGACAGCAAAGGTAACAATCTCGGGATTACTGCCTGTGCCAGGCGACAGTGAGAGTAGGAATGGAGCGAGGTGGAGGATAAATGCGTGGCTGAAGGACTGGTGCAGAAGGCAGGGATTCAAATTTCTGGATCATTGGGACCTCTTTTGTGGAAGGTTCGACCTGTACAAAAAGGATGGGTTGCACTTGAACCTGAGGGGGACCGATATCCTGGCAGGGAGATCTGCAAAGGCTACTGGGGAGACTTTAAACTAGAATGGTTGGGGGGAGGGACTCAAATAGAGAATGCTATTAGACAGTGTGTGAGGCAGGAGGCAGAGAAGGAAAGCACTCAGACCCAACATGTAGGGGGGAAAGAAGAAAACAATAATAAACAGAGAATAAGAGGTGGTGGGGTTCTTAAATGGGTGAGCAGAGAAACAGAGGGGTGTAAAATGCGGGCGGAAGCAATAGGTAACAAGGTAAAAAGTAAAAGTGGCAGGCAGACAAATCCAGGTCAAAAATCAAAAAGAGCCACTTTTCAACATAATTGTATAAGGGGTAAGAGCGTTGTAAAAACAAGCCTGAAGGCTTTGTGTCTCAATGCAAGTAGCATTCGTAATAAGGTGGATGAGTTGAACGTGCAGATAGCAATTCATGATTATGATATAGTTGGGATCACGGAGACATGGCTCCTGGGTGACCAAGGCTGGGAGCTGAACATCCAGGGATATTCAATATTCAGGAGGGATAGAAAGGAAAAGGAGGTGGGGTAGCGTTGCTGGTTAGAGAGGAGATTAACGCAGTGGAAAGGAAGGACATTAGCTTGGAGGATGTGGAATCGGTATGGGTAGAGCTGCGAAACACTAAGGGGCAGAAAACGCTGGTGGGTGTTGTGTACAGGCCACCTAGCAGTAGTAGTGAAGTTGGGGATGGCATCAAACAGGAAATTAGAAATGCGTGCAACAAAGGCAAAACAGTTATAATGGGTCACTTCAATCTACATATAGATTGGGTGAATCAAATTGGCAGGGGTGCTGAGGAAGAGGATTTCTTGGAATGTATGCGGGATAGTTATCTAAACCAACATGTAGAGGAACCAACGAGAGAGCAGGCTATTCTAGACTGGGTATTGAGTAATGAGGAAGGGTTAGTTAGCAGTCTTGTTGTGCGTGCCCCCTTGGGCAAGAGTGACCATAATATGGTTGAGTTCTTCATTAGGATGGAGAGTGACATTGTTAATTCAGAAACAACGGTTCTGAACTTAAAGAAAGGTAACTTTGAGGGTATGAGACGTGAATTGGCCAAGATTGACTGGCAATCAGTTCTAAAAGGGTTGACGGTGGATATGGAATGGAAGGCATTTAAAGACTGCATGGATAAACTACAAAAATTCTTCATCCCAGTTTGGCAAAAGAATAAATCAGGGAAGGTAGTGCATCCGTGGATAACAAGGGAAATCAGGGATAGTATCAAAGCAAAAGATGATGCGTACAAATTAGCCAGAAAAAGCAGCATACCAGAGGACTGGGAGAAATTCAGAGACCAACAGAGGAGGACAAAGGGCTTAATTAGGAAAGGGAAAATAGATTATGAAAGGAAACTGGCAGGGAACATAAAAACTGACTGCAAAAGTTTTTATAGATATGTGAAGAGAAAGAGATTAGTTAAAACAAATGTAGGTCCCTTGCAGTCAGAAACGGGTGAATTGATCATGGGGAACAAGGATATGGCGGACCAATTGAATAACTACTTTGGTTCCGTCTTCACTAAGTAAGACATAAATAATCTGCCGGAAATAGCAGGGGGCCGCGGGTCAAAGGAGATGGAGGAACTGAGTGAAATCCAGGTTAGTCGGGAAGTGGTGTTGGGTAAATTGAATGGATTAAAGGCCGATAAATCACCAGGGCCAGATAGGCTGCATCCCAGAGTACTTAAGGAAGTAGCTCCAGAAATAGTGGATGCATTAGTGATAATTTTCCAAACCTCCTTAGATTCTGGAGTAGTTCCTGAGGATTGGAGGGTAGCAAACGTAACCCCACTTTTTAAGAAGGGAGGGAGAGAGAAAACGGGGAATTACAGACCAGTTAGTCTAACATCGGTAGTGGGGAAACTGCTAGAGTCACTTATTAAAGATGGGATAGCAGCACATTTGGAAAGTGGTGAAATCATTGGACAAAGTCAGCATGGATTTACGAAAGGTAAATCGTGTCTGACGAATCTTATAGAATTTTTCGAGGATGTAACTAGTAGAGTGGATTGGGGAGAACCAGTGGATGTGTTGTATCTGGACTTTCAGAAGGCTTTCGACAAGGTACCACATAAGAGATTAGGCTACAAACTTAAATCACACGGTATTGGGGGTTCAGTATTGATGTGGATAGAGAACTGGCTGGCAAACAGGAAGCAAAGAGTAGGAGTAAACGGGTCCTTTTCACAATGGCAGGCAGTGACTAGTGGGGTACCGCAAGGCTCAGTGCTGCGACCCCAGCTATTTACAATTTATATTAATGATCTGGACGAGGGAATTGAAAGCAACATCTCCAAGTTTGCACATGACACTAAGCTGGGGGGCAGTGTTAGCTGTGAGGAGGATGCCAGGAGACTGCAAGGTGACTTGGATAGGCTGGGTGAGTGGGCAAATGTTTGGCAGATGCAGTATAATGTGGATAAATGTGAGGTTATCCACTTTGGTGGCAAAAACGGGAAGGCAGACTATTATCTAAATGGTGGCCGATTAGGAAATGGGGAGATGCAGCGAGACCTGGGTGTCATGGTACACCAGTCATTGAAAGTAGGCATGCAGGTGCAGCAGGCAGTGAAGAAAGCGAATGGTATGTTGGCCTTCATAGCAAGAGGATTTGAGTATAGGAGCAGGGAGGTTCTACTGCAGTTGTACAGGGTCTTGGTGAGACCACACCTGGAGTGTTGCGTACAGTTTTGGTCTCCAAATCTGAGGAAGGACATTATAGCCATAGAGGGAGTGCAGAGAAGGTTCACCAGACTGATTCCTGGGATGTCAGGACTTTCATATGAAGAAAGACTGGATAGACTTGGCTTATACTCGCTAGAATTTAGGAGATTGAGAGGGGATCTTATAGAAACGTACAAAATTCTTATGGGGTTGGACAGGCTAGATGCAGGAAGATTGTTCCCGATGTTGGGGAAGTCCAGGACAAGGGGTCACAGCTTAAGGATAAGGGGGAAATCCTTTAAGACCGAGATGAGGAAAAACTTTTTCACACAGAGAGTGGTGAATCTCTGGAACTCTCTGCCACAGAGGGTAGTTGAGGCCAGTTCATTGGCTATATTTAAGAGGGAGTTAGATGTGGCCCTTGTGGCTAAGGGGATCAGGGGGTGTGGAGAGAAGGCAGGTACGGGATACTCAGTTGGATGATCAGCCATGATCATATTGAATGGCGGTGCAGGCTCAAAGGGCCGAATGGCCTACTCCTGCAACTACTTTCTATGTTTCTATGTTTCTATTGGGTGGTCAAGAAGCCTTTCGGTACATTGGCATTCATCAGCCAGTGTATTGCGTATAAAATCAGTCTGTAGTAGGGTCCTGAGCCGAAATGTTATCTACTCATGTTTTCCAGTGATGCTGTCTGACTCGCTGAGTTACTCTAGCACTTTGTGTCATTTTTATTAAGTACTAGATTATTAAGTACCGTTGGGTCCCTGTCACACGGGAGGCCAGGTCCCCCAACGCAACCCGTTCGCCAACGCAATATTCCACCACTCACCCGTGCCCATATATTCCAGCACTCACCCATAGCCCCCAACTGTGCTGGGGCGTATCCCCCAACACTGTGTCCCCCTCCTCTTGCTTCGAGGACTTTAAAAAAGAATGCAATTGCCCCCTCCCACTCATGTTCAGCTAAAAACTTGCTGGAAGGACTGAGTGTTCCTCAATTGCAACTTTGTTGCAAGCTGGGCCAGCAAGGATTTGGATCCCAATAGCTGCTAAATTTTTCTTAAACTTGAATTTCTAAAGTTAAAAATTAAGAATAATGTAAAATATAACATCAATCTGAACGAAACTTGACACAGGACAATGGTGAGTAAGGTGGTGCAAAAATGTTAGCGTTATCGTGTATCGTTTTGGCGTAATTTCAGGATCACATGGGGATAGATAGATAGATAGATAGATAGATAGATAGATAGATAGATAGATAGATAGATAGATAGATAGATAGATAGATAGATAGATAGATAGATAGATAGATAGATAGATAGATAGAAACAATATGAGAGTTTTAGTAATATAAAGATAAAAGTTGGGATGTTATGTTACAGTTGAACAAGACATTTGTTGAACAAGACATTTGGAGTATTGTGTTCTGCTTTGGCCACTCTGCTATAGGAAGGAAGTCATTAAGCTGCAAAGAGTATAGAGAAAATTCATGAGGATGTTGCCAGGACTTGAGGGCCTGAGGTATAGGAAGAGGTTGGGCAGGCTAGGGCTTTATTTCTTGGAACGCATGAATATGAGAGGTGATCTTTTAGAGGTGTATAAGCTCATAAGGATAGTTGATAGGATAAATGCAATCTTTTATTCATGGTAGGGGAATCAAGAACCAGACAACATAGGTTTACGGTGAGAAGGGAAATAAAGCTTTAATATGAACCTGAGGGACAATTTTTTTCACACAGCGGGTAGCGGGTAAATGGAGCAAGCTGCCAGGGCTGGTTGATGAGGCAGGTACTATAACATGTAAAACACGTTCATACAGGTATATGGATAGGAAAGGTTTAAAGGGATATGGGCTTTACGTAGGCAGATGGGACTAGTGCAGATAGGGCATTGTGGGCGACATGGACAAGTTGGACCAAAGGGCCTGTTTCCATGCTGTATAGCTCTATGACTAATAGGAAGTGCACTGTCAACCTTTAAGACCGAACACGGTGCTCTGTAACGGTGTCACTGTTAAACTGAGTTATTTTGTCAATCTCAAGTCAACTTGACTCAAACGCTTGTAGCTGTTGAAATCGATTCTTTATTTAGCTGAGACTAGTCTCTGAACCTTCTAACACAGAGCTGATGCTCTGGGGCGGGTCCAGAGAAGAGTAACTTTGATAGAACTCATGTCATTTATATAGGTATTAGACATTTCAGATACCGAGGGCATGAAAAGCTAGTAACCATGCATCTGAGTTCTTCTGGTGATTTACAACATCAGTCACATGATCCCCCTTCCCTGGCCTCAACTTACAACCTTAGTTTGCCTGTGGTATAACTTTGCTGAGAATTATTTTATTTCAACACAGCAAAACCCCAGTAGGCTCAATTATCAATGACCATTCCGCAAAATATAAGATACATATGTAATACAATGATCACACAAGTCATACCCACTTTGCATACCAAGAAGAAAGATATTTCTATAAATCTAAACAAAGTCTAATGTTTACATTCCTACTAAGACAATACATTTCATAAATTGTTTCACTACAATTTTACACAGTTTAAAATACTATTACCTATGTATTTAAAACATTAATTATATGAGTTTATGCTGAATAACAGTTTCTAAGTTCAAACCCACACACATCTCTCAACCAAGCATACATGGGTCGTAAATCTGTCAACTTAATTAAGTGTTTGGTGCAAGGACACAACTTCAGACCATTACATCAGAATTACATCAGCTTCTTCGACTTTCTATAAATATAGGAAGGTCACATATCCATCAATTTAATTCTATTCCCCTCCAAGCAACTACTCCCCTTCATATACATCCTACCCCTTATCTCAATCTCATTATAATAGTAAGATTAAACGAGAACTTACCAGTTTGAAGTTTGATCTTTATTTTATGAGGAGTTACGATGAGCGATTACGTGAAGAAGCCCGCCAGCCCGCATGCTCGTCAATCTTCAAAGCAGCGGTGTGAAATCACAGATAACAGTAGTTGAAGTGACATAGTAAGATTAGAGAAGACTAGTACTACCAGATGACCTTTATGATACGAGGGTTGGGAGCGAAGGGCACGTAATCGCTCATCGTAACTCCTCATAAAATAAAGATCAAACTTCACACTGGTAAGTTCTCGTTTAATCTTACTATTTTACTTCGGAGTCACGTGAGTGATTCCGTGAAGATTTCAAAGCTCTGTGATTTCATGCCGTGGAAACGAGTCCATGCGTCACACACTGCATCAATTGACCAAGGATGAGTGAAAAACAATAATACATTCAGACATGACATAGATTTAAACATGCTGATGCTTTAATGAGCAAAAGAAAAAATAATAGTGACCCCTCTCCTCCAGGGAGAAGCTATAAACAGAACTTAAAATAGAGTTGGCAAATACCCCCGGTCTGGCAAAGGGTTTGTTATAAAACATTTGGGAGTTCGCTCGTTAGACCATTCTGCAGTCGCTAGGATGTGGTCCAGCAGAAATCCATAACCCTCGCTGCAGATGTTGTTGCAGCCCTGGTGGAGTGAGATTCGAAAACATCAGTGTCCATTCCTGCACAAGGCAAACCCCGTTTTAACCATTTGGAGATGGTCTAGACTGACACCTTCTTATGAGGTTTTTAGTAACTAACAAACATTGCTAGTTCAGAGCCTTTAAGGCTCTAGGTGCCCTAAATACTGTTGTAGATGTGTGACCACACACAACCAAAGGTCCATGGGGTATGCCATGAAAACTAGTTTGAGACCTGACGCCCCCGGTCTACTCTGCTGGACTAAGTCATGATCATAAATGTTATATTATTTGCAGATGAAACCATCCTGTCCAGTTGCAGCTTATGCAACGACTGGACCCGTTGTGCTGAACCCAGCGCCATGAGCATAACCACTCTGTAAGTGATTTTGACCGAGGACAGGGATGTGGCTGGAGCCACCGGCGAGGCAGCGTCAGCACAACGTTAACATCCCATATCTCCCAGTACCTGGGTCTGGGGGAATTTGAGTTAAAAATACCCTTCATAAATCTGGATATCAGTGGGTGAGACCTGACAGAGTGGTGTCCCGATCCCAACAGCAAGTATGACGACAAGGCACTACTGGCACAATTTATAGCACTATAACTTTGTCTCTCGTGAAATTATAGCTTTGAGAGGAATTCCAAGACATCTGTTATACGTGCCGTGTCATACGATATGTTGGACTGTAAACAGAACACTTCCCATTTCTTGATATAGGAGATGTACTGTTTCTAGATACCATTTCTCCAAGCCGCAGTAATTACATCCACCTTAGGACCTGACAGCGCAAACCGTAGGAAATGTCTTCTCAGAGTCTGCAACCGAACAAATTGATTTGCTCATGCAGTGAATGGTTCTCCCCAGTCACGGGTAAAACCAGCAGATTTCTGCGTTTGGGAACAGCCATAAAAGGCTCTGTTATCATTCCCAGTATGAGTAGACCCATGGCTGTGTAGGCCAGTCAAGCACTACCAAACGCTTGAGGCGGAGTCTTGCTGGAACTTAAGCAAGCACCGACTGATGAGGCAAAATGGAGGAAGGACATAAAGAACATTCCTCCCCAGTGTAGCGAGAATACATCCATCGCCACTGCCCCTGAGTATGGCTGCCATGCCACATATTTAGCAACTGGTGATTGAGCCTAGGAGCAAACAAATCGATATTTGGTGTTCCATCGAGCCATAATGTCATTAAATACTTTGTGATTCAACATCCATTCTGTGTTGTCATTGATTTGCATGATGATACACCAGCACCAAATGAGGGTAGGTAAACTATTATAGGATATTGACTTGATTGCACCCATGTGATTAATATATGCCACCACCGTAGTGTATCAACTAATAGTTGAGCATGCAGGTATGCATATTCGCACAATAAGCCTTTAACCCATAGAATGCCCTTAGTGTCTCTAGGTAGCTGATACCATATAACTGAGGAATTGGTAACTCATGCACATCCCATCCACCTCTGTAACTAGAGATGGTATAGCAATTTTACATCTTTGAGCACCAGCATCAGTTTGTAATATAACTGAAGGTTTAATGACCAAAAGTTACTGGAGTAATGCTGAATACTGTTCGTCCATAAATGTGACTTTATAGCTTCAGCTGGTAATAGCATATGTCTGTTAATAATGACCTACATAGTAATTGAGAGCTTGCTCCTTTGCACGATGTAAATTCTGATAATGCAAAGGCCCCAAATGCACAGCTGAAAATCAGCCACTATATTGCCAATTACAGTGGCCACTTAATGAATAAACAACAAGATTGTTACAATCTTCCATTAATTCTAATCTCTAGCCCCAGGGCGGAGTCACAGATAAATTACTAGAGTTAAAGGTAAATCCCAATAATCTATAACTCTAGTTGTTATCAGCTTAAATTCAACTGGATGGATGAGAAACCCCCAATTTCTCAAATATTAGTTTTGTGTCTGAAACAGCTAATTAGGCAAGATTCAGCATTTTCAGAATGTCATCCAAATAGGCAATAATAATGCGTTTTTGAGCCCTGAGCAGCCCAAGCCTGGCTTGGTAATTTGGTAAATAGCCTGGGAGCTGAAGTTAGCCCATTTCGCAATGATTTAACTGCTATCGTTACCCCATCCAACTAAATTTCAATATCTCTATTGATCCCTGTGATATGGAACTGAATAGCATGCATCTTTGAGATCGATGCATGCCATAAAGCATCCTATAGAAACCCATTCTAAAAGTCTATACTGCACAAGAGCGTGTGAGTTAATCAAGGGTGATCCGACATCCTCCATCTTCCTGTATGAAGGCGCAGGGTGTCGTCAAAATGGCGAAGCTATGCCCGTCGTGGGTGCTTTAATCAACCCGACAGCTTTGCTTCCTCATCCAGTCTTTCTTGTATACCCAAACCTTTTTGCTGGAATGAATAAATGTCCAACTTTGTGTAAATGGTATGGGTGGCAATGAGTTAAAGGAATTCAATTTGGAACCCTTGTATACTGTGCAGTATAAACTGATCTGATGTTATCTTTTCAGTTATAAACGGATCTGAAGTTATCCGTCGTCATTTGTCCAAAAACAAGTGTAATCTATTACCAACTTGTAACTGGTCCACACACCCCATGTTTTGGAAAGAACCAGACCCACCTACCTCCATGGTTACCGGTGGTCTTATGGTAAGCCAAAAGGCCCCTGATGCGGGTTCTATTCCCAGTCTTCATTTGGAGGATAGAGCTGCTGGGGTGCGTGGATTGCACATTTTTCCTGACGGCTGGTTTGGGCCTTGGCCTGAAAGACCTCTGCCCAGGGAATCAGCTTTCAAGCTGCCACCAGCTTCAGTGAACCGCTTAGTGCCGATGGAGGCGTAGGGGTGTTTTCGCCGAAACGGTGAGGCTTTGGCTTGTAGTTGGTGCCTTGACTAGTCCGACAGCCTTGCTTCCTCATTCAGGTTTTTACCTGTTTGGCTTGGTCTTCTCCGAGAAGATTCGGCGGCTGGACATTGCTGGCCCCACCATCCATAGTCTCCCCAGATAGCGCTGTTCACTGCCGACACTTTCAGGAGTGCACAAATTTACAGGTGTATGTTCCTGTAAAGATGTGACGTGAGATCACTGATGCTTACCAAGCTTATAGCGTGAGGGAACTCTGGGACCCCCCCCGAGTTTTCTGCCAATGGCTGGAAGCCAACTCTCCTGCAGCGGCTCCTTTCTCCAGTATGTTTCACGGACATACTTCCGGGTTTGGAGTCAGTCACACACTGACCCCTCGCACTCTCCTCCACCTAGAGGCGATTAGTAAGCAGCCCTGAAACAGGTGCTGCTGATAAGGCCCCTTCAACGGACCTATATCGGTATGGAGCATCTCCTCTTGCTCCACCTGGGTAAACGTCCCAGGACGTATCCATGTAGGGGAACCCTCCTGGCCTGACTTGTCCCAGTCCAGGCCTCTCCGACTCCGTTAGGCTGCATACCCTCTCGGGGCTGCCGGAGTCTGAAGTCGGGTAGCGAACCCGACGGCCGCCGGCTATCCGCAATCCCGCGGTCCGCAGCCGGGTCTTCCCGCGGTCTCCGTGGCCGGGTTTCCCCGAGCTGAGTTTCCCCGCGGTCTCCTTAGTCGGGTTCCCCGAGCCAGGTTTCCCCGCGGTCCGTAGCCGGGTTTTCCCCCCCAGCCGGGTTTCCCCGCGGTCCGTAGCCGGGTTTTCCCCGAGCCGGGTTTCCCCGCGGTCACAGTTGGGATTCCCTGAGCTGGGCTTCCCCGCGGTCACAGTCGGGATTCCCCGCGGCTCGTCAGGGTTTCGCCCCGGATTGCCCAGCAGGAACTCTATAAAAGAGCTTCCTGCAAAAAAGCACAACCTGAAAGTAAGTTTAAAACTTACCTGCAGGATTTGAAACTTACCGCTGGAGGAGCCGACGTTCCTCCCAGCCTGTTCGTGCGCCATGCGTTCAGACCTGTTGACGCGCATGCGGGCTGGCGGGCTTCTTCATGGAATCACTCACGTGACTCCGAAGTAAAATTTAACATAGCCAAAGCCAAATTACAGAGTCTATTATCTCTCAGCCTTGAATTCTGTCTCAAACTCAGCATAACCCTCACAGCTCAAGAAAGTGCCATTGAGAAAGAGCAGATGACCTCTGGCCTAAGAAGAGGCCCTATTCAGCTATCCATTCTTCAACACAAAATCATATCAAATACAATTTCCTCCAGTATTATAATTGCCTCAAAACAATAAACTAAGCTATGCAGGTTCAGATTCAGGTTTCTATGTTTTGATTCATCGTTCCCTGTGTGTATGTTTCATTGTACTTTATTTCGTTAGGAGACATATGTTTCTGAAAACCTTAAGCTTTTCTTTTGCAAATTACCTAGCTTATATAAAAGTCACTATCCGAGCGGTTCTATTATATAATATTTCCTCATCACCTAGTCAGCGTTTGGTTTCTTCAATGTAGAGGAGGGCATGCTGCAAGGCATCAAAGGCAGCATGCTAGATTGGAAGAAGTGCAAGTGAATTGCTGCTTCACCTGGAAGAACTGTTTGCGTCCCTGGCTGCGGGAAGGAAAGAAGTAAAAGGATTTGTTGTATCTTTTGCAGTTGCACGAGAAAATGACACAAAGGGACGGCACAGTAGTGCAGTGGTAGAGTTGCTGCCATACAGCATCAGAGACCCGGGTGCAATCCTGACTACGGGTGCTGTCTGTACGAAGTTTGCACTTTCTACCTGTGACCACGTGGGTTTTCTTCGGGTGCTCTGGTTTCCGCCCGCAATCCAAAGACATGCAGGTTTGTAGGTTAAGTTGTCCATAGTGTTTAGGATAGAACTAGTGTACTAGGTGGGCCGAGTCTCTAAAACTAAAAACTAAAACTAAAACTAAGTGTGATGATTGATGAGGAGAGAAGAGTGCACCAGCACATACAAAGGAAATTGCTTCTATGGAACAGAGAGACTGCAGAAGCTGGAATCTTGTTTTTTCTACATCTTTGGAATGCATGTTGGGGGTTGGAAAAGGAAGAGATTCGGTGGTTAAATCTTATTGAATCTCCCCGAATATGCGGAACGGCAAAAGAACGAATAATTTATGAATAAAAAGATCTAGGTTTAGGTTTATTATTGTCCCGTGTACTGAGGAACAGTAAAATGCATTGTTTTGCAGGCTATCCAGTCAAATCAGATAATACTATCCATAAAGAACTCAAGTACAATAGGTAGCGCAATGGGAAGATACAGAGTCCAGGCTATAGTTCTCAGCATTGTAGTTCAACTGTTCCATAGACCAAGTCCAATGTACACAATGCGGTAGAGGTGAATCAGACCATACCCTAGTTTATGGAAGGACCATTAAGAAGCTTGATAACAGAGGGCAAGAAACTGGTCTTAAATCTGGTTGTGAACACTTTCAAGTTTCTGAATCTTCTGCCCGATAGGGTGAAGGCTTTCATTAGGTTGACTGATTTTCCGAGGCAGCGTGATACCCAAGCACAGTTAGCTTACACCTCCAAGGAATGGAACAATGATTCATACAAATTGCAAGCTGGAGTAGGTCATTTCTCCTCTCGACCAGCTTTGCCATTCAATAAAATCACGCCTGATCCGATTGTAACTTGTATTCCCGTCTACCCACAGTAGCTTTCGCCCTCTTGCTTCAGAAATATCTACCTAAGTCTGCCTTAACAATATCCAAAACACTGAATCCACTGCCCTTTGAGGAATAGAGTTCCACACATACAATCCTCCAACTTGAGAGAAAAAAATGGATTCATTTGATCTCTGACCCTTTTACATATTTCTGAATGCTGGAGCTACCCCAAACAATATAATCTGATAAATTAATCAGTTACCCATATCGCAAGGAGCTAATCTATAAAGGAAAGTATTTGTGCCAACATACCAGTTTTTTATCTTGAAGATAAAGTACTTAAGGAATTTGTGAAAATGATGGATCACATTTCAAATGTGTTGATTTTTAAGCAAATTAAACTGCTCAGCACCCCACCTAATACAGGTCAGTAAAAGGGAGACTATGCTCCATTTTCCATTATGTTTGTTGTACTTTTTAAGATAAAATGCCTTCATGAAACAGTGCTTGTAAAACCAGCCCCTGTGAAAGTGGTGGAACCAAAACATTGTGCTCCATTTTAATTTTGACCCCCTTAGATCCATGACAGCTTTATGTTTTTTATCATGCATTTTACATTTACATAAAGATAAAAAATGTTTGCCAAACTTTTTTTTAAAATAGTGGATGTTGTCTTGATGGGCTTACAGTTTGTGCCAAACGTAAGCAAGTGGAACTAGATAAGATGGGGCATCTTGGGCAGCATGGACGAGTAGGACAAAATGGCCATTTCCATGCTGTAGGACTTTATATCTCTAATAACACTACCACAATGGTTATCATTATAATGCAAGGTATCTTTCACAGAATGATCACATTTCCATACATATTCAAATTACATCACATTGTAATCCATTTTCTACATCTAACTGGAAGAGAAACCTGAAAATTATTTTCTATTTTAAGTATAATTTTAGGTTTTTATGACTAAAATAGGAGACAGTGAAGATGATTATCAAGAATTACAGCAGGGTCTTAATCAGCTGGACAAGTGGGCCGAAGAATGGCAGATGGAGTTTAATACAGATGGTGTGACATGTTGCAATTTGAGATGTCAAACCAGGGCAGGACTTTGACAGTGAACGGTAGGGAAGCAGAGGGATCAAGAAGGACAACATGTAGTTCCCTAAAAGTAGTGTGCCAGGTAAAAAAAGATGAAAAGGGCTTTTGGCACATTGGCCTTTTCAGTCAAGAGACTCAAGAGATTCAAAAGAGTTTATTGTCATGTATCCCAGATAGGACAATGAAATTCTTGCTTTGCTTCAGCACAACAGAATATAGAAGGCATGAATACAGAACAGATCAATGTGTCCATATACCATTGTATAAATATATACACACATGAATAAATAAAACAGATAAAGTGCAATTAAACAGATAATGGGCTATTAATGTTCAGAGTTTTGTTTGAGTTGAGTTCAATAGCCTGATGGCTGTGGGGAAGTAGCTGTTTCTGAACCTGGACGTTGCAGTCTTCAGGCTCCTGGGAATTGAGTATGGAAATTGGGACGATATGTTACAGTTGCACAAGACGTTGATGAGGCCCCACTTGGAGTATTGTGTTCAGTTTTAGGCACTATATTATAGGAAAGATGGCATTGAACTGGAAAAGTGCAGAGAAGATTTCCGCAGATGTTGCCATCTGAGGAATGGGAAGAGATTGGGCAGGCTAAGATTTTATTCATTGGAACATAGGAGACTGAGGGGTGATCTTATAGAGGTGTATAAAATCACGAGGAGAATAGACAGGGTCAATGCACAGAGGTTTTTTTTTCTATGGTTGGGGAATCAAGAACTAGTTAGGAAAGTAAAGGTTTTGAGGAAAATGGTCCAAACACAGGTGAAACACTAGCTTAGATGGGGCATTTTGGTCAGCATGGATGATGCCTGACCCATTGAGTTACTCCAGCATTTTGTGTCTATCTTCAGTATAAACCAGCATCTGTGGTTCCTTCCTACATGGTTCAGGTCTATGTTACCTTCCAACAAAGCTACACAATCAGTCCCCATTCCCTCTCCTTAATTTCCCCATTGCCCTGCAACCTATTCTCTCTCACAAACCCATTATCTCCCCATCGATTCAATGGTATAATGGTACTTTTTTGTCACATGTATCTAGGTACAGTGATATTCCTTTTTTCCATACAGTTCAGTAAAATTCTTGATAGGTACAAGGAACTGCAGATGCTGGTTTACAAAAACAAAAGGACACAAAGTGCTGGAGTAACTCAGGCAACATCTCTGGAGAACATAGATAGGTGACATTTCACTTCAGAACCCTTCTTCAGACTGAGTGTAGGAGAGAGAGAAAGCTGGAACAGTGGAGGGGCAGGACAAAGCCTGGTAGGTAACTGGTGGATACAGGTGAAGAGAGGGTTTTGATAGGTGGATGGTGGACAAAGATGGAAAAGACAGGTGTGAGATAAAAGTTGAAGTTGCCAATTGTGAATCTAGAGGATGGAATATAGTTGGAAGGGAAGATGAAGGGAAGAAATAGTTGCAAGTTCAGATGGAGCACAGGGGACGGGATTGAGGTTTTTGGGGAATGAAGGGAGAGCAAAAAGGTTTTGAGGTTATCTAAGGTTGGAGAATTGAATGTCCATACCATTGGTATATATCCACCGGGTGGCGCCTCGATGGCAGCCTCGCCTACAAGGACTGTCTGTCCTTTTCGTCTTTTTTTAATTATTTTTAGTATGTTTCAAAAGTTTGTGTTAATGTTCTCTGGTTTGTTTAATATGGGGGATGGGCGGGGGGGGCGGGGAAACTTTTTTTCAATCTATTACCTTGCCGGAGATGCAATTGTTTTCCGGGTCGTATCTCCGGTCGCTCTGCGGCCTAACATCGTGGAGCTGGAGGCCTTGCTCGGGACTGACTTTGAGCCCCACCGCAGGGCGTGGACTTACCATCGGAGCCGATCCCTTGCCTGGGATCGACGTTCCAACGACAGCCTGTGGGCTTTAACATCAGGATCTCACAGTCTCGGGTAAGAGACCGATGTCGGGAGCTCCAAAAGCCGCACAACGTTCGACAAGCCCCGACCCAGGGTCAGATCGCCCGGCGCGGGGAGCTGACATCCCCCCGATGCAGGAGCTTGAGGAGGAGGCCTGCCACTGGCTACGGGAGTAAGATCATCCCATCAATGGTCGGTTGGAGGCCCCCGACCGCTAGAGGACAAAGAATGTGGAGGAGTCATTGTGGTGTATGTTTATGTTAAAATGTATTTTGTGTGTTCTTTTCCTTTTTATTAGTATGACTGTATGGCAAATCAAATTCCCCATATGTTGCAAAACACACTTGGCTAATAAAGGATGAATATGATTATGATTATTATGTGTTGTAAGCTACCCAAGCAGAATTCGAGGTGCTGTTCCTCCAGTATGCGTGTGGCCTCACTCTGGCCATGGAGGTGACCCAGGATAGAAAGGTCAATGTGGGAATAGGAAGAGCAGTTAAAATGGTAGCAACTGGGTGATCCAGTGGGCCTTGGTGGTTCGAGCGCAAGTGTTGGGGCGAAAGGGTCGCCAAGCCCACTCTCGGTCTCGCCGATGAACAGTTTATTGTCACGTGTACCGAGGTACAGTGAATAGCTTTTGTTGTGTGCTAACCAGCCTGTAGAAAGGCAATACATGATTACAATGATAAGGGAATGACGTTTAGAGGAGGTGCATGCAAACGTTTTGCCTGTGTTTCCTATTTCCAACAACTTTGGTCTTTGAAGGCGAGAAAGGATTACTCATCTTGCCACTTACCTACATTGAGGGGTGATTTGCAGCAGCTAATTAACCTATCAGCGGGTCTTTTAGAGTTGGGGGAAATCCGGAGCATCCGACGGGAACAGGCGTGATCATGGGGAGAACACGCAAACTTCATACATGCAGCACCCGAGATCAGGATCGAACTTGGCTTTTTGGAACTGTAAGATAGCAACATCACCTGTGTCTCACCATCATGCATTTAAATAACTAATTGGAAGAAAAACACAATATATTTTCTATATTTTGACAAAAAAAGAATATGTGATGCTCTTATTATTCGCAAAAACCTGCTGAATGTTATGGATGGTTTTTGCTGACCATCTGTAGCCTGACCCATTTTTTCCCCAGGCAGTGTCTGGTACAATGACAGATGCAATAGGCAGCTGACCTGCAAATGGAACAATTGAAACACCCAGATTAGGTAACAGGTTTCTCTCTCAGAAATAAATCTGGACAGTGAGAATACAGGTCCTTTTTTAACTTCTGAAAATAAAGCACTGTTATTCTGGTAGTTTAGATATTAACACACGTTCAGTGTTATATAACAGAAAAATACTGGAAATACTAAAAGGACAGCGCAGCATATGCAGAGAGAAACTGAGTTAATTCTCGGAAGGAACTGCAGATGCTGGTTTACACCGAAGATAGACACAAAATGCTGGAGTTACTCCAGCATTTTGTGTCTATCTTTAATTTTCGGGTTAATGACCTTTCAAACAAACTAGGGAAGTTCAGAAATCACCTCTTTGATGTTGCAGAGAAGATACAGGGAACAAAAATAGGGAGGAGATGGGAGAAGAACAAATCAAACTGTTCTAGTATTCACACGTTTTTTGTAAAAATTAACTAAAATATTAAACTTTCAAAACATTGAAGTGAAGTGATCCAAATGTGATCCACTTCAAAAGCAACTGTTAACAAATTATTTCACGTAAATCAAACAAAACGTGTTTTAAGTACTTATCTAATGTTATATTGAACAATAGTAGGAGCGTAATCAATGGAGTGTATATGCATCCGAAGCCTCCTTGATGCAATTTTAACTTTGGGAATCTCTGGCCCATGGCCAAAGTGGAGAAGGAACTTTGGGGATGATACTGAGAATCTCAAGACCAGGCATTGAAATTGCACAGGACCCTGCAGATACAGTGGGCAACCTCACAAACTATTGATCTGCCAACCCATTAGCCACCACATGTCTCTTTTATGAAAGACTCTGTGGTTCCCACATTGGTCACCTCGGAATGCACAAAACTGAAAGGGAAAGAAGGAACCCTTTACCCTGCCCAAGAAGAAATCTGTAAGCGAGTTCACATTCCTAAGCCTCTTTGCCAGAATTTAATTTTCCAATCATCTTGGATTTCCTTGCATCACTCTAGCAAGACCACATGGTAGCAAGTGCGCAACCTAGTCAGACAGCAGCACGGAAACAGACCCTTCGGCCTAACTTGCCCATGCCGACCACGATGCCCCATCTACACAAGTTTCCCCATCCCACCTGCCAGCGTTTGGCCCATATCTCTCTAAACCTTTCCTATACATGCATCTGTACAAATGCCTTGTTTCTTTTTCATCCATACACCTTAAAAAAAAATCACATGCCACATTTTAGAATTGCAAGAAAACCATCCCTAATGCAAAGGAACAGCCTGAGAAGAAGAATCCAGTACTGAAAGGAAACTTTAATACACTATCACAATCTCAGCACATATAGCACGGAAAGACAGTTTTAAGTCTTCTAAGAAAGCTACTATCGGATATGGTGGTGAAGTAACTGAAAAATAATCTACTTTCAAAAGATTTCACACACAACATGCAAGATATATTTAAAATATCGTACCATTTAGTATTGCACGTGCTTAGAAACACTAAAGTTGAAATGTTGTTAAGTACTGTGCTAACCTTACATCCAACCAATTCCACCTGCAAAGGGGTGGTTGATCCATTATCTATCATATCTATATAATTAAAAGTCTATACTTGACCACTTCCTGTTTGCACTGTATAGTGATTTTAGAAAGAACGCGACCACTTACGGCTGTGATTTTTGGCCACCTTACTCAAAGCCTCCCCCCCCCTTCAGCTGTCAGGGCCAGAGGATATTTCCCATTGATGAAAAATAAAAGACTTATTGCATTGTGGGGGGATGATTTTTGTATGTAGTGTCTATTTTAGTCTGTGTCCAAGATGGCGGTCGGAAGGGTGAGTGGACGCTGGCGCGGTTTAGCTGCCGCTGCTCTCTCTTCACATTGTGTTTCTTTTTTTTTTGTGTGTCTTTGGATCGAATTCTGTCTTTAATTTGTGTACTGGCTTTATAATTTATTTTACTCCAATTATATGTTTCTTACTTGTTAAACTCTGTAAGGTGTCCTTGAGACTTTGGTATAAGGCGCCCATAAATAAAATTTATTATTATTATTAAATGGTCTCGCCCGGCCTTACCTCTCTGAGCTGCTTTATCCCTACGCTCCTGCTCGGTGCCTCAGGTCAGCTGATCAGCTGCTCCTGGTGGTACCGAGGTCTAAGCGGAAGCTCAGAGGGGATAGAGCCTTCTCTGTTGTTGCTCCGACATTATGGAACTCTCTACCTTTGAACATTAGACAGGCCACTTCAGTGTCCATTTTCAAAACTAGCCTTAAAACCCTTTTCTATTCCTTTTCTATTCCTTGGCTTTTGACCCTGCATGAGACTTTGCTCCTGTTTTAGTGTTTATTTTATTGTTTTTACTGTCTTTTAATGTTTTTGTTGTTCTGTTTTATGTTTGTGATTGATCATGTACAGCACTTTGTTGCAACGGTGGTTGTTTTTAAAGTGCTCTATAAATAAAGTTATTATTATTATTATTATTATTATTATTATTGTTTAAAAAATGTTGAGATTCTCTCTCCTGTCAATCACGCCATGAAGGCCACGCCCCTTCCGGTGGGAGGGGAGGGGCTATAAAACCCGGAAGTGTGGGCATGGCTCAGTCTCTGCAAGATGGGGAGGGAGAGGGTCACAACTCTCAGTCTGAGCTGGAAATCTACAGGACACTGTGAATACTGACCTGTGAGTGCCCTTTAAGTGTTTTTAAACTGTGCCTATTGCAACTGTGTGCCTTTTGCAACTGTAAAAAAAGATGAAAATGTCTAAAATTGATTGTCCACCCTCTCCCCCTTCTCTCTCTCATAGTCTCTCACCTGTTTTCAGCAGAATTTCTGGCAGTTTCTGAGCTGCCAGCCTGCCAGGCCTGAGTTACTGAGCTGCCAGGCCTGAGTGACTGAGCTGCCAGCCCAAGAACCCATTCGGCCCACAATGTCCATACTAGCCATCTGGAAACCAGTCCCTTCGGCCCACAACACCAATGCTAGTGTTCCAGAAAGCCCCCCCCCCACACTGGCCAGCAATCTTGGAATTGGTGGAGAGGTGGAATATTGCGTTGGGGGACCAGCCTTATCCCACTTAGTGTAGTTATCTATATAATTAAAACTCTAATCTTGAGCACTTCCTGTTTGCGCTATATATTGATTTTAGAAAAAACACGACCACTTACGGCTGTGATTTTTGGTCACCTTACTCAAAGTCCACCTCCAGTTGTTAGGGCCAGAGGATTTTTCCCATGGAGAAAAAATAAAAGACTTATTAATGTTTTAAAAATGTTGAGATTCTCTCTCCTGTCAATCACGCCATGAAGGCCACGCCCCTTCCGACGGGAGGGGGAGGGGCTATAAAACCCGGAAGTGTGGGCATGGCTCAGTCTCTGCAAGATGGGGGAGGGAGAGGTTCACAACTCAGTCTGAGCAGGAAATCTACAGAACACTGAGAATACTGACCTGTGAGTGCCCTTTATGTGTTTTTAAACTGTGCCTTTTGCAACTGTGTGGCTATTGAAATGTGTGCCTTTTGCAACTGTGTGCCTCTTGCAACTGTGTGCCAGCCCATGAATCCATTCGGCCCACAATGTCCATACTAGCCCTCTGGAAACCAGTCCCTTTGGCCCACAACACCCATGCTAATGCTCCAGAAAGCCCCCCCCCCCACACTGGCCAGCAATCTTGGAATTGGTGGAGTGGTGGAATATTGCATTGGGGGACCAGCCCGCCCACTAGTGTAGTTATCTATATAATTAAAAGTCAAATCTTGACCACTTCCTGTTTTCGCTGTATATTGATTTTAGAAAAAAATACTGACTTACGGCTGTGATTTTTGGCCATCTTACTCAGTCCCCCTCCGCTCATCAGGGCCACAAGATTTTTCACATCGATGAAAAATAAAAGACTTATTAATGTTTTTAAAATGTTGAGATTCTCTCTCCTGTCAATCACGCCATGAAGGCCACGCCCCTACTGGTGGGAGTGGGGTGGGACTCTAAGACCCGGAAGTGTGGACGTGGCTCAGTCTCTGCAAGATGGGTGAGAGAGAGGTCACGACTCTCAGTCTGTGATGTGAATCAACTGAACACACTGAATGTCTACTGAACTGTGTGTGGTTTTTATGGTGGGTTTATGGTGGTTTTACCCTGCATCAAATGGTATGAAACTGCATTTGAATTTGGTGGCCTTGCACCCTGCTTGAATTGGTATGAAACTGCATTTGAATTTGGTGGCCTTGCACCCTGCTTGAAATGGAATTTCAAGGAATAGCCGTGACTCAACTGCCAGCCCACCAGCCGTGAGTGAGCTGCCAGCACACCAGGCTTGAGTGACTGAGCCGCCAGCCCAAGAATCCATTCGGCCCACAATGTCCATACTAGCCCTCTGGAAACCAGTCCCTTCAGCCCACAACACCCATACTAGCGCTCCAGAAAGCCCCCCCCCCCCACTGGCCACCAATATTGGAATTGGTGGAGAGGTGGAATATTGCGTTGGGGGACCAGCCCTCCCGTGTGAACATGGGCCACTTAGTCTAGTATAATATAAAATTCTGATCTTGGATGTTTACTTGTGGGGATGTTTGCTTGAACTTTTTCTTTGATTCACATCTCCTCGAAAACCCGACTCAGTAACGGTGAATTTTTTACATATTCCGGTAGAGATTTACCTCATGATTTCAAAAATCCCGTCATCTGTAAATTAGATTAATTATTTCCCGAGTTTTTTACTAAAATTGTTCACCAATTTGACATATTTTTAAAATCTGTAAAGAGGAGGAGGGGAGGAGGGGAGGGGCCCCTTCCTCTCTGCCCCAGTCCCTCTCTGCCCCGTCCCTCTGCCTTCCCCCGTCCCTCTGCCCTCCCTCCCTTCCTCTCTGCCCCCTCCTTCCTCTCTGCCCCCTCCTTCCCTCTCTGCCCCCTCCTTCCCTCTCTGCCCCCTCCTTCCCTCTCTGCCCTCCCTCCCTCTCTGCCCCCCTCCCTCTCTGCCCCTCCCTCCCTCTCTTGGGAGTGGTGAATATTGGGACCTAGGGGTGAATGGTGGAGTATTGCGTTCGGGAACCAGCCCTCCCCTGTGACGCCGCGCACCCCTCACCCCCCAATCACTACTGCCCCCCTCTCTCCCTCTCCACCCCCCCCATCTCTAGCCACGCCTGCCCAGTTGGGGGTTAGGCGTGAGTGGATAGGGTGGGGGATGGGGTAAAAGGAGTGAATGAATAATATTAATATAATATCAAGGGGGAGGTGTGTGTGTGTGTTCCCACCCCCCCCCCCCACGAAGGTCCCCTTTGGTTGAGTATTATTATACAACTCTGATCTTGGATGTTTACCTGTGGGCATGGCTGCTTGAAATTTTTCTTTGATTCACATCTCCTCGAAAACCCGAAGCGGTAACGGTGAAAATTTTACATATTCCGGTAGAGATTTGCCTCATGATTTGAAAAATCCCCTAATCTGTAAATTTGATTCATTATTTCCCGGGTTTTTTACAAAAATTGTTCACCAATCTGACATCTTTTTAAAATCTAACTGCTGAAGCGAGCTGGATGACGTCACAATGCCTTTGCTCCTCGCAGAAAGCTGCGCAGTTTTCAATGCTGCCTGCTGGACACTATTTTCCAGGAGTGACGTCACCACCCTTCCCCCCCCCCACCCCCCCCCACACCACCCCCCCCCCCCGGTTCTTCAAAAGATGCAGAAAGAACGAGCAAGTGGGCTCTGTTCTACAGATCCCAATGGCTTCCAAATGCGCTTCCGAGACTTTCCATCCGCTGAACACGAAGTATGCTCGCGCCTCGGCTCGGGTTTCCTGACAGAACCCAAGATAACCCGAGGGCGTCCGGAGCGCAGCGCCCAGCCCCACCCAAAGCCCAGCCGCTGAACACAAAGTACGCTTGCGCCTCAGCTCGGGTTTCCCGACAGAACCCGAGATAACCCGAGGAGCACCCGAGTGATGACGTCGCAAAGAGCTCTACGACCTGGGTAGGTGCTGCCTCTACCCCTCCCCCTCCCTCTCTACCCCCTTCCCGGGGAAGAGAAAGAGAGAGGGGGGGGGGGGAGGGAGGGGGGTGGATGGAGAGGGGGGAGGATGGCGAGGATAAAGAGGGGGAGGAGAGTGAGGTGAAGGGGGGGAGGGGGCCCTTCCTCTCTCCCCCCCTCTCTGCCCCTCCTCCCTCTCTGCCCCTCCTCTCTCTCTGCCCTCCCTGCCCGCCCTCCCTGCCCGCCCTCCCTGCCCCCCCTCCCTCTCTAGGGAGTGGTGAATATTGGGAACTATGGGTGAGTGGTAGAGTATTGCGTTTGGGAACCAGCCCTCCCCTATGGCACCGTGCCCCCCCCACCCCTCAATCTCTACCCCCTCCCTCCCTCTCCACCCACCCCCCTTAACCGCGCCTGCGCAGTTCCGGGTTATGCGTGTGTGGATAGGGCAGGGATGGGGTAAAAGGAGCGAATGAATAATATTAATATAATATCAAGGGGGGGGGGTTAGTGTGTGTGTGTGGGGTGGTTAATGTGTGCGTGTGATGCCAAAGGCCACCCCCCTCCCCCGCAACCGGGCGTTGAGGGAACGGGACCCAACGGGTCCCCCTTGGTCTAGTTTGACATCAAACTAATTTCATTTGCTTTAAGTACTGAGCTAAGGTTGCTATTGAACAGCGTAGTGAAGCGAGTCCCATAGGTAGGTTAATATATAATTTGCATAGGAACTGCAGATGCTGATTTAAACCAAAGATAGGCACAATAAGCTGGAGTAACTCCGTGGGTCAGGCAGCATCTCTGGAGAAAAGGAATAGGTGATGTTTCGGGTCAAAACCCTTCTTCAGACATATATCATTTATATCAGGGCTGATGAAGGGTCTCAACCCGAAACATTACCCATTCCTTCGCTCCAGAGATGCTGCCTGTCCCGCAGAGTTACTCCACCATTTTGTATCTATCTTTGGTGTAAAACAGCATCTGCAGTTCCTTCGTACACCTATCATTTATATCAGAATCTGCTTTGAACTGTTGTTTTCACACCATACCCTTCCATATCTCTCTACACTCCCTCTCCCCTGACTAATATTCTGAAGAAGGGTCTCGACCCTAAAAGTCGCCCATTCCTTCTCACCAGAGATGCTGCCTGTCCCGTTGAGTTACTCCAGCATTCTGTGGCTATTTTCTGCACAAAAGTGTGATTAACTCTTAACTCCTTGCAAGACTTTCATTTCGGTGACAGTTAGGGTTGGACAGTGAACATTAGGCAGTAACAAATACTTCAGTTACTCAAGCATTTTGTGTCTATCATTTTTTTGCATTTCATTTATATCATAAGTTAGGGATGGACAGTGAACATTAGGCAGTAACAAATACTTCAGTTACTCAAGCATTTTGTGTTTATCATTTTTTTGCAGTTCACTTATATCATAAGATTACAGGTGCATCATATAAAATGTGTTTAAAGCACTGTACATTTAAGTAAGTACTGTATTTTTGAACACTACAGGGAAGGAAGGGAGTTTAAAGCTTGAGGCTAACTTATACCTTGTGATTCCTTCACTATACCAGTTGGGGTCCCATCTTAACAAGAGTTGTTCATTGGGGCGCCCTGGGCTTCTGGGAGAGCATCCAGGTCACGTGTCCTTTGTGCGCGGTCAACCTAACCTGAATGTTGGGGGGGAAAAAGCCCCGCCCCGCCCTTGCAGCACGTCTAGGCGGCGCGCCCGGCGATTGGACGGAATGCCCGTCAGGCAGCGCCGCGCCCGCCCAATCGGGAGGCGCAGCCGCGTATTTAGGGCGGGCCGACGGCCGCGTTTCCGACTGTCAGGTTTGGGTGCGCGCAAACGCCCGGCATCCGAGCGAGCGAGCGGGCGGGGAGGAGCAATCGGTGGGGCGGGCGGGGGGGAGGGGGTGGGACTGGGACTGACGGGTGCTCGAAGGCTCCGCGTCTAGTTTCGCCGCTGTCGGTAGTTTGGGGGGGGTGGGCGGGAGGGTGGGGGGGGACCAACCGAAAGAGGGGGCTTGGGGGGGTGAAAGAGGAAGAGGAGGAAAAAAAACCCCGATTCATTAATGGATTTGACAAAAAAGTTTCCCCAATTTACCTCATGTCTGAGGTGAAAGTGCTCTGTAATCTCGTCTCTTGAGTCGGATTTAAAGGGGAGAGAGGAGGGGGGGGGGGGGGAGGTGGTGGTGTTTCTCCTGAGGAAAAGAGCGGTGAGGAGAGAAGGAGGTGGAATTTGCTGGAAGATGGTGTAGAGGGGGAAGCGCCGGGTGGGTAGGGAGCGAGGGCAGTGCGGCCGAGGCGGGGCTGGGGCCGGAGCCCGGGGCTGGGGCCGGGGCGGGCGGGGGAGCGCCGCGTCCCTCGGTCATGGCGCTGTGCGGCACCAGCGCGGCGGCGGCGGCGGCGGCCGGCCAGCAGCGCCAGAGCGTCGCCAAGCTGATGGCTTATAACGGCGCCGGGGCCGCCCACCACCACCATCATCACAACCACCACCATCACCACAACCACCACCATCATCACCACAACAACAACAACCAGCAACAGCCACCTCCCCCTCAGTCGCATCCCCACCATCCTCATCTACATCCCGGGGGTGGTGTTGCCGGTGGAGGTGGTGCAGGAGGAGGAGGAGGCGGCGGCGGCATCGGTACAGCCGTACACCCGGTCCAACATCACCACCACCCGGCCTCCGGCGCCGCCTCGTCGTCCTCCTCCTCTTCGTCCTCCTCGTCGGCGGCGGCGGCCGCTGCTGCTGCGGCGGCGGCGGCGGCAGCGGCGATGCTGAACCCGGCTCAAGCGCCGTATTTCCCGTCCCCGGCGCCCGCCGCCGCCGCCACGGTGCAAATCCACGCCGCCGTCGCCGCAAAGGCACATCAGCTGGACATCGAGCCCGACAGACCCATCGGATATGGAGCCTTCGGAGTAGTCTGGTAGGTGTGAGGCCAGAGTTGCCACGATTTCTGGATCTGTTGCTAAGAGTTTGCTCAGCAGGTCGTTTTTCAGATAGCACTCCCAGCGCAGTGCAACCTCGCAGGTGCTCGGTACCAATTCTATTGTATCCGTTTGCATTTAAAACCCCACATTTGTTAACTTTGCACGCTCTCCTCTTCTGACACTGAACTTGCTGCTTGTTTCAGACGGTTTTTGTTCCGTTCCGTTAGTTGAGCTCGTTTTGGCATGTTAGGGATGGTCACAGTTTCAAAGTACGCTACTGGATGTATTAAAATTAGTTTGCCACTTGCCCTTTTTAAACGACTTAAGGAGTTGGGACTTGTCACTGCTGCCCATACAGTTCATTGAGAGAGGAAGTTTGATGGGTTTTGCCATTCAGGTGTTAAAGATAGACAGTTACCGAAGATCTACTGACTTCTAATGGTACAGCGCGAAAATTCGGCATGTGTTTTCCTGTTCTGGTCTTTCTATCCAGAGATGCTGCCCGTCCCACTGAGTTACTCCAGCATTTAGTGTGCATCTTTGGCCCAAATCAACGTTGCTCAGCTTGCTGTATGGCCCGAAGGAAATTCAGCAGGACTTGCGACTTGTATATATTTTTTACCCTTCTGCCTAAATCGAAATCGTAAAAGTTGTTAGGTTAGTATTTTTTACCGTCTATCTAGAAGTATGTGTAGCATTGGGCTTCGAGGAATTGACCTCGGAATTTTAATTGTTGTCATGCATTACACAATATTTTGTGGGCACTCGGTTAGTTTAAACTAAAGCATTGGATTTTTTAGTGTGCTCACTACAGAGCTATTTGGAGCAATGTCTTTGGGTTGGACAGGGTTTTTTTCATTCTACATTTGTGACCGGCTTTGGCTTCAATTTGTGTAGCAAGGTGAAATCACTTGAGGCCTGTAAATTTGTGACTTGCCTTTCCGTTAAGTAACAATTATCCACTTTTATCTTTATTGGTGTATTTCAGCTGGTCACGTGAATTCGGTTTCCAAAGACTAAGCGTCGCGTAGTAATTGCAGATTTTTAAAAATGCGAGTTTCATAATCGCGGCGGTGTTACAAGTCATTAGCAAATTATTGAGGCATGACACTTTGGAAGTCTTGACATGCCGTATATCACTTGAGTAATTCTGATGAGACAACTTGCATATCTGATGTTGATTACAAATTTAGGATGCCCGCATGCTGAAACTTTTGTCATATTTATCATTTGTAAAAAATCTTTTGAAAATAACCGAGTAATCTGATCAAAGAATAATATGCTGCTCATCATATTATTGATGATGGTTCTCCAAGTTATTAGAAACGTTTTGTATAACCTTTGCGTGACAGCGACATTGTTTGGTCAATGAATTGTTAGTTTGCAGTATAATCCAGATTATAAATTAGGCAATTAAATTAAAATATTGAGTTCCACTACATTTATAATTTATTATTCCACTCTACTGATCATAACCCTTTAAAATGTGCACATGTTAGATATATAATTAAGCAAAGTCTGTTGAATTGTAAAATCGGCATCAAGAAAAAAGATTTCAATAAAGGTGGAATAAAGCAGGAAGTTTTCTAAGGATATCCAGTGGATAGTGTGGACCAATGACACTAAATTGCAATTGTTATTTTTGAAAAATCCTCAGTGTTTGGAGATTAGGTCTTACTATATGATGTTAAATTTCATATCATGTAATTTTTGTTGTTGAATTTAAACCGCTTGGGTCTCTATAATCATACCCTGTTTTATTCTGAGATTATTGGAAAAATAAAGCATTTTTGAATAATTCTGGTTTAAGATGCATTCCCTATCACAGCATAATTTCTACATCAGTGAAATTTAACATTAGGTTTATGTCTGTAATGGAACAGTTTTAGGTAGACACAAAATTGCTGCAGTAACTCAGTGGGACAGGCAGCATCTCTGGAGAGAAGGAATGGGTGACGTTTCGGGTCGAGACCCTTCTTCAAACTGATGTCGGGAGTGGGCGGGACAGAGATAGGATGTAGTCGGAGACAGTAAGACTGGTGGGAGAACTGGGAAGGGGGAGGGGATGGAGAGAGAGGGAAAGCAAGGGCTATTTGAAGTTAGAGAAGTCAATGTTCATACCGCTGGGGTGTAGGCTACCCAAGTGAAATATG
Source organism: Malacoraja senta (assembly GCA_038087875.1). Lineage (NCBI taxonomy): Eukaryota > Metazoa > Chordata > Chondrichthyes > Rajiformes > Rajidae > Malacoraja > Malacoraja senta. Next base: position 28,582,078 of record CM075982.1, read on the forward strand.
AGGTGCTATTCCTCCAATTTGTGTTGGGCCTCACTCTGACAATGGAGGAGGCCCAGGACAGAAAGGGGGGAGTTAAAGTGCTTAGCAACCGGGTGATCGGGTAGGTTAAGGCGGACTAAACGGAAGTGTTCAGCGAAACGATTGCTGAGCCTGCTTTTCGTCTTGCCGATGCACAAGAGTTGACACCTGGAACAGCGGATACAGTAGATGAGGTTGGAGGAGGTGCAAGTGAACATCTGCCTCACCTGGAAAGACTGTCGGTTCCTTGGATGGAGTCGAGGGGGGAGGTAAAGGGAACAGGTATTGCATCTCCTGCGGTTGCAAGGGAAAGTACCTGAGGAGAGGCTGGTTTATGTGGGAAGGGACGAGTTGACCAGGGAGTTGCGGAGGGAATGGTCTCTGCGGAAAGCAGAAAGGAGTGGAGATGGGAAGATGGGTGGCTAGTAGTGGGATCCCGTTGGAGGTGGCAAAAATGCTGGAGGATTATATGCTGTATGCGACGGCTAATGGGGTAGAAGATGAGGACATGGGGGACTCTGTCCTTGTTATGAATGAGGGGTGGGGGAGCAAGAGCGGAGCTGCGGGATATTGAGGAGACCCTAGTGAGAGCCTTGTCTATAATGGAAGAGGGGAACCCCGTTTCCTAAAGAATGAGGACATCTCAGATGACCTGGTATGGGCAAACCTCATCCTGGGCCAGGGGCGGAAATCCTGGGGGGCCAGGGGACACACGTGTGCCCCCCCTCCCCTGTTTGAGAGGTGGGGGACGATCTCCCCCCCCCCCCCCCATTTTTTGTAATCCGGATTTTAAAACTCGGTGAAATCTCCGCTTTCTGCGAGACAGTGGGGGTGGGACTGATGATCGAGGGAGGGCGCCAATTGGACGAGAGAGTCGTCGGTCAGTAGGCAATGGGGGACGGGACATGATAATTCAGCGCAATGTTTGGACGGGGATGTGTCGGTCAGAGGCGGAAGTAGGGGGGTGGGGGCAGAGGATAGAGCGCGGTGATTGGAGGAGGGAGACGTCCGTGGAGCTAAGATCATAGAGCGGAGCTTGAATTGCATGCCCAGATCATAGGGTCTCAAGCGAAAAACACTCTCGGCAGCCCTGGACACAGGCCTGCGCCTCATCCGCAGCCAGGATCGATCCTGGGTCTCCGGCGCTGCAATCGCTGCCGAACCGCCACTGGACCATCCCCGTCCCCACCCGAGTGCCCCCCCCACGCCCGAGGGTGGCCAGAGACGTCAGGCGGGAGCGGTGCCCCCAGGCCCACAGCCAGCGCAGAGAAGCAGCGCTAAATCCAGCTCAACTCTGCCTGTCCCGCCAGGTTCACCTATAGCCCTGCCTGGACTTACGGGAACGACGACCCAGGCTTACAGCCAGCGTGGAGAAGCAGCGCTAGCTCCATGGCTCCGGACTGGTGTCCCGCTCAACTCTGCCTGTCTCGCCGGGTTAACCTACAGCCCTGCCTGGACTGACGGGACACCAGTCCGGAGCCGCGGAGCTAGCGCTGCTTCTCCGCGCTGGCCGTAAACCTGAGCTGTCTTTTCCGTAATTACCGTCCACAGGGCTCACGGCTGAAGCCTCGCATGTGTGCGTGCGTGTGCGCGGCCGCCAAGAAATTGGCTATTCTGATCAAAGGATTTTTAAAAAAAGCTTATGTAACTTTTGTTGGTGGACTTAAGGTCCCTCGTTTTAACTGCCCACAAATAGTGGGAATAATCTTTAATTATTCCATTGTAGAGATCTACAGTCAATGCTTTCTTGGTTCAATTAATGCCTATGGTCAGCGCAACTGGCCACAAGTGCTTGTTGGTACTATTTTTGTGAATTGGATGATCTTTTAAACATAAAATAGACAAAAATGCTGGAGTAACTCGGTGGGACAGGCAGCATCTCTGGAGAGAAGGAATGGGTGACTTTTCGGGTCGAGATCCTTCTTCAGACCTTTTAATCCTTCCAATCTTTTGAACACGTTTGGATCCACCTGGAATGTAGCCCAAGACTTTAAATGTTCAAAACTAGTCATTGGATTTTAATCCAATTATTACTTGCTTGCCTTTTTGAGATCTTGCATATTTGTTTTCCAACCTGTTGGTTTTTGTACCTCAATTTTTGTATTTTTCACTCACTTTCATATTTTCCCAAATTGGGCAAAGTGTTTGATTCAACATTAGCATGTTTGTTTCCCAATTCTATTCCAGGACTTGACTTGAATGTAGGTGAACACCTTGAAATACTTTTTTGATGTAATTTATTTAAGATATGTTAAACTGTCTCCTTGCTTTGATCTAAAGGATTTCTGAGAACATTGTAAAGAACTATCCAGTCAAATATTTATAATTCGTTCATCACCAGAGCAGATTACTGCATTTTCCCAATTGTTTGTGGATCTTGGGGTTCACAAACAAACAGCCTACATAGGCAATCCCTTTGTTAGGTAAGGATTTTGATCCTGAGAGCTGTCCATTAGCCAATTTCCCTGCAAGTATGAAATGTTTGTTTCATAGACATTAAACTATATTCTATTCTTCTGCATATATTCTTTATAAAATTATTTTTCTGCATTGAATAATCACCCTAATATCTATAATTAGACCAAAGAGACATATCGTATCCAGTCATTAATGAATAACCAGAAATATTACTGGCTTGAAAAATGCTTTCAACATGTATTTATGAATTTGTGTAAATGGAATTTCCTCAAATTAAGATAATTTGTAACCTGGGAAGCCCCAGTATTTAAAAATGTAATTGTTAACCATGTTATTTGAAATACTCCAAGGAGGACTAGAATGTGTAATGTTACATTTTAGACAATTAAGTACATTTTCATAATAAATTGTCATATTCCCAAATTTATGCCACTGGTATTTCCCTCCAGTTAATACCCTATTCCTGATGCAGATTTCTGCGCAACACCATTGGCTGCATTCTGTTCAGATTTGCTTTCATCTAATCCTCGTCTTGCAAAATTTAAGATACACTTTTTACACTTCCCATCCAACAGTTTAAATGTTTCTATAAATATCAAGTGCAATCTATATTTATTTCATTTTACATTATAGAGTCCTTTAACCATAGCTGACTTAAGACTAACTGACCTACATTTTCTCAGCTTTTTAGAAGTTTAATTTGTTTTGCTTTGTGGCCTAATTTTCCATTACAATTTTTTGGAAAACTTCAGTCTGCACTGATCTCCATTTCTTCTTGGGTCCTATTCCAAATGTCTTAAATTTCAGGCTTAAGTATTCTTCAATTAATTGCTTAGTAGCTAATGAGAGGGAGTTAAATGACGTTGATTGAGGATGAAATGATGGCTAAGTTTAGAAGAAAATTCGGCAACACCTCAAATTGAGAATACTTAAGGCATCATTGCCATATTTCACAATTTGATACTGTAAAGTGTTTATACACAAGTTTTAAATTTGAATTAAGGGTGTGCATTGAATTTTGAGGTAAATAAAATTAATGTAACATAGTGTAGCATCTAACGTACTATAACATGACACAAAAATTAACAGTCACGTGATCATTTTACATTCTTTTTACATTGACTTGAAGGCTTTCTCAAAACTTTATTGAATATCTTGGAGGTATTCATGCTGAATATATCTACCAGAATGGTACTTGAAAAGGGGGCATGCAAAGGGGGCATGCATTGTGAGAATAGAGAAGTTGGTGTACTCTCCTCTTGACCAAGTGGTTCAGGGGGAAAGCTAAGAGAGCTTTTAAATTTATTTGAAACTTTAATTGAAAAAGTTCCACTAATAGCTTGGGTGTAATCCAGATAATTGCCAGAAAAAATCAGAGTATTATGAGACCTTAGGCAGCAGTAATGATCTGGATTCCACTACCAGCAAAGCTGTAGAAGCGTAGCTGATAAAATTTTGTGATACAGAAGAAAATATTTGTAGTACATATGGGAAGTACATGGGGCAAATTACCTCCCATGCTGCAAGACCAATTTATGCGTTCTTTCATCCACTGAGTTATTTGTCTGGAGAAGAGTATTAGTTGACTATTTTGCTTGTTTAAGGCATTAACTTGCCTTTAATTTGAATTTTAATGGTTGTGCTGCAATGGTCTTATTGGTCTATTCTGAATGTTACTTTGCATAACTTTCTTTTGTTTCCCATTAAAATGTCCTTGTTGAGTGATATTAGAGCATGTTGGCTAAATGCTGTAAAACCTCTTCATCTCTGATGTGTACTATTACTTTAATATCGTAACAAGGATTGGGTTTTAAAGTAAGAACTGCAACATATTAGTGCATCTTTAAGAAATGTTCAAGATTTGGATCCTATAAATTAAACATGCTTTGAAATTGAAGTTTAGTTTACTGTCAAGTGTACCGAGGTACAGTGAAAAGCTTTTGCTGTGTGCTAACCAGTCAGAGGAAAGGTAATAGATCATTACAACTCAGCTTGCTGATGCACGTAGGTTTTGATAGTTTCAAGTTTAAGATCCACACATGCTTTCTAAATTGAATATTTTCAGATTCCTGCCTTCGCATTATTTTGTTTGTAAGAAGGCTGTTTCTTGCGTTTTCTGTCAAAAGCCTGAGAACCATGTTTCCAGAGTATCTCTAGAACTAGGTGTGTAATCTGCTTTTGCGCATGCTGTAGTAGTTGTGCTTATATATCTGGGAGGCCTGTGAACTTTGAGCTGGTATATGGGTATTTATGGAGTTGAATAATATTGATGGTAGAACAATGTGGATTAGTTTGAATGGATAGGAGGAATTTTAGCAACTTCAACAATTATTTTCTAAATAAGGATGTGCATGTTTTACTGCATGATAATGAAGTAGTGAAAAGATTGTATTTCAGAAATGTATTTGTATATTATGAATATAAAGTGGATATATTTTTTTAAACATTTACGGCATTGTCTAGTCTATAAATTCATGGTATTGTCAAATCTCTGTAGCATTATCTAGTTAATGCATTATTGTACAAAGCATCATTACCATTCATGTGGCCTCATTGAACAATATATGAATGAATAATTTTATTGGCCAAGTATTCACATACAAGGAATTTGCCTTGGTGCTCCGCCCACAAGTGACAACATGACATACAGTGACAGTTAAGAATGATACATAAAACATTAACATTAATAATAAAACATTATTGATTAAACATGTGAATTAAATAAAATACCAGAGCAAAAGGAGGCTACAGATTTTTGGTTATTGAGTAGAGCTACTACTCGTGGAAAAAAAGCTGTTTTTAAGTCTGGCTGTGGCAGCTTTGACAGTTCGGAGTCGCCTTCCAGAGGGAAAAGATTCAAAGAGTTTGTGGCCAGGGTGAGAGGGGTCAGAGATTACCTTACCCACTCGCTTCCTGGCCCTTGCAGTGTACGGTTCGTCAATGGAGGGAAGGTTGCAGCCAATAACCTCCTCAGCTGATCGGACGATTCACTGCAGCCTCCGGGTGTCATGCTTGGTGGCTGAGCCAAACCAGACCATGATGGAGAAGGTGAGGACAGACTCTACGATGGCCGTATAGAATTGGACCATCATTGCCTGTGGCAGATTGTGCTTCCTCAGCAGCCGCAGGAAGTACATCCTCTGTTGTGACTTTTTGACTGTGGAGTCGATGGTAGCCCCCCACTTAAGGTCCTTGGAGATGATGGCTTCCAGGAACTTAAAAGACTCCACAGATGTGACTCTGGTGTTGTTGATAGTGAGGGAGGGGAGGGGAGGGGGAGCTCTACAATCAATTGTCAATCAAGATTGTAAAGTCTACAATCAATTCCACTGTCTTAAGAGAATTGAGCTCCAGGTTGTTGCGATGGCACCAGGATGCCAGCTGTGACACTTCCTGTCTGTAGTCGGATTCCTCCCCTTCCTTGATCAGTCCAATCAGGGTTGTGTCGTTCGCAAACTTGAGAAACTTGATAGAGGAGTCGGTGGAGGTGCAGTCATTGGTGTAGAGGAGAGGGGAGAGTACGCAGCCTTGCGGTGCTCCTATGCTGAGGGTTTGCGGGTCCGAGATGTGCTTTCTAAGCCTCACATGCTTCCTGTCTGTCAGGAAGCTGGTGATCCACCGACAGAGGGCTTCAGGCACAGTCAACTCGGAATGTTTGGAGTGCAGTAGCTCTGGCACAATGGTGTTGAATGCAGAGCAAAAATCAACAAACAAAATCTCGCATAGGTTCCCTGGCGGTCTAGGTGCTGGAGGATGAAGTGCAGGCCCAGGTTGACTGCATAATCCACAGATCTATTGGCCCGATATGCAAACTGCAGAGAGTCCAGCAGGGGGTTTGTGATATTTTTCAGCTTGGCCAACACAAGCCTTTCAAGGGTCTTCATGACTACAGAGGTCAGTGTGACAGGTCTGTATCATTAAGACCAGTAATCCTTGCCTTTTTGGGTACAGGGACAATAGTGGAGATTTTGAAGCAGGCAGGGACAGTGCAGATTTGCAGGGACTAGTTGAAAATGTCTGTGTAGACTGGTGCCAGTTGTTCAGCACAGAGCTTGAGAGTAGAGGGGGAAACATTGTCCGGTCCTGGAGATTTACGGCTTTTCTGTCTTCTGAAAAGCCTCTCCACCTCCTCTATTTATATTGTTGATGATTGAGAAGTGATATTGTGCAGCACAGAGGGTGTGGGTAGTTAGGTGTGAAGTGGTGATTGGAGAGGGTTGGGTGGGAAAGGGTCCAGTCAACTCAGAAAGTTTGGTGTTGGCAGAGCTGTTATATAGGGCATAGCCGAGTAGGTCCAGGACCTTGGATTGCATTCTTACCTCAGTCTTTGTTTTGGCTGCCACAAGCTTCTTTCCTTGTGCCCCTTAACATGTAGTCCTGCAGCATGGAATTTGCCAGGCAGCAGCATTCACTTAACAACATTCAGTCATATTGTAAGACCAAGATTCAGGCAGAACTGTGCTTTCAATTGAGTTTATCTTTCCGCAGTGTTTGATGTTTTCCTTGGTGTGCATCCCTGAGAACAGCCCATAGATCAGTGTTATGCAGATGCTTGGAATGATCCTTGATAAGGAACCATGCATACTTTTTGAGACCTTTGCAAATGCACAGTCCACAGAGGTGAATGATTATCTCAGAAGAGATCAGATGGGAGGACCAATGGGTCTTGTGAAATGTTTCTATGCACTTGTATTGTTATGGGGAAGTAGAAGCTGTTGAATATCTGTAGTTGCAGGGCAAGTGTGATATCCTGTACTTTAAAACGACAGTTGGTGTACATCTTGGTCTCAGCAGTCATGGTTTTTATTAGAAAATTCTTAGGAATTTTGACATATTGTTAAATTGCACTCATCTCAATGGTCTTTGTTTACCACATCAATTGGTTTAAGCAACAGCAACGGTATTTCACAATCTTTATTGCAGTTGATGGGCAATATTGAAAGGTTTTTGTAAGTTGAACAACATTTGAACACGTGATCATTGCAGCTTTTATTGAAGTTCTAGCACACTTGTTTTAGAATACAATTTTGTAGGCAAGCGAGCCATCAGAAAAAAATCTTCATGTCCCAATTGTCATAGTCAAATCTTTGATTACAGTCTTAATGCTTTTAACATTTGTTTATTCTTTGACCTTAAAGTTGTTTAGGCTGCCTATTTATTTTATTTACTACATATCCATCCTTTGTTCTCCTTCCTCGTAATGATCCTTCTGAGGTTCCCATACTCCTGCCAGATTCTCAAATAGCACCAGCAAAACCTCTT
>CM075982.1:28589975-28718098 GCA_038087875.1 Malacoraja senta
ATTTCCTCCTGTTCTTGATAAGTTCCCCCTCATGGAGGGAAACTAGATCCTTGGAGGGCCAAGGTTTCAAACTGAGGAGAAAATTGTTTTATTTTTCTCCCAGATGATAACGAATGGGTGGGAATTTTCAACTACAGATTGTAGATTCATTACGTTACTGAGAAGGATGGATTTGTTTCTTTGGGGAAGTTGTGGGTTACTGGCTACAGACTCTTCTGGTCATGAGTAGATCAGTCATGACCTAATTGAGCTGCAGAACAGACTTTACTCATGGCCAACAAATACTTCATTTTTCTTGTGATCTCTACAATTTACCCACTACAACCATTGCACTCTTACTTGTTTATGATTGTACTCATGTATGGTGTATTATGACTGGATAGCATGCAAAACATGGTATTTCACTGTACACCACTGACATCCCCGGTGCTCTCCCCTCACAATTGTACGTACTCCAACCAACACATACTAATTCACCTGCCTCAATCCATCCATTCTGCACCGACTGCCTTCTAACCCCCCCCCCACCCCGCCATCTATCCACCCCGCACTGATTCACACACACCCACCTCCCTGACCCTATTGTGCTGGAAATGTCTTCAGAACGAACATTGTGTTTTAATTCCCAATGTTATTATATGTTTTAATCCATAAAGATGGATTAATTAAATTGTGAACATGTGAAACATTAAAAACCGCAGTGTTCGATTGTCACTGCTACCGTTGACACATTATTACAGAATTCATTTTAACGGCAAATCAATGCTCTTAATATGGAGTATCAGTACTGTAGTTATTTAATGAGCAACATTCACAACTATACGTACGCATATATGTTACCATGGTCCAAGATTTATTGACACAGGTTGATCATATGCTGAATAATCCAACCACATTTTTGTTTGGAAGTGGAAAGAACTAATAGAAATTGCATTAATTGCAATGTGTAAAAAGAGTTGAGATACTGTTATAATTTTGCTGCATGTCATTGTGGGATATATCATGTCTTGATTGGTGAATATGTTTAGTTTGTGACTTTATTTGAAGCAGAAATAATATGTGAATGCTTCATTGAGTATAATTCCAACTGGTAACTACGCACTTCGTCTGAGCACATTATCGCACGTGTCATGCAAGCCATCTTAAATGACCACCTAAACTGTAATTTGGCAACCTAAAAAGCTGCCTAGGTTGCCTGGCTGGCAACAGGGAAAAAAAGTTAAGCGAGAGCCCTGACACTTCTGCAGATTGTGTTGGAATCGGTCTGCTGTTGATGACTCTTGAGGTCCTTTTGAATAGTTTTTATGACCTATATCTGTTTTGATGTTTAGCACAATTGTAATCCCATTTTATTGCAAATGTCCTCTGAGACAATACCTGTGCTCACAACGACTGCAGCAGTCATTCTGCCAGACAGATGCATCCACAAAAGATGAAGTCAAGGTCCAGCCTGGCGTTGTGATTGTACAGACCCATTCAGGGCCAACGGGCCTGTTCCTGTGCTGCACATCAATCAGCACCTTGCCAACAAGCTGAGGATCAGTGCGACTGACAATTCTTGATGGGTATAAGAATATCTGTGTACCAGCTGCACTTAGTTCCTGTGTTGATCATCACCACTTACTGTGATTGAGTTAACAGCTAAGAGAAGAAAAGAATTGGAAGCTGGTACTTCCTTATCCATTTTGACCTGACACTGGGGCTCAAAGCGGCACTTTATTGTCCAATGCTCTGCTACTTTTTGCAGTGTCGACCTAACTGATACGACAGGATATACCTACTCAATGAATGAGATGTTGTCTGAAAGGAATTTTTTTCAGCACAGCAAGGTTATTATTGAACTATCCTGTGGGACAGGTCTTTAAATAGAGGGGTTATGTGGATGGGATGCTTGTGTCAGGTGCTGAAGATAAAATCTTTGTTATGGAGTTTTAATGCAACTCTGCCTTTCAGTTAAATGCAAACCACATTACTCTGAGATGAGTCACACAAACCAGACTAGGGTAAATTGGATTTTCTTGAAGGATCATAATTTTTAAAATGGTACTACAACCATGAATCCTGATGCTTGCTTTTAATGTTTTGTGTCTAAAGTTCCTTGGCTGCAATAAAGGGACTTCCGTTCCTCATCTCATTAGTCCATATCTGTGTGTCCATCTGACTACATAGTAGTTAGCAAAGATACATAATCTTTGGTAGTTAGCACAACTATTTAGGGATGAAGTTCAATTATGAAATTGCAATTTACAAGATTGCCAAATGCAGTGCATAAATTTAGAGGAAATATTTCACTTTCACTGTAATCTCTGCAAAGTCAAGCTTTCAATTTCCAAGTCCTTAAATTTAGTGATGTGATTTGATTGGAATTTTACATGTTGCCTGATGAAATGTGGGGCAAAAAATTAACTTTGCTAGTCCATTTGAGTTGAGCACATAAGCATTAAACTCTTGAAATTGCCCTTGTGATAAATCCTGCTTAATTGCAAATGCAGTTAGGTTGCCATATGGTTATTGTCTTTATCCTATTTAGGAAAAGGTCCACATGACCCCAGCTAATGTAGTACACTGTAGTTTGTGATCAAGTGGAAAAATATATAAAATGGAACATTTCTAAAAGGTAATACCTTTGGCCAAAAGATAACCGTTCTAAAGCATGTTGAAGCCACTTGAATAAGGTCTTGGAAAGTAGTCTGTAGCGTGATATGATTGTAAGTTAACTGAAGCCCTTGTCCTTTATTTTGGGACTTTTTATTTTCAGACGTAAAATATCAGTTAAGATCTTTGCCTTCAATGGGAGGATAGAGTTGGGAAAAGATGAAGTGATTTCCTGTCAATGTCAATTGAAACTGCTGTTTAAATAAGTATTTGCTTTAAATCTACCGTTATCCAGTGGCCTCAATTCCACAATAACAAATAATGCACAAGTACAATTTTTGAATTGCAATGATACCTTAATATGTTCGTACAATTGGATACCATGGTCAAGTGAAATGTGGAGGGCAGAGAAATGTTGATTCTGAGATATTCTACTGCAAATATCAAAACGACTGAATAGTTTGTAGTATCTTCAACAGAAATATCAAGTGATCATTTCAACCTGCCTGCAGACCCCATCATATTCATATTTCCTTATGAATACAAGGAAGCAATTTCATTGATTCTGTGTTGGCTCATATAGCAATCCCAGTTTTCCAAGCTAGTCATCAACTAATTCTGTTGACCCAGTCATATCAGAACTAGCTGAATACAAGATGCTGCAAATGGCATTCCAGCTATAGGGACATTACCTTGTAATCCCAGCAGTGTTGCCTTTAAACCATGATGTTAATGTACATTTTAAGATTGACACCTGCCTGACAATGTGGACAATTATCAAAGTATATACTATTTGCAAAATGCAGAACCAATCCAATTTGGTTAATTACTATCAAATATATTCTCAATCAGCAAAGTGATGAGTGCATCACATGGCATTTAAATCTCACCAATGCTCAGTTTACCAGGATCTGATAACAACAAACCTCATTCCAGACTGCTTCAAACATGAGGTGAAATATAGAAGTGAATGGAGAACAGCTGGCCTTGACATTGAGGCGGTATTGAAACGGGCATTGAGGAGCTCTGATAAAATTGCATAGAGTCATTGCTTGCACAACGGAAATTATTACAATATTTATTCAGTCATCCCAGTCCCGGGATATAATTGTAGGAGTTTCTATGATATCTGACTTTGCAGCCTTTGACTGCTTCGTGGGGTTGGAAGTGGGGATGTTTACCTCTTTTGAAGTATTTCATTTCATTTATAAGCAAGATTTAGACACCATTTGGGTGTCAGCTAATCAATGCCAAGGAGCACTTGGACTAGATAGTGCCATCTCCAGTGAGTCTAACGACCTGTCCTTTTTTGTATGGCACTAGGCTTTATCTTTAGACTTTAGAGAAAACAGCGCGGAACAACCAAGTCTGCGCTGACCAGCGATCACCCCGTACACTAGCATAGTCCTGCACACTAGGGACAATTTACAATTTTACCGAAGCCCATTAACCTTCGTTTACATCTTCGGAGTGTGGAATGAAACCAGAGCACCCAGAGAAAACCCACGCGGTCACATACAAATGCTGTACAGACAACACCCATAGACTGCAGGAGGTTGCCACATGTTCGCGGGTGGTTGCCGGGTAGTCGCTTTCATGGTCGTGAGGAGTTCCTGCTTTCTGGGAACTAGTCGCGGCCTCGTTATGGTCACTGCAAATTTTTCAGCTTGTTGAAAAATTAGCGGCGACCAGAATGAAGCCGCCATGGAGAGTAGCGAGAATTCTCGTGCCGTAGGTGGGTCGCCAGAAGGTTGTCGTAGGTTGTAGCCGGTGCTGACCGGTGAATTTCATTGGCACATTGGGGGGAAAAAATGTAATCAGTGGGTTTCAGAACCCAGGATAACCGACCACTAATGTTAATGTCCGCTGAGGTTCAGCGTGTATCTCTGGCTTCTTAAAAATTGTCTTTTCTCCTCCCCTCTTTTAAAGGGCTTACGTGACCCTTCCCGTACACTGCTTTCACCGTCTTAATTACACCGCCAGCCTTCCTGTTCATCACGGTGTGTGTCTGTATCACATTGGCTTTGCGTCGTGTGAATTTCACTCGGACAGCGCTCCCCCCGCTTGCCCTGTTCCCCGTCTGCATAACGGGCTGGTGAAGGAAGCGATGTGTGTGTGTGTTCCACTGTGACAGTCGCCGTTCCAATCTCCGGTTTTTCAGTCGCCTGAAAAATCGCCTAAGTGGGACATGCCCACTGTGGTAAGAACATGCTGAAGATAGGATCTTCAGCGAGTAATGGCAGCCTTTGCAATATTGAAGGCTTGGATCGATAGGATGGAATACTCTCCACTTACCTGGATAGAGGAACTGCAGGAATGCTCCAAAACCTGATGTCATCCCGTCCAAAAGATCTGCTTGATTGACACCTCATCCTCCATCCCAAATTGCACTCTGATTTACTTGTTCAATATGGCTACTGTTTGCACCATTTCAAAATTCATTGCAGTTACTTGCCTAAGCTGTTCTGACCTCAATCCTATCGTCAAAAAGGGCAGACAGCTAGCACATGGCCATCACCTGTAGGTTGCTCTCACAAATATCACACCATCCAAAGTTGGCAATACGTTACTGTTCTTTCATTGTATAAATCTTAACTTCCTACTCAACCTGTCCTGAGTATAATCACCAAGAGGGCTATAAAGGTTCAAGAATGTGACTCACTGCCTACCACTTCAGGTTAGAGATGTGCAATAAACACTACTGTAGTCTGAACCTACATTTGATGAGTAAAGAAATTCCAGTGACTAATTGACTGGAATTCGGAGCAAGAGCAGTAAGACTCATAGGACTCAGAATTGTAAACTGACAACCCCAATGGTTTTAACTTCAGAAATTAGCGGTGATTATACATTCCAACACAGTGTGCTATTGCAGACTTCAGCAAAGAATTGCTGATGGATTGACGTTATTTAACTTTTCACACACCACCTGCTGCCTTGTTGAAAGTATAACTTTCTAAAAACTAAATAACACCTGAAGTGCTAGTGAGCAATTTATGACTTTATTAAAATCCATGCAACCTGGTACTTTTACCTTTCTGCTGCCATATTGTATCTCAATCATTTGCTGTTGAATTGCAAACGAGTGATAAAACCTCCTTGCATCCTATCCTGGCTTGTTGTCAAAGAGCTCTTTTCTGCTTGTGACTGGCTAGACTGCTGTATGACACTTAGCTGAAACCAGAAATAAATTAACATCTGAATCAAAATCCACTGTTTTGTTAAATTTGGTTTTCATTGGCAAACTAAAGGGCCTGTCCCACGTACCCGATTTTTTTCGGCGACTGCCTACTCCTAAGGTCAATTGCACTGCAGCATTAATTTGGTAATTGGTATATCGGATGTGGTCCTCTACTGTGCCTGTTTCTTGTCATGCTTATTAATTCTGAATAAATTTGTGTATTATAATGTGGATACAATTGGGCATGGTTTGTAGAGTACAACATTGTAAGGAAAACGTGCCTGAAGCATTGAAATTCATCTAAGATGTGAGAAGTTATCCACTTTGGGATGCAGGACAAACATTTTTGGACACGTTGGACCTTATTTTAGATGTCCTCTTTGATCGTGCAGCTACATGTGGTTGGGAAAATGGCAGTATCATCTTAGGGTTGAATAGAGAATGAAGGAAATACTGCAATTCATACTTTGACTTGGTTAGACATCACCTTAACAATCAGTTTGAGCATTGAACCTTGCAAGGCATGTTGTACTGAGATTTGGCTATTTGCAGCATTTAAGAAATGTTTCTTGTGTATTATTGACTATTTAAGATTGTGCAAACTGTCTTGAATTTTGAAATTTGTAATCAAATAGATTCAACATCTCACTTTTTTGTGATAGTAAGAGGGGAAAAAAAGAAATTGGCAGTTCAGCTAAGAAATTGATGCACTTCAGTCTCCCCAAAATTAAACACAAAATGCTGGAGTAACTCAGCGGGGAGGCAGCATCTCTGGAGAAAAGGAATGGGTGACGTTTTGGGTCGAGACCTTCCTTCAGACAATCTGAAGAAGGGCCTCGACCTGAAACGTCACCCATTCCCTCTCGCCAGAGATGCTGCCTGTCCTGCTGAATTACTCCAGCATTTTGTGTCTATCTTTGGTGTAAACCAGCATCTGCAGTTCCATCCTCCCCAGGGTTAAATTTGGGAGGATCCAGAGGCAGAGAGAATTTGATCATGGTAAAGAAAGGTGTTGGAGTGGAGGACAGCAAGGATCTACTTGAACGACTGTACAGTTGCCAAGAATGGAAGGGTTATTCCAGTTTCCAACTTGCTATTTATCCTAACTAGCACAGTAAAGCTGGATTGCAAACAACTTTGCAGCCAATCTGATTATAACCAACATTGAAGAAGAATAAACACCGACTTTTGTTTTTGACTTTAGGTTGTTTCTGATGCTATGGCTGCTACTTTGCATGCATTAATGGTATCCAAATGATATTTGTAGAAGTGATGCACACATTCAAATAGTTAAGGGCCCGTCCCACTTTCCCGAGTTACTCACAAATTCTCCCAAGTTTTCCCTTTGATTCAAACTCGGAGAAATACGGTAATAGCCAGCCGTAGGTACTCGGGGCTATTTTTTTTACTCGTGGACATTTTTCAACATGCTGAAAAAACGTCCCGACTTACCTACGGTTGGCATTACGAGCCACTACGGACTACTACAGACTCGCTACGGACATTCTCCGAGTTTGAATCAAGGGGAAAACTCGGGAGAATTTGTGAGTATCTCGGGAAAGTGGGACAGGCCCTTTACTAAAATGTAAGCTCTACACTATATATTTTTAAAACCAATGAATGCAAATCTTATCTAAATTAGATGTATTTGCAGTAATAATATGTATCTTAGAACACTATTGCCAAGTACACTTGACTGTCAAACTCTTCTGGAGCCAATGATAAATGCTCAAAATATAATGCAATCTTGTGTTTTTGATAAAGCTATAGTGATAAATATGCGCAAGTTAAACATTTTGAAAACTGGTGAGTAGTATAAAATGCCAGAGACATCCAAGAATATCAGATGAATACAAGAAAGCATTTGCATGTAAAGCACAATGGAAGGGTTACATTTAGAATTTATAGTTAAATTCCTGGCATTGTTGCCACTTCTGAAGAGTGCTTATTTAGTTTATTTTCTGCCAGGTTGATCTAAAAGGTTATTGCAGCCTGTCAATCCGTGGAGTTCAGAACCAATGCACATGCAGAAAGTGGATGCATAATGAAAGAAATTAGGTTTACTTTGATTTTATATCTGCAATAGGCTTTTCCCTGAGCCACATACCTTTCCTCGTGGCTGGTAAATTCCGCACAGCCTTGAAATTAAAGCTGCTTTATTATGTTATAATATAATTCCTGGCTATAGGGAGAAAATTACCATTGAGGCCTGCTCATTACTTGTGATTTATACTGAACTTGGAGTCTTGAGCCATGATGAATTCTTGAAGAATCTTTCTATGTTCTTTACATGGAAAATTAAAGCAATTCTGAAATGTCATATCCGATCCTGGCAAAAATATGACCCTCTATCACTAACAATCATTAATTGCTAATTAACACAGCAGATTCATAGATTTGGCTTCAGTGGTGACTGAAGTTTAGAATGTTGCAGTATATCAAAGCTTTAATCAATTAAATGCTAAATAATGCATATGGAACTGCAGATAAAATGAGCTGCAATGTCCTTGTGCTGAAGCAGCAAATGAGATATCTGCAAAGAGTGAATAAATAAGGCAGGTTTAATCCTCAGTAAACATTGGTTGAAGCTTGCAATACTTTGTAAAACCAAATGTTGCATGTAACAATTTACTGTAGGAATGATCTGGTGAAAAATTGACCACTTGTCTATTTCAGCAACTGGAACTCATTAACACAATGGCATATGCACAAAATTAGGAAGTGCAGAATATGATCAATCAGCCCATACATCTTTAGAAGAAACTCAATATTCCAGCTCGAAACAGTGCAGGAGGCACTCTGGGATGGGGTCAGGCAACATCTCGGGAGGGAATTGACAGTCATTGTTTCCCGGGTAGACGGTCAATGTTTCCAGAATTAGTCTTGAGTCTTTGGCTCAAGATTTCAGCATCTGCAATTTCTTTTGTTTTCAATTTTGTGTCTTCCTGGACTACCATTGAAATTGGAAAATGTTGTCGAAGGCTTTTGGGGTACAGACAAAAGATGTGCAAACAGGTGATATTAGCTTGAATATATTAAATAACTAAATAGGATGATTAACAACGTGAAAGAAATAATTGATTCTGTGGAGAAATAAAAGAACAATCTGTGGGAAATAAAAACAGGAAAAGCAGAATTAACATCTGCGATTACACAGTAAAACAAAGTTGCAAATTATCATCTGAAATTGAGCTACTTGAATGCTAAAGATTATAATGTGCCCAGTCAGGATGTGCTGTTCCTTGACCTGGTGTTGCAATTCGTTGCAGCAACGTAGGCGATAGAGCTTGGCATATAATGGAGAATTTGGTGAAGTGACCAGTTATGGATAATGATTGCAGACAGAACAGGTGTTCCACAAAGCTGGTGCCCAATTTAAACGTATCATTGTTGTGAAGACTGCATTGTGAGCAGTGAATTACTGCTTCATATGTTTAGGGAGGCCTTATTTGGGAGATAGGTAATAGGGCAGTTATTGCATCTTATGCGGTGGAAGTTTAGTTTGGAGATACAGCGTGGAAACAGGCCCTTCGGCTCACCGGGTCCACACCGACCAATGATCCCCACACATTATCACTATCCTACACTCAAGGGACAATTTGTATTTATACCAAGCCAATTAACCTACAAACAACCTGTATGTCTTTGGAGTGTGGGAGGAAACCTAAGATCTCAGAGAAAACTCATGCAGGTCACGTGGAGAACGTACAAACTCTGTACAGCCAGCGCCCTTAGTCAGGATCGAACCCAGGTCTCTAGTGCTATAAGGCAGCAACTCTACTGTTGCGCCACCGTGCCACCCTTCCGTAGGTCCAAGGGAAAGTAATGTATTTGCAGATTTGAAGGAATAACTTTGTGATCTGAAGAGCACAATCTTTGTGGAATACTAAAAAAAGTGAAGAGATGAGTATAATAGTGCAGCTGCCTCACAGCTCTAGGTTCAATTATGATCTTCAGTGCTGTGCCCAATTTGCTCTTTCTCCCTATGACTGGTGGGATTTCTCCAAGGAGCTTGTTTCCTCTTGTATCTTAAAGATGTACTAAATGTTGGGTTAATTGGGTTCCGTAAATTTGTCTATCTCTGCCTTAAAAGTATCCACTGACTATCGACTGGCCTCCACAGCCCTCCGCGGCAATGAGTTCCACAGATTAGCTATGCTCTTGACTAATGAAGTACCTCCTGTGAATGAAGGTAAAAGTGCAAGAACGGCAGTAGTATGCTAACTGTTCACATTGCATTGGCGTAGCTAACTTGCATTTATAACAGTCCCCACTTTCTTGCTGGCAAAACCATTTATATAGACGCTGGGGGGAGGGGTGAAATCATGTAAGTAGGGCTAGTCTTACTGGCCCCCAATAATTATCGAACTTTTAATTTATAAAGTTATTTTTCTAGATACTGTTTTTGCCAATTCATGACTAAATCCGCAAAGCTTGGCAAGAAGGTTTGTCACAATACTTAGCGTGAACTACTCTAGTCATGTAGCAAGAATCATGAGAATTCTGGATAAAATGAAAATATGTTTGGGAGGCTAATGTGCTAAGAGAAAGAAAGAGGAGTTGCATATGTGGAGATGGTTAACAACAGATTTGAAAGAAGACACAATCTGAGGGGAGGGGGGGAGGGGGGGGGATTAGCAGAGAAAACTAAATCTGGAGCTGAGGCTAGTGAATATTTGTAACAAGCTGCCAGAGGAGGCATTGGATGCAAATGCTATTGCAACATTTAAAAGCCATTCGGACATTTGGCGTAGAGGATCACAGGCCTAATTCAGAAAAAATGGTATTAACATAGATGGACATGGATGTTGGCATGTGTGAACTGGACCATAAGGACACTTTTCCATGCTTATGATTCTGATCTTATGATTCTTACCCTTAAAACTTGGACATTTATTCAAACCACTGTCCAGTTTGTGTCTATTAATATAATGGCAATTAAACGCTATGCAAAACGGCAAACTACATTGGGAATCAATAGACTGGGTTATTTTAAATGCTCCCATTACCACCATAAAGTGAGTGAGCTGTGGCTTTTGACTTGAAGAATTGATTGTCTTTATGAACAGTATGAAGTTTTAATTATTAAACAACCCCACTTGAAAAGAACGAGGTGAGAATCAAAGTTGTGCAGCATATTATAGGGTGGTTGCACGCAAGATCATCGGGTCAAACGGCGTGACGCACGGAGTAGCTCAATCCTTCTCGAGTACAAGGCGGTTTCCAGCATACACTAGTAACACACAACACATACGTTCTTACCTGTTAAAACCGGCAAAATGGTCAGTTTTTGGGCTGTAAAAAAATTGTGGAAATAGGGGTAACCGTGAGTGAAAACCGCCAAGATCACTGCTGCTCACTGACTTGCGAAAGAGCAGCGTGTCGGCGGATTGAGGGTAAGTCCCGGCCCACAACAGCCCAGGGCTGGAGGGTGACTGAGCGCTCTGAACCAAATGCTCTAGTATCTTTGCTCTGAACCCGAGCACCAAGGGTGTAAGCGGTCGAAGGAGCGCATCCCTCGGGACAGCCCCCACTCTCCCCCCCGGGGTCAGCGCTGTCCAGCCACGACCGCCCTCCGCCCCGTCTCCCCCCCCCCCCCTGTGCGGACGCCGTGTGACAGGTTGTGGGTCTGCAGCACACACACACACGGGGCCAGGTTGAGCGGGGCTGCGGCTCCAGGCAGCGGACACACGAGGATGAAAACACGGCAACGCCCCCATCAGCTGCAGCAGAGTTTACCGATATTTACTTGGGTCTTTTTATCTGTCTTTTTTTCTGCATATGTCCTGGAAATATACAAAATTTACCTTGCATATTTGCAGAGGTGCAACATTTGATTAATGTTTATCGAATTCCGAAACTTAACCATTTATTCCACTTAGCCTTCAGATGACCAAGTCTGTTGATCCTTCAGTTTCGCTTTGGTTCACTTGCTGATGTGCTACTGGTTGTCAACCAAGTAATGTACTGCCCAAATTTGTGTACATAATGACCTGAAATCAAATGATTAACTAACAACAAGAATCTAGTGAAGTTGGAGATTTCGCCTTTCCTGACATAAAACTATTGACCAACAATGATTAAGGAGGTCGGCCTTCCATTGTCAGTGATATAATCAGGCAAAATGAGCAACTGGGCTTGTGGAAGAATATCTGACAATCCAAGAAAATTAGCATCTTGAGTACCTTCCCATGTAAGAGAAAGTAACACTCGTGGATTTTAATGATGAATATGGATATGGATTGCAAGCACTGTTAGTTTTTTCATTTCATGAAAAATTGCAAAGGCTCAATTTGTCTGGAGATTACTTTTTTAGAATCTTTACATTAGTTGTGCATGCAAATACAAAAGCCGCAACTTTTGTCAGTGTAACACCAGTTAATATAACAGCTGCAAAATTTCTGGCCGGCCAATGTTTATTATCTTGTATGTAATAGGTACTCATTTGAGGTTTGATATTTTAGTAGATATTTTGGCATTAAATAGCATACAAAGTGAACTCTTATTTTCTGATCAAATAAATACATAAATTCTCCATCGAAGTTGGGAAGGCAAATGAACTAAAAGGTATTTTGCAGCAGGGTGCAGTGATTGCAGTGGCATTTCATGCCAGAGGGTGCAGTGCTGCCCCTGAATGGGATTCCCTTCACCCTCTCCCTTCTCCACTTCTCACCCCTCCCCCTTCCATCTGTTCCCATCTGCCACCACCCCTCTGTATTTGTTTCAACTCTTCACCTTCCTGCCCTGTCAGGTTCTGGAATCGGCAGCATTTTGCTCTCCACATATCACTCAGCTTCTGTCACCATCTCCATTATTCCCTCTCCTATCTGACGAGCAACTCTTCTGCACCTGTATCAACCTATTACTTGCTATGCTACTTCCCCTCTTCTCTTTCTGTGTAGATGAAGGATCTCCTGAAACATCGACTATCCACAGATTTTTTTTTAACAATACAGATTCCAGCATTTGCTTTCTCTGTGGTTTCATGGTTTTGCTGCCTCTCAGCTAAGAACAGCACCTCGTATTTCACTTAGGTTGCTGACATTCCAATGGTATAAACATTGTATTCTCCAATTACAATGCCCTCTGCCCCCCCTTCTCTCCTGCTCTACCCCCACCCCACCCGAGTTTACACACTTCCCCAGCACAGGTGACCCCCTGTGGCCGTTCCTTCAAAATGGGCATACCCTTTTGGATATTGTTGGGGGGGGATGACCCATTGATGGTGAGCAGCACTAGCCATCAGGGCCATGACACTGACCAGGTTCCGATGCACAGAGGGCAGGGGCAATGTCAAGCGGAGCCATAGTAGTAAGGGATGCAATAGTTAGGGGGGCACGCAGAAGATTATGTTGCCGCAATCGAGACTCCAGGATGGTGTTTTGCTTTCTTGGTGCAAGGGTCTAGGATGTCTGAGTGGCTGTACGACATTTTCAAGGAGGAGGGTGAGCAGCTGGAAGTAGTTGTGCATGTTGACACAAACGGCATGGATAAGAAAAGAGATGAGGTCATGCGAGAGACCGAATGGGTAAGGCGGATGAACTCTGGGCGTGGATAGGTACGTGCGACTGGGACACCGGAGTTTATGGAAATCTGGGTAAGAGGGACAGGGCTGGCAGCTTAATGTTGCACGGTACAGGTACTACAGGAGAGATGGATGTGGGGGTCAGAGGGGGTGTTGCCTTATTGATTAAGGAGAATGTCACGGTAGTAGTCTGATATACATTACTGGTGGTTCATCCAGTGAGGCAATCATAATCATACTTTATTAGCCGAGTATGTTTTGCAACAT
Organism: Malacoraja senta; assembly: GCA_038087875.1. Classification (NCBI taxonomy): domain Eukaryota; kingdom Metazoa; phylum Chordata; class Chondrichthyes; order Rajiformes; family Rajidae; genus Malacoraja; species Malacoraja senta. Next base: position 28,603,544 of record CM075982.1, read on the forward strand.
ACGAGAAATTTGGTTTGCCATACCAAAAAAAAGCAACAGAACACACAGAATACATTTGAACATAAACATCTACCACAGTGACTCCTCCATATTCCTCACTGTGATGGAAGGCGGAAAAAAAGTTCAATCTCGCCAGCAGTCGGGGGCCTCTAACCTTCCGTTTACGGGACGATCTTACTCCCGTAGCCGACGGCGGGCCTCCTCGTCGAGGCGATGCGGGTTTTGGAGCTTCCCGACAACGGTCTCAACCCGAGACTGCGAGCTCCTTGATGTTAAAGTCCGCAGGCCGCGGTTGGAGTGTCGATCCAAGGCAAGGAATCGGCTCCAATGGTACGTCCACGCCCCGCGGTGGGGCTCAAAGTCAGTCCCGAGCAAGGCCTCCTGCTCCACGATGTTAGGCCACAGAGCGACCGGACAAACAATCCGGAAAACAATCGCATCTCCGGCAAGGTAAGAGATTGAGAAAAAGTTTCCCCAACCCCCTCCCTCACCCCCCCACATAAAACAAACCGGAGAACATTAACACAAACTTTTGAAACACACTAAAAATAACAAAAAAAACCCACAAAGGACAGACATACTGTAGGCGAGGCTGCCATCAAAGCGGTGGCTACATGAGTGAAGCTGCGAAATAAAAGAAAATTACCTTGTTGCGAGTGTGCTATAGGCCTCCAAACATGTCAAAGGGAATTATAGGGTAGATGTGGAAGGAAATTGCCAGCAACGGCACGACTAAGGTTGTCATAGTAGGGCATTTTAACTTTCCCAATATAGCGTGGGACTATCATAGTGCTAAGGGCTAAGACGGGGTGGAATTAGTCAGATGTGTTCAGGAAAGTTTCATCAGACAGTATGTGGAGGGCCCTACAAAAGAGTGAGCAAAGCTTGATCAATTCTTAGGAAATTGGGACGGGCAAGTCAATTTTGGGGCCAGCGACCATTTTCTATTAGCTTTAAAATGGTTATGGAGAGCGAAAGAGTGAGCCCACAAATTAAAATTCTGAAATTGAACACTGCCAACTTCAGTATTAGACGGGTACTAGCCTGACAGACGGGTAGTTGATTGGAGTAGATTGTTTGTGGGCAAAGGAACATTGGGAGAGTGGGATGCTTTTAAGTATGGTGATAATGATAACAGTTCAAGGCATGACTGTTAGAGTGAAGGACGAGGCAGATAGGAGCTTGGATGATGAGAAATTGAGGCTGGGCAGGAAAAAGGTGGTATGGGACAGGGGGTATTGGCAGCAGGGATCAAATGTATCCTTGGAGGTGTTTTGGAAATTGCGGAGAAATCAGGAGGGCAAAGACGAGGTAGGAGATAGCTCTGGCAAATAATATTATGGGACAATCCAACGCTTTTCTAACTAGATGAAGGGAAATGGGGTAACTGAAGAGAGAATAGGGCCCCTCAGAAACCAAAGATGTCAGTTCAGTGTGGAGCTGTGGGAGATGGGCAAGGTCCACAATGAGCATTTATCCTCTGGGAAGCCATGAAAACTGGGAGCTTGGAACAGTTAATTGGAGAAATCTTGTGTTCAGTGCATATGATGGTCGAGGAAGTGCTGAATGTCCTAAGGCATATGAAGGTAGATATATCTCAGGGCTTGATCAGATATATCCGAGGACACGGGGCAGTTTTTTTTTTTTCTTTTCAATTCAATTCAACTTTAATGTCATTGCACAAATACTGAGTATGGGTACAACGAAATGCAGTTTTGCGTCAGTCCGTAGTAGTAGTGCAATATAGAAATTTAAAAAAAAAGAGGATACAGAATAATCAAAAATACAGAATAATTAACAATAGGGACGGAGGGACCGGAGGAATCTATCGGCAGGACTCCAAGTTCAGCAATGCGACGGTATAATTGTAGAAGCTGTTCCTCATCCTACTGGTACGAGACCTGAGGCTCCTGTACCGCCTCCCTGATGGGAGGAGGGCAAACAGTCCATGGTTGGGGTGGGAGGGGTCTTTAATGATCTTCCCAGCCCGTTTTAGACACCGTTTTCGGTGGAGGGCATCCATGGCAGGGAGCGGGGCACCGATGATGTGCTGCACGGTTTTCACCACCCGTTGTAGTGCCTTCCTGTCCGCAACAGTGCAGCTGCTGTACCATACCGTGAAGCAGGTGGTCAGGATGCTCTCGATTGTACACCGGTAGAAGTTGGTCAGGATCTGGGGGGACAGGTGGGCTTTCTTGAGCCTCCTCAGGAAGTAAAGGCGCTGCTGTGCCTTTTTGATCAGCTTGGAGGTGTTGAGGGACCAGGACAAATCCTCCGAGATGTGTACCCCAAGGAATTTGTAGCTGGAGACGCGCTCCACCTCAGTCATGTTTATATGGATGGGGGTATGTCTGCCCCCTCTGACCTTCCTGAAGTCGACAATAATTTCCTTCATCTTCTTGGAGTTGAGGACGAGGTTATTGTTGGCACACCAGGTTGTCAGGTGCTGGACCTCCTCTCTGTAGGCTGACTCATCGTTGTCACTGATCAGTCCTGCCACCGTGGTGTCGTCAGCAAACTTAATGATGGCGTTGGATCCGTACTTAGGGATGCAGTCGTGGGTGAAGAGGGAGTAGAGGAGAGGGCTGAGCACACAGCCCTGTGGCATGCCGGTGTTCAGTGTTATAGTGGAGGAGGTGAGGTTGTTGACCCTAACAGACTGTGGTCTGTTGGTGAGGAAATCCAGTGTCCAGTTGCAGAGGGAGGTGGAGATGCCAAGCCCGCTGAGTTTGGTGATCAAGCTGGCGGGGATGACAGTGTTAAAAGCGGAGCTGAAATCAATGAACAGCAACCTGATGTAGGAGTTGTTGTTGTCCAGGTGGGTCAGGGCAGAGTGTAGGGCCGCCGATATGGCGTCCTCTGTAGACCTGTTGGCCCGGTAGGCAAACTGATGGGGGTCCAGTGTGGGGTGGAGGCTGGCTTTGAGGTGAGCCAAGATCAGCCTCTCAAAGCACTTAGCAATGACAGGGGTGAGTGCCACTGGGCGGAAATCGTTGAGGCTCCCTGTGGCTGACTTTGGCCACTGGCACGATGGTTGATGTCTTGAGGCAAGTGGGGACAACACCCTGGGCCAGTGAGAGATTGAAAATGTCGGTAAAGACTGGGGATAGTTGTCCAGCACATGCCCTAAGCACCCGGCCAGGGATGCCATCGGGGCCGGCAGCTTTGCGCTCATTCACCTTGCTCAGTGCATCTTGTACAGCAGAGGTGGAGAGACTGAGGGGTTGTTCATTTGGGGGTGGAGCAACTTTGATGGCTGGGGTTTTGTTATCCCGGTCAAAGCGAGCATAGAAATGGTTTAGTTCGTCAGGAAGGGTGGCGTTGTCTGGGGGAGGGGTGTTAACTTTCTGGTAATCAGCAAGGGATTTGATTCCTTGCCACATGCGCCTGGGGTCAGAGTTGTTTTGGAAGTGCTCCTCAATCCGCCGTTTGTGATTGAGTTTGGCATTCCTAATTCCCATTTTCAGATTGGCCCTGCATGAGCTGTATCCCTCAGCGTCGCCAGATCTGAAAGCGGCATCGCGAGCCTTCAGTAGGAGTCTGACCTCCCTGCTCATCCACGGCTTCTGGTTAGGGAAGGTCTTTATTTCTTTGTGGGTAGTGACATTATCGGTGCAGAATTTTATATAGTCCATAACTGTTGAGGTGTACGAGTTGATGTCCACTTGTGAATTGAAGGTGGACTGAGTAGCAAACGGACTCCAGTCTGTCTGCTGAAACTGCTGCTGTAAAACAGAGACAGCCCCCTCAGGCCAGACCTTCACTGTCCTCGTGGTAGGTTTCACACGTCTGATCAGAGGTGTGTATTTGGGGAGCAGGAACAGAGAGAGGTGGTCAGACTGACCAAGGAGGGGGAGGGCTTTGTAGGCTTCAGTAATATTAGTGTAAATTAGTCCAGAATATTGTTTCCTCTGGTTGGGCAGGAAACATGCTGATGGAACCTGGGGAGTACAGTTTTACGGTCGGAGTGGTTGAAATCACCCGCAACAATAAATGCCCCCTCAGGGTGAGCAGATAGATGTTTGCTGATAGCAGCTTGAAGCTCTTCCATTGCTAGCCTTCCATTGCAGCTCTTCCATTGCTAGCCTGGCATTAGCGTCCGGGGGTACATAGACTGCTGTGATAACAGTCGATGTGAATTCTCTGGGCAAATAGAGAATAAATTAGAGAATAAATTGCAGGTGCCCAGGCTGAGATATATGAATCGTCATCAGACACAGGTGAGGTGCTGGCAGTCTGGAGAGTGGCTAATGTTGTGCCTCCTATTTAAGAAGGGCTGCAAGGAAAATCCAGGTAACCAGTAGACCAGTGAGCTAATATCTGTGGTAGGCAAGTACAGGGGAATATTTTAAGGGATAGATATAAACATTTAGATAGACAGGGGCTGATTAGGGATAGTCAGCATGGTTTTGTAAGAACTTGAAAACAAACAAATCTTGTTATTTAAAATTACGTCATTGTTGAATGAAAGGTAAATGAGTGTTTAATGGCCTAGCAAGCTATACATTATTCTCTGGTTGTGAGTTCAACTTGTTTTCAAAAGATCATCGGCTGCTCATCCTGCTTACTATAATCATTTACTAAATACCTGCTGGAAAAAGAACAATTACAGTGAAATTTAGGTGCAGATAAATAAGAGGTATTTGAATCAGTATTTACTGGACTGGTTCTGGCAGTGGCAGGTTTGCTCTTTACAGAGGCAATGAGTAGACTCGGCTGGTACAGTCTAGTTTAGATGTCATTAAAATTTGCTAAATTCTTACGTGGTGGGGCAGGCTGTGTAGAGAGGATGTTTCACCAGGCAAAGGAGGATGTTTCACCAGGCAACTAGGGACCCATGTCACAGGGCAAGGGATAGGCTTTTTAGGACTGGTGAAGAACAATTTCTTCATGGCGACGCTGGTGACTAATTGGAATTATCTAAGAATCCTCAGTCATTTAGTTCAAACAGATTAATAGATTCCTGGATACCAATGGATATATGGATAATGCAGCAGATTACACTGATGTCGATAATTTGCCATGACCTTGAGTGGTGCAGTGGCTTGTAGGACCAAAGGGCTACTCTTATTCCAGTTTTGGTTGTGCAAAGCAATCCTATGACAATGCTACTATTGAAGGCAAAATCTGAGCCTATGTCTTGCATACTTTAGGATACTGGGTTACTTAACATGCAAGTCTTCACAGTAATTAGGATATTCCGACATCTGGTTAGTATTCTGCCTTCAAGGTATAACTATTTGACAGACTTTATTTCATGACCTTGGCTCAAATTTCTCGCGTGCTGATCGCCGCCTTCCTTCATCTTAACCCTCTGGTTTGGTGGAGGGGTGGGGTAAAAAAAGGCGGGGGGGGGGTAGAGAGAGTGATGCTGTAGTTTGGTGAGAGGTGGGGTGGCGTTCTAGTTTGGTGTGGGGAGGGGGCTCGTTTCCTCATACTAAAACTTCAATTCCATCAGTGAGCGAGTTTCACGCTTTTAGTGTTTTTAGTAAACATTTGCAATGCAGCTGAAACCAGTTGATGGAACTTGTTGTTTAGCAACATGACATAGGATACTTTTGTGCTTTTAGTAGTTCATCTTTCACTAAAGTATATAAGAAATAAAAATTACTCGCATCTTTAATGTTATCAATAATAACCGCATTATTAGACAAAGCCACACAATCTCTTGGGTCTGATCTGTCATTCAATAAATCAGAGGTGGAGGGTATATTAGTATGTTTGCAGGTGCCATGTACATTTTTTGAAGATAGTAATGAAGTAGATCAGCTGGAAAGTTGGGCAAAGTGGTGGCATTCAAGTGTGGGGTAATGCACTTTAAGAATTCAAATTCTGTCAAGGTAAGAATGGTAGGATTTTAGAAGTGCTGATGTATAGAGACTTTAGGATGCAAGCCTGCAGCTCACTGAAAGTGGTGACACAGGCAGATAGGGTAATGAATAAAGCATTGCTTAGGCATTGAATATGAATCGGCGTGCCAAGTTGGAGTTGTAATAAAACACTGGTTACACTGCATTTGGAGTAGTGTACTAATCTTATTTCCACCACAGGAGGAAGTGGCAACAATCGAGTGTAGAAGAGATTTGCCAGGAGGGGAAGGTTGTATCAAAAGTTTTATTTTTCCAAGGCAGCCTTTTTATCTGCTTGTGATCCCAGCCTGCGAAGTTAACTGTGGGAAGGGATCTGCTGTCTCCTGACTGGGCCTGAGTTCCAAAGGCCCGGCAACAGGGGGCAAATTCAACCCAATGAGGTCGAAATCTGCCGCCTCACCCAGCCTAGCGCCATATTTTCGGGGGGGCTTTCAGAGGAAATTTAAGTGTGTCTCGTAATTTGGTCTGGATTAAAGGAGATGTCGGGCCATCAGTTGCTGGAAAATTTGTGGTGGACCCGTAGCAGCCGAAATTCATACTTTGCCATCAATTTTACAATGAATCCACTGCTGTCAGCCATTACCATTTTAAGAGTTTCATTTGCATTTTGTTACTGCCTTGTTCTTTCCTCTGCACCAATATCACAAACTGCTATTGTAGTTTCTATGAATTCATCGGTACTACTATTTAGAAAAGCGAATCAAAAACAGGACAGTTTAGAGAGACACAGCCTGGAAACAGGCCCTTCGGCCCAACAAGTCCACGCCGACCAGCAATCACCCATAAACTAGTTTTATCCTACACACTAGGGACAATATACAGAAACCAATTAACCTACAAACCTGCACATTTTTGGGATGTGGGAGGAAACTGAAGCACCCAGAGAAAACCCATGCGGTCACGAGGAGAACGTACAACTCCACACAGGCAGCACCTGTAGTCCGGTTCGAACCCGGGTCACTGGCGCTGTAAGGACGCAAATCTACTGCTACGCCACTGTGCTGCCCATAGGTTTAAGGTTAGAGGGGAAAAATTTAATAGGAATTTGAGGGGCAACATTTTAACACATGTTGGGTATATGGAACGAGCTGCCGGAGGAGGTAGTTGAGGCAGAAACTATAATATTTAAAATAGTTTGGGCAGGTACATACATAGGAAAGGTTTAGAAGGATATGGGCCAAATGTGGGTTGGTGGGATTAATGTAGATAGGACACCTAGCTTGCCCATGCCGACCAAGGTTGAAAGGTCTGTTTCTGATTTTATCTATGATTTAAATTAAATAGGATTGGAGCTTTTAACCAGACATCTTTTATTGAAAGTAAGCAACACTCAACTAAATATAGTGAATGAATGCATCAAAACTGAAATTTTGAACCAGTGCATGTATCTATGACTGAGTGTCTTGAAACGTTAACTATTCCATAATAGATGTCAACCAAGCTTCTGAGAATTTCCAGCAATGTGGTTCTGCCTTGCAAGTTCATCCTAATCGGGAAACTGAAAATTTGCATCCTCGCATTGGAATACCTTTTACTAGTCTTATTCAACCTGAAAGACTTGTTTTAGGATTGATCATGTAATGGTTAACATAGAAAATAGGTGCAGGAGTAGGACATTCGGCCTTTTGAGCCATTCAATATGATCATGGCTGATCATCCAGAATCAGTGCCCTGTTCCTGCTTTCCCCCCATATCCCTTCATTCCTTTAGCCCTGAGCTAAATCTAACTCTCGAAAACATCCAGTGAATTGGCCTACTATGGAAATTAAGGTCTCAAAGCAGTTATTTTGTTGTAGTGCGCAGCTTCCACAGAACATGGTCAGTTAAACAGGATTGGTGGTAATATAGGAGAAAATGGTTGGCATGCTGAGTACAGTTTTTGGGATATTTGGAAGAATAGTTAATGTACATATGCATGCATATACAGCACATTTAGCTATGTCACTTGCTTGGAAAGCAATTAACATTAATACTCATTTAGTTGGATCAAGTGTGCAAACCAAAGCACTTGCAAAAACTGGCTTCCTTATCCAGGATAAAGACAGTCGTTTTAACTGAAGTCCAAGTACAAATACCTAAGATTTAAAAGGAGCTAGAAATTCATTGTGCATGGTTTTATTTTGGTTTAGAGGTACAGCGTGGAAACAGGCCCTTTGGCCAACTGGTCCCTGCACATTAACACTATCTACACACACTAAGGACAATTTACACTTATACCAATCCAGTTAACCTTCAAACCTTTACGTCTTTGGAGTGTGGGGGGAAACTGAAGATCTCGGAGAAAACCACGCAGGTCACGGAGAGACTGTACAAACTCCATACATACAGCACCTGTAGTCCGGATTGAACTCGGGACCCGGGGCTCTGGCACTGTAAGGCACCTACTCTACCGCTGCGCCACCGTGCTGCCCGTGGTAAAGGTGAAATAACACAGAGATTAGCACGTGGCCCATTGTTATTCAACACTATATATCAGCAATTTAGTTTAGTTAAAAGTTTGCTGTTGCGGTTGCTTAAACTAGCTGGATTGTGAGCAGGGAAGTAATGTAAAGGTTTCAAATGGGCATAGACAAGAAGAGATAGTGGGCAAAGCTATGGTGGATACAACATGGCGTGACAAAGTGTGAAATGTTTAACTTTATATGTTGACAGATTGGGACTAACGCAAACTTGCAAATCATTAAAAGCCAATGTGCAGCTGTCAAAAGCTATCAGGACGACTAATAGCATCTTGGTCTTTACAAGAATATTTGAATCCAGGAGTAAAAATAACTGACTGCAATTAAGAGCAAAAAACAAACTCTTACTGAAATTCAGTAGGTCAGGCACTAGTCTTGGTTTGGGGGAAGTGTCTCGATCTGAAACAGCAACTCTCTATTTCTCTCCTGAAGACGACTTAGAAGTATAGAAGGATATCCCATTGAAGTTTACAAAATGCTACTAGATGCAAAGATGTTCTCATGGCTGAGAACATTAGAACTAGCGGTCAGTCTCGGAGTAAGACGGACTTTTCAAACCGAGATGTGAAATTTCTACACTGTCATGAATCACAATAATTCTACACCATGAAGGGCTGAACCGGTTCAGTTGTTTTCGTTCCAAACAAATTAATGGAGGGAAAGCAAGACCCAAGTGCTCAATTTGGATGATCACCGATGGTCTTGAATGGTGGAGCAGGCTCAATGGGCTAACTAGCTTACTCCTGTTCCTAACGTCTAAGTTTCTGTTTTTGGAATAGTTTGCATATTCATTTAATATGCACTCAAAAATAATATGCACTCAAATCTTAAATCTTTTGATCTGGCACCACCAAAGACCCCAGCAGGCAAGGTTAAGGGTTTTACTGCAAAAGAGCATACTTAACTTTAGTGCCTAAAGGGCCTGCCCCACTTACGCAATCTTTACAGGCGACTGCCGGTACCCATGATAGGTCGCCGAAATTTTCAACATGTTGAAAAATCAGCGGCGACCAGAAAGACGCTACGACTCTTTGGAGACCTCTCACGACCATACAGGCGACCCCAGGCGACATGTCGCGAGTGATCTCTCATGACCGTAGGAGACCTCTCACGACCATACAGCCTGTATGGTCGTGAGAGGTCTCCAGAGTCTTTCTGGTTGCTGCTGAATTTTCAACATGTTGAAAATTTCGGCGACCCATCACGGGTGCCAGCAGTCGCCTGTAAAGGTTGCGAAAGTGGGACAGGCCCTTAATTCACACAGATTTGTCATCTTACTGGTGCAGCTTAATTTGTTGCCACAACACATGCAACAGTTGGTTGCATGAAGGACCTGCCCCTATTGGGAATTCTCTAAGCATTATGGAAGGTCATTTTAATGTACATAACAGCAGCTGTGTGTTACCAGTAAAAACCTGCGAATCATTTGCAAGTGCAAGTAAACTGACTTGTCACAATTTAAGAGCTCAATACATGGAGCTTTTGCCGACCTACAAAGAAAATAAAAGCTTTCTTCCGCCACTCGCCTCAACCAGCATGTCTGATCACTAGCAAAGTTCATGCACAATTCAAGCAGTTTCTGGCGTGAGTTATCAGAGGGAAAAGTTTAAAGGAGATGCGCAGGGGGATTTTTATTTAAGTGGTAGTTGCCTAGAATGTGCTGCAAGGGGTGATGATGGAAGCACATATGATGGTGGGATTAGCTTAATTTGGCATCATGTTCAATACACCATGGACTGGTGCCTATATCTGAGATGTATTGTTTTTTATTCTATAAATCACTTTACAACAATATTTTTACAAAGTACTGAAGCAGTACATAAAAGATGTATGTCAAAAATGTGTGCCTTATTTGGAGTAGAAAATGCTGGTTGTAATTCAACTGCAAGAAAAATTAAGTACAAATTAAAGTGGAAATTCCTTTGATAGTTTTCAGTGTTTTAGGTAATTAAAATACAATGAAACTCTGGATCTAATTTGGCTTCTTTACAGACATCTGTCCAACACTGTGGTCTAATGAGCCTGTTTCTATGATGTGAACAACTTCGCTCAGTCCGCCTAAACCTACATGATCTCCAGTTGCTAAACACTTTTGAATTCCCCCTCCCATTCCCATACTGACCTTTCTGTCCTGGGCCTCCACTGTCAGAATGAGGTCCAACACAAATTGGAGGAACAGCACCTCATATTTCACTTGGATTGTATGAATATTGGCGCTTCTAACTTCAAGTAACCCTTGCTTTCCTTTTCTCTCTCCAAACCTCTGTGTCTCCCTCTCCCCTGACTCTGAGTCTACGGAAGGGTCTCGACTCAAAATGTCACCTATTCCTTCTATCCAGAAATGCTGCTGGTCACGCTGAGTTACTCTAGCATTTTGTCTATCTTCTGTTTCCTGATGCATGACTATGTATGATTTTCCCTTACTTTTAACCTTCATTATTATAACATGGAGTGAAGACAGACATGTAATGTTCATCTGAGTGTAGCCATTGTTAAAAAAGTTATCACTAATAGCATAAAGTACCAAATAAAAATAGTTGCATTTTGCAGAGAAGATGGGCAATGTTTGCTGAAGTTGTGCCATAGACTTCTGTTGTGTTCACTCACGCCAGAACTAACTGTTGAGATGCCATGGACCTAAATTAACGAAAAACCAGTGAAGGGAGGCGCCCACTTGATAACCCCAATGATATACTGGCAACTAAACGATCAGTTTAAAAAAAAAAATGTGTTTGTTAACATGTATACAGGTAGCTGATTATTTTATTTGGAGTTTGTAAAATCAGTTTAGATAATACTTTGGCTTTGGGCTTGGTTTTCTTGGTTGAGCGCTTATCCTGGTGTTATAGCACAAGTACTTTGTGTTTTAATTGTAATTTACAAGAAATTGTTTTCCCTTGAAGTTCATGTTCTTTATTAAGGTAACAAAATGTTGATCTATTATGACTATTGCACTGACTAATAATTTCAATTCATTAAAAAAAAATATGGGGGTCTGAATTGATTCTATAACATCTGTTATCGTGTTCCTTGGCTTGGTTATTTTCAAAAATGTTGATATAGAACAGGGGTCGGCAACCTTGTTCTGCATAGGGACCGGGACACATGTCTGAGCGGATGGCGGGCCACATCTATCACGTGTACACATGGATCCCGCCCCGGATGGCAGGCATCAAATCACGTTTTCGCAGAGGGTAGACAAAAATGCTGGAGAAACTCAGCGGGTGAGGCAGCTTCATGCAATCCTTGCATGTCTTACCCGCTGAGTTTCTCCAGCATTTTTGTCTACCATTGATTTTTCCAGCATCTGCAGTTCTTTCGTAAGCGTGTTCACAGAAGGTGCGCTGCCGTGCAGGCGGCTTTGCGCAGGATGCGGTACAGCCAGAGCTCGGCCGCGCGCTAGGGGAAAATAGGGTATGATTACGGGGGGGGGGGGGGGAAAATCCGCCTGCGGGCCGGATGATTTCAGGTTACGGGCCGCATTTGGCCGGGGGGCTGTAGGGTGCCAACCCCTGACATAGAAGATTGTATGGACAGAGTTATGGACCCATGTCACCATTTGCAGAGCTGTTTCTGTGGAAGGAGATGAGTATTGAAAGATCTGATCACTTGACTTGTAAATTGCAATGTCATCTTATTCAAATATGATTTTGCAGGTGTGACATCATTTCAATATAATTTGTATTTCCTGTTGCAAGTTTGAAAAGGACTGATGTTTTTAGATTCCCAATTGCATCCAGATATGCAAATTGGTTATTGGAAATATAATATTTTTATATGGCCATAAAAAAAGGTTGTCCTGATCACTTAACCTATCCTGTTAATCTTGTAGATTTCATAAATGTGTTAAACAAGAATACATGGTTATTACACTTATCTTAATATTTAGAACAAGTCTTTGGATGAGATGGAGTGTGCCCTTTAAATTTGAAGAAACAAGTTATTGCAGGACCTAATGAGCTAATGCAGCGTACTTTGTTTTAATTATAAAGATCAAATGGTCATCCTTTTAGACCAGTGAACTTAATGCACCAAAAATATCTATATTTCAAGGTTTCAAGGTCAGTTTATTGTCAAGTACCAATTAAGGTACAGTGAAATTTGATTTGGCATACAGCCATACTAAAATAAAAGAAACAATACACATAACTACATTCCCCACATTCCTCACTGAGATGGTAGGCAATAAAGTCCAATCTTCTTTATTCTTCCGCAGTCCGGGCAGTCGAACCATCCACAGTCTGGGCGATCGAAGCTCCCGCGTTGGGGAGGTCGAAGATCCCGCAGCTTGGAGCTCCCGAAGTCGGTCTCTAACCAGAGACCGCAAGCTCCACGATGTTAAAATCCGTAGGCTCCCGCGGTTGGAGCTCAAGTTGATCCCCGACAGGGATCGCAAGCTCCACGATAGTAAGTCCGCAGGTTCCCGAGGCTGGAGCTCCCGAAGTCGGTCTCCAACAAAGACCGGCAACTCCTCGATGTTAGGCCGCAGTGCGGACGGAGATACGATTCGGGAAAAAATCCCATCTCCGTCGAGGTAAGAGATTAAAAAAAGTTTCCCCCAACCCCACATAAAACAAGCAAAAGAACACTAAAACACATACTATCAAACAACAAAGAAGGAAGGGACTGTTGGCGAGGCAGCCATTGCTGGCACCAACTTGTAAATACAGGTTCATACCTTGATCTTGACATTTGACATATCTAAAGAGTCTTATGGGCCAGTGCCTACCATACCGAATAAGAAGACTGTTTGACGGCGCTGGGCCTCTACTCGCTGGAGTTTAGAAAGATGACCTCATTGAAACTTGCCAAATAGTGAAAGGCCTAGATAGAGTGGATGTGGAGAGGATGTTTCATCTAGTAGGAAAGTCTAGGACCAAAGGTCATAGCCTCAGAATAAAAGGACATTCCTTTATGAAGGAGATGAGGAGGAATTTCTTTAGTTAGAGGGTGGTGAATCTGTGGAATTAATTGCCGCAGAGGGCTGTAGAGGCCGTCAATGAATAATTTAAAGGTAGAGATGGATAGATTCTTGATTAGTACTGGTGTCGGGGGTTATGGGGAGAAGGCAGAAGAATGGGTTAAGAGAGAATGATAGTGCAGCCATGATTGAACGGCAGAGTAGACTTGATGGGCCAAATGGCCTAATTCTACTATCACATGACTAAGGCAAGAAGAGATAAACTAGTAAGCAGTGAATATAATGAATCCTTGTTGCTTCTACTTGGCCAGTACACTAATGATGGTCAAATTTGCTTTATGGGTTTTTTGTGAACTTTCATAAATTCTGGAGAAACGCATGTCATTTTCAAAATTCTGTTCCATTTGGCTTCTGCCAGTTAAGGTAGCATCAGAGAGCAATATAATTACTCCAGTAATAAATCTGATCGTATCCTACTTGTGCCCTTGGATAGTTTAATACCTCAACATGAAATTTTAGTTGATGCTTTTAATTTCCATTGACATATATTGGCTGCCATAACAATCTAGTTTTAGACTAGTACTGCAGGGTGAAGATGTGAGTGGGAGGGGGAGATGTGAAAATCATGGTTAAGGTAAGAAGCCTGTATTTACAGTTTAAACTCGTGCTCATTGATCTAATGCAGATCCACAATTTTGTCCGTTCAACCATTTGAACCTCAAATGAAGTGAAGGACATCAAAATAATGTGATTGTTACCTTTTTGAATTTTAGAATATTTAAATTCCCCAGCTGCCATAGTGAGATAGGAACTTGCCCCTGAACCTTAAAAGTCCAGAAACCCAGTTACTGGTTTGATAACCTAACTATGTCAATTTGAATTACTGCATACATAAGCTGACAATGCACTTACTTGATTGGATCTTATTCTTGTTTATTGCACTTGCCTTGGATACTGATTTATCTTTAAATTACTTGTTAGATTCTATAACGCTTCAGATGGTAAACCTCTAGTATGCTGAAAAGCTCTAGGTAGAGCATCACTCAGCACTGGAAGTTGGACAGTTTTATACTGGACAATTTTTACATTTTAGCAAGCCAATTAATCAAGCCAATTAACCTACAAACCTGTACGTCTTTGGAGTGTGGGAGGAAACTGAAGATCTCGGAGAAAACCCACGCAGATCACGGGGAGAACGTACAAACTCCATACAGACAGCACCCGTAGTCGGGATCGAAACCGGGTCTCTGGCACTGCATTTTGCTGTAAGGCAGCAACTCTACCGCTGCGCCACCGTGACTCTGACATACAGCTATATCCACACAATCACATCCAAAGTATAATGTTCACTAATACTAGTAACAAGAAATGAAGTTAACTTAAAAAAACAAGGATCCTGGTATATAACATTTTCATATTAATGTACTTGAAGCAAAGCAACCTCTTGTCAGCTTCTGTTTGTCAAATGATCCTGGTCATACTAACAATTAAATAGCGCCAAAATCTTGTATAGTTGTTAGTAGACATGGAATGTTCCCAATCCACCCAGCTTCGTTTCACAAACATTTTTCCTACATTTAAACTCTACATGTGGGTTCAAGAGCGACAGGTGTCGCAGGGTTATACAAACCCAGCCTTTCATTAAAATATCCATTGGATCTGCTTTTTCTTGGAGTGCGAGGGATGTCTTTATTACCCAATTTGTTTCAGTACAAAGTGCAATGCACTTTTGAAAGAATGAATTCTCTTTGCACTCAGCTTTGGTGATGGTGAAATAACTGATAACATTTTATTGGCTCAATTTTCATAGATGGTGGCTTGTTCTTGTATTTTATCAAAATTTCAAAGTACTTTCTGGAAAGTTTTATTGCACTTTGCGAGTGCAAATGTAAGGAGAAAGTGTACAGTTAATGGCAGGGCTCTTAACAGCATTGTATAAAGGAATCTTGGGCTCCAAGTCCATCGCGCCCTGAAATAGTAACACAAGTCGACAAGAGTGGTAAAGGTGGTGTATGATATGATTCATCGGTCAGGGTACTTAATATAAGTCTGGAAGTCGTGTTGCGACCTTAGAAATCTGGTTAGGTTGTATTTGGAAAAAGCCGGGAGAGACAAGACAAAGTGTGGCAGGTAATAGGTGGACACGGAGGTTGGGGGTTGATAGGTCAAATGCAGGAGGTGTGAGACAGACGGTTGAAGAGTTACAAATTGAGGATTGAATGTAGGAGGGGAGGGGAGAAATAGATAAGTCCAGCTGGGACAAAGAGGTGAGGGGGGGGGGGGGGTGAAGTCGGGGTGTTGTTAGAGGCTACCAAAGATTGGGGAATTCAATGTTTATACCATTGGATTGTAAGCTACGCAAGGGGATTATGAGGTGCTGTTCCTCCCGTTTGTGTGTACACCCTCTGGCATGGAAAGGAGAGATAAAATGGTTAGCATCCGAGAGATCCAGTAGGCCTTGGAGACCGAGCATGTATTCGGCAAACTAAGATGCCCTGATCTTTGCCTTTTACTCCACCGGCCTCCTCATCCAATGCATTATTCTCTAACATTTCTGCCATCTTCAACGTGATTTCACCACCAATCACATCTTCCTATCCACTCTTGTTCTGTAGAGATCACTTCCTTTTCAACTCCTTGGTTCACTCGAACTCTTCCCTCATCTCCAATCAGGGACCTCAGCAATCTTCCAGTTGAGACAGAGGTTCACATGCACCCCTTCAAATCTCTTCTACTGTCCTGATTTGTGTTTTCTGTTACATCTGTGAGATCGTGTGTAGACAAGGCAACCATTTCACCAAATGTTTGCGATTGGTCCGCCGAGGCCTGCTGCATCTCCCAGTCGCGAACCATTTTAACTCGCCTTCTCATACAGACCTTTCTGTCCTGGGCCGCTTCCATTTTAAAAAATGAAGCCACACGCAAACTGGAGGAATGGCACTTCCTATTCCGCTTGGGTAGTTTACAACCCATTGAAATAAACATTGGATGCCTCAATTTTAACTAGCCCCCGTTCGCCTCTTTTTTCTCTCTCTGATGGTCTCCTTTTCACCTCTAACCTTTGTCCACCCATCTGCCAATTAAACCCCCTTACCTGTATCCTCTCATCACTTGCCAGACTTTTGTCCTGTTCCGATTTCTCTTCTAGCTCCCCCACCCTCCTCCACTATCTGTCTGATGGGTATGGTAATGGAGGCAGGTATGATGGTGGCATTTAGAGCCTTTAAGGTAGACACATGAATGTGCAGGGGATGGTGGAATATGGTCCATGTTCAAGCAGAAGGATTAGTTCAATTTGGCATCATGATTGGCATTGATATTGTGGGCCAAAGGGCCTGTTCCAGTGCAGTTCCATGTTCTACATTCTATATTGATTAACCTTTGGTACTGGCCTCCAATTTATAGCCTAAAATTTCAATAAGATTAATACAATGTTTCATTGTATTTCACTTTGTTCTCCGGATGTGGGTTACATTACAAGTGTAATTGATTGAATTTATATTGATGCAGGGTCCATTAGGCTGGTGATGGTTGGCATACCCATCTCTCCTGGTGATGAATGCTAATAATATCTGATTTGAATAGTTTGATATTTTTTGAGTAGTTGACATTAAACCCCAACTGAGTTGGACATATATTTATGAATTAGATTCAGTAGATGGTGCAAAGGTAATTGTTCTGAGTTACTTGAGAGTATAAATATCTATGTAGCTGGAGCAGTACGTTTCATCTAAACTACTTGTCAAATTTGGTCACAAATATGTTGATGAAAGTCTAATAAAATCTGAAAACTTGGGACATGCTGATCTGTCACTAGTATGTTTTAATATTTTTATTATGGCTGTAATTTTCAATCAATACTTATGGACTTTATCATTATTGATGCAAAGGCCTGCGTTTATTACCCATCACTAATTGGCCTCAAAGGTAGAGGTAGCAGTGAGCTGCCTTTGAAGGTACTGTTAGGTTTTGAAGGTAAATGCTGCTCATTTGGTTGGGTGTTTGAACCATTACAAATTGAAATAGTTGTTAACGAGAATAAACCATTTTACCCAATGTTCTTGTCATTTGGTAAAATCAAAGCTCATCTGTTAATGTTAAATTCACATCTTCGGTATCTTTTGGGTAAAAACATCTTCAATACAAAGATCAAATGATTTGACTTCCAATTTTGACCTGAAAATTTCAACGTTTTACAAGCTGCCAACAAAAACAAAGCTGGTTGAGGGGCTCGGCAGGTTGAATAGCATCTGTTTTGTGGGTTGAGGGGCTGGGGAGAGAATGGAATTGATGTTTCGGGTGGAGAAGCTGCATCAGGACTGAGTTGAGAGGGAAGGTAGCTGGTATAAAGAGGAGGGGAAGGGGGTTGAGGCAGGCAGATAGGTGAATGATGCTGAATGAAGAGAGGCACTGATTTCCGAATATTGGAACGATGGGGTGAAACCGAGTTTCTAAAATTAAAAATAGAGCTGGAAATACTCAACAGATACATAGATAGATACATAGAAAATAGGTGCAGGAGTAGGCCATTCGGCCCTTCGAGCCTGCACCGCCATTCAATATGATCATGGCTGATCATCCAACTCAGTATCCCGTACCTGCCTTCTCTCCATACCCCCTGATCCCCTTAGCCGCAAGGGTCGCATCTAACTCACTCTTAAATATAGCCAATGAACTGGCCTCAACTACCCTCTGTGGCAGAGAGTTCCAGAGATTCACCACTCTGTGTGAAAAAGTTTTTCCTCATCTCGGTCTTAAAGGATTTCCCCCTTATCCTTAAGCTGTGACCCCTTGTCCTGGACTTCCCCAACATCGGGAACAATCTTCCTGCATCTAGCCTGTCCAACCCCATAAGAATTTTGTACGTTTCTATAAGATCCCCTCTCAATCTCCTAAATTCTAGCGAGTATAAGCCAAGTCTATCCAGTCTTTCTTCATATGAAAGTCCTGACATCCCAGGAATCAGTCTGGTGAACCTTCTCTGCACTCCCTCTATGGCTATAATGTCCTTCCTCAGATTTGGAGACCAAAACTGTACGCAATACTCCAGGTGTGGTCTCACCAAGACCCTGTACAACTGCAGTAGAACCTCCCTGCTCCTATACTCAAATCCTCTTGCTATGAAGGCCAACATACCATTCGCTTTCTTCACTGCCTGCTGCACCTGCATGCCTACTTTCAATGACTGGTGTACCATGACACCCAGGTCTCGCTGCATCTCCCCATTTCCTAATCGGCCACCATTTAGATAATAGTCTGCCTTCCCGTGTTAGTAACCAAAACTCTTCAGGATTGAGTTACAAGGAAATTGTACAGCAGAGAAATTGTATTTCCTTTTTATTCTTTCAAGTATAAGGATTAGCATTTGATAGACACAAAAAGCTGGAGTAACTCAGCGGGTCAGACAGCAGCATCTCTGGAGAAAATGAATAGGTGATGTTTCGTGTCGAGACCCTTCTTCAGACTGAGAGTCAGGGCAGAGGGAAACTAATTTATTTGTGTTTATTTAACTAAATGATGATTAGCATTTGATTATTTTGACTTTTTAAAATCTGTCCATTATGCATTTTAAACACTTGCACATATTTGAGAGTTAATTTGAGCATAGTGTCACCACGTGCTGCTCTATCCACATTATTCAATGTCGTGAGAGCCATGAGTTTAAGATGCTGCGAAATAAAACTTCTGTACATCTTGTGTTATAAGGGTAATAATATCAATCGGGGAATTCGGTAACAAAGGTATGACAATTTGAAAGGGTGTGGAAGAAGATTGTGGATATGAGCAACTTGACTTCAAGGGCTGACAGGTGACCTTTTGTGGTGCAATGATTCAGATTCACATTGCACCCAGTTTTCTCTGTTGATTAGTTGCTGATTAAACTGGTTGTGTTGTCTCGCGCTGTATTGAGTCTTTAGGCTGCTGATTGAGCTGCACAAACCTCAGTAAATGGTGAATTCAATCACACTCCTAGTTTGTCTCCTGTGAGGTGGAAGGACTAGAAGAGAGGCACTGATTTCAGTATATTGGAACAATAGGGCAAAACTGATTTTATAAAATATTAAAAATATAGAGTGCTGGAAATACTCAGCAGATCAGGCAGGCGGTATCTGAGAAAAACAGTTAACATTTTGGGGTGAAAATCCTTTGTCCGACAAAGGTCTTCAACCTGAAATATTAACTGTTTTTCTTCCCATCGATCATTTTCCATTTCTTAGACTTCCAGCGCTTGCAGTTTTGATTTCCACAAAACTAATTATCTGTTTGGCATCCCAGCTGCCATGCTAAACATCCACTCCCTTCACCACCTGTGGCTGCAGTGTGTATACCAGGTTACTCTGACCGCTTTTACCAACTTTACCTCTACAGCAAGTCTAGGACGGCAAGCAGTAGGAAAATTACCACTTGCAGATTCACCAAAACACAATGCCGGAGTAACTTGGCAGGTCGCAACATCTATGGAGGGAATGGATAGGTGTAGTTTTGCATCAGGACAACCTTCAGACAGATTGTAGTGGGGGGGGATTAACCTGGAATAGAGGTGGGGGTGGAACAAAGTCTGCTAAGTGATCAGTGGTTACAGATGAAGGAGGATGATTGGCAGATGAGTGGAGCAAGTGACAAAGGCTAGAGATGAAAAGGAGGCTAAAGGGTGTCAGATAAGAAAAGTCAGAGGGAGGAGCGATGTAGCTGGAAGGGGCTGGAGGCATGGAACAGTGGGAGAAATGGGTGTTCACTGGGCTGGAGGACATGGGAAAGAGCAGGGCAGGGGGAGAATTAGAGAATTTTATAGTATGTGGAAAAAGGGCTCAACCAGAAAATATCACCTATTCATGATCTCCAGAGATGCTGATTGATCCACTGAGTTATTCTAGTACTGTCTTTTTTTTGTGAACCAGCATCTACAGTTCCTTGTGTCTCAATGTTCATACTGTTGGGTTGGTTGTAAGCTACCTGAGTGGAATGTAAGGTGTTGTTCCAGTTTGCATGTGACTTCGGCAATGGAGGAGGTCCAGGACAGTGCAATTGATTTGGGAAGGGGAGTTAAAATAGTTAGCAGCTGGGAGATCCAGCTGGCTTTGGTGGACTGAGCGCAAATATTTGATTAAATGGGCGCCTTGTCTACGCTTGGTCTCGCTGGTGTCTAAGCAGGCTACTTCGGAATTGCTGAATGCATTGGGCGAGGCTTGAAGAAGTGCATGTGAAACTCTGTCTTACCTGGAAGGACTGCTCGGTTTCCTGGATGGAGGTACAGGAACAGGTGCTGCATCTTCTGCAGTTACAGGATAAGTACTCTGGGAGGGATAGTTTGGGTGGGAAGAGATGAGTGAACCAAGGAATAGTGGAGAGAGTGGTCTCTGTAGAAAGGGGACGGATAGGATGGGTGAATGTGGTGGTGGGATCATGGCGTTCAGATTCTGATTTATTTCATCCTAATTTGAAGATGCATCATTGTATTTTTGATGCTGAAGGAAATCTTGTACTTGAGGGTCATTAAACATGGGCAATGAGTGCTGGCTTTGCTAAGGATATCCATAAATAATAGCAAAATAATTTGATTAAACAGGTTGGAGGTGACCATTGTGTGTTTCGAGGATGGCACAACCCTTACTCGTTTATTATTCCAGGTTTAGTTGTCATAATCCAAGGTCTTGACTTGAAACATCAACAAATCTGCCCCTCTCCACAGATTGTGCCGTCCGCTGAAAAATCGCCTAAGTGGGACAGGCCCTTAACTCCTTCTGTAAATTGTGTAATCGAATTTGCACATGGATGTAGTTTGCAAATCCTATGACCCAGATAATCATCTTTTTCACTGTAGAGAAGAAAATGCACATGTTTGATAAGTATCAGGATAGTTAATATCCACCTGAACTACTGTTACTGTTACAGAATAATGAAGTCTGGAAACATGACACCTCTAATGATGTAGCAATCCTATTATGGTGTCTTGGAGTGGACCTTTAACTGTTCTCATGACTTGGAAGTAAAATTACTACCAGCCAGTTTCTTCTGTCTACCTGAGTATAGATATTGGCTAGACACAAAATGCTGAAGTAACTCAGCAGGTCGGGCACCATCTCTGGAGAAAAGGTGTAGATGACGTTTCGGTTTGGGACCCTTCATCAGCACTGTTTTCATTTGCTAATTAGGTTTGCCAAGTAGTATTAGTTGTAGTATTGCAGTATTTTATATTTTTTATATAAGATGAGTATAGCTTTATCAAACTTCAAGGCCAAGTTGGTAGTAAATTTGTCTTCTACAGGGTGTCCTAAAATGAAGCTCATGGGAGGGAAAAATAGTAGGTCCGGGGCTATAATGAGAAATTATTTTTTGAACTAAAGCTATTTTAGTACCGATTTAAACGATTTTTGTATTTATCAACATATTAAGATGTGATGAACAAGGTCATTTGTGTTTTCAGAAAATCATTATAGCTTATTTTCTAATCTAGGTCAGTGACAGATCCTAGAGATGGAAAAAGAGTCGCACTCAAAAAGATGCCCAACGTCTTCCAGAATCTAGTTTCCTGCAAGAGGGTCTTCCGTGAGTTGAAGATGCTTTGCTTCTTCAAGCATGATAATGTAAGTATATTGAAACACAGAATGAGAATAGAGAACAATATGCAATCAATTTATTATTTGTGGATGTTAAACTTAATAGAAGTAGAAAGTTGTGCCTGAAGCCAATTCTCCCTTTGTAATGATTTCCTGGCATTTGTTTGTCACTTAGACGACTACTAATAGCCGGCATGAGCTCTACATTTTGAATGATGTTTTAGATTGGAACTATTGATGCATGTACTCTACACCTAACCTTGTAATGATAGATGATCACTGAAATAACTGAAGCTGGGTAGTTCAAATGTCCCTTTTTGTCTTTTGATGAGCTTTTGCAGTGGTCTCTCTTTGGCTCCCAAATGTTTGGTTTCCCCCCAGCTTTGATATACTGGCTTTAGCCACTCGAGAATTTCTTTGACAGTGGTTTTGCTAGTTATTAAGTCTTTGTCTAATACTTGGGGAAAATTGCCTTGATGTCTTCAACCTCCATATCAGAATTTGTATAGCTGGATCTATATAGTAGAAAAGAATCCAATAGTTAAAAATAATGCTCTTCACCTATTTTGCCCCTTTTGTTCTTCTGTTATGAAAAATGTAGTCTGTTTATAACTATTAAGAGAAACTGTACCTTGTCACAGATTGCAGGATTTGTTCTTAATTATCAATGTTTTATCACGTGATTAACATTTTTGCTGCATGTTTCTTATGAATTTCTAATATTTTCCGAGACGATGTAATTGAGGTATTGGTTATCTAGTCAAATTTTTTTAACAGCATCTTATAATCAAAAATAAAAATGGATTTTGTGGAATTGATTCATTAGTGTCTAGCATTTTTGATTTGGGTTAAAAGGATTCATAAGTGGACTATTTGATCTATAATGAGACGTGCACTGATATTAAAACAATTGGGTTTTCTGCAATGATAACAGTTGTTTTGGAAGACAAAGTCTGGTAAATAACCTTGGCTAGTAAATAACCTACAAGCTATTTTGCCGATGTTTGAAAATATGTTATAAGAGCATGAATAAAAGCGGCTGGCTAGATATTGCAAAAATGAGGTTTTGAACATTTTTAATTTGGTTATTTTGGTTGTACCCTTTTGGGGAAAAATGGATCATCGTGGACTTTGAAGATGGATTGATTGCATCAGCTCGGCATAAATAATTGGCAATATAGGTATGAAATGAGTTGCTGTTTCGTATTGACTCAGTCTGTTGGCTCTCTCCCACATGTTCTTTCACATTTTGATATATTTGTTGGTATTATACATGGTTATTTAGCATTTATCTGCAGCAGATTACGTGGCTGAAATTTCTCTCAAATTCAGCATAATGCAAAGTTAACATGCCAAATGATCAGAAATTTCCAAATTAAATTTTGGCGCCTTACAGCACCAGAGACCTGGGTTCGACCCCGGCTATGGGTGCTGTCTGTACGGAGTTTGTGCGTTCTTCCCATGACCTGACCGCGTGGGTTTTCTCCAAGATCTTCGGTTTCCCGGTGTAAAATTGTCCCTAGTAGGATAGTGTTAATGTGCAGGGATCACTGGTTGGCACGGAAGTGCCTGTTTCCGAGATGTATCTCTAAACTAAAACTGATAAGGTGGTAGATGGAACCACCATCCTCTTTGCATCATTGTCAAGCAAAGGATTAAGGCTCTTAAACCAGAACTTTGGGCCATGGCTCGATGCTACAGTGTACATTTGGCTTTGATTATTATAAATTTGATTCTGGCAAGATGAATGATTTTGAATGTATACCATGTTTTCCATATATTGATCTGCAAACTGTGGATTTTTTTTTGTCAGAGGTGACAGTTACCCTTTTTTCTTCCGTATAGGACTGGAAACTGAAACTTGAATGACTTAGTGCAGGATTTGTACTTGTGTTCAGAAAGAATCCAATATTTCATTGCAGCTGTCAGTGTATCCCACAAACCTACCTGACATAGTAAGTAGGGATATAACATTACACAACTATTTAACACACATGATCTTGTTTATTGTTTCCCAATGCTCTGAACTCCCATATTCTTCGAGATAGAATTCTAGGGTGTTAGCAAACAACTGGCAAACATCTGTGCCTTCATCATTGTGAATGCTAAACAATAAATTTTCATTAAATAGCTTTTGATAACTTTGGAATTCATAGAGATAGAATTCTAGGGTGTTGGCAAACAACTGGCAAACATCTGTGTGCCTTCATCATTGTATCACCTGACTTACAGATCTATTTTTCAACACACTCTGTCGATGCGAATGCTTGTACCAAATTACTCATAATGAATCGTGCCCACAACTTTTCACAAACAAAATAATTTCCTGTTATGCAGCCTTTCATAAATTGAAGAGGATTCATAAATTGTGGGCAGTTTTGGGCCCCATATCTGAGGAAGGATGTGCTGGCGTTGGAGAGGGTCCAGAGGATGTTTACGGGAATGATCCCAGGAATGATTGAGTTAACATATGAAGAGCGTTTGAGCGTTTGAAGGCACTGGGCCTGTACTCACTGGAGTGTAGAAGGATGAGGGGGCACCTCATGGAAACTTACTTAACAGTGAAATGCCTGGATAGTGTGAATGTGGAGAGGATGTTTCCACTAGTGGGATAGTCTCGGACCAGAGCCCATAGCCTCAGAATAAAATTACTTATCTTTAAAAAGGTGATACGGAATTTCTTTAGTCGGAGGGTGTTGAATCTTTGGAATTCATTGCCACAGACGGCTGTGGAGGCTAAGTCAATGGATATTTTTAAGGCAGAGATTGACATATTCTTGATCAGTATGGGTTTCGGGGGTTATGGGTCAAAGACAGAAGAATTGGGTTGAGAGGGAACGATAGATCAGCTGTGATTGAATGGTGGAATAGACTTAATGAGCCGAATGGCCTAATTCTGCTACTAGTACCCATTAACCTGTTAAGTGCTAGAAATCTGAAAAAGTTACTGGAAATACTTTGATATTAATGTGTATAGATTTTTCTGTTCATTTCAGCACTCACTTGTGCTCCAGGCAATGGCATATATCCAATTTATTTTTTAGTCATATCAAAACACTCATTTACATTGTCAATTTCAACTTGACGTAAGGAAAGCATTAAAGCTGAAGAGTAAACTTGCATTATGAGAAGTTGCACCATCCATCAAATGTTCTTATATACTGATTACGTCGCAGCTTGCTATTAGTGTCTTTATTTGGGTTCTAGCTAGAATGTATAAAATACGTTTTGGAATACTAAAAACAAGTACTTAACGTTCTGAAGGACACAAAGTGCTGGAGTAACTCAGCGTGTCAAGCAGCATCTCTGAAGGACATAGATGGGTGGTGTTTCGGGTTTGAAACATCACCTATCGCCATGTTCAGAGACACTGCCTGACCTGCTGAATGACTCCAGCACTTTGTGTTATTTTGTGTAAATCAGCATCTGCAGTTCTTTATTTCTATTTAATGATCTGCATTGATGCATACTAATTAACCCATGTCCTTATTTTGTAACTCTTCTAACTTAAAGTTTTTTGTGCTTTTGCAGTAACTTTGGTTGCAGTTTGAGTTATAGATTAAGCTTTTTTTTTCCTTTCCGCTGTTAAATTTTTGTTTGTCAGTTTTAAATCTGTGAATTAGTAATGTTGGGTATAAAGCTAACGAACAATTAGAGACCCCATAGTTTGCTTCAGAATTGCTTGTAAACCTGGCTTCAATCTTTTTAGCATAATATCAATTTTTTTTGCATAATATTAAGTGACCATTTGCAGGCCATTTAATTAACAACTGCTTGTATATGCATATGATTTTATATTCTCAATTAGTCTCACAGTTTCAAGAATGATATCTGTTCATGGTTTTGAAGAAAAATAATAAGGCTATTTTAATTAAATGCCCTTGTGACTTTATTTGGGTGTTTAAATAAGAGGTACTTAATGATTAAGTTAAAAGCTGGATGTCAAGAAGCATTTATCCTCAAACAGCCCCATCAATTGGATTTGGTTCCACTATTTGGCTTGTTCATTCATAAACAAAATCGGACTTTGCTGGAGATAAACACACTCAACGGATGCACAGAGTCTTCAGCTTGGTTTACCTCACTTGGCTTGTGTAGTGCTGCAAGTGGGTGAGGTATCCTTCAGCTGAGACGGGTGGGAGAATTTATTGCTCCTAATCAAAATACTTTCTAATATGACACGCAACATGTAAAGGTTGAAGTTCCATGGTTTTGAGTGAGGATTTTAAAGTTTCTGGCGCAATGCTAGACATCATTCAAAATAAGGCTGAACAAGTGAATGAATTGTCAGTGGGAGAACACTTTGGGAATAGTGACAATAACTAGGTAAGTTTGAAAGTATTTATGGATAAGGATAGTTCAGAGATCAAACGTCTGGGGAAGGATGATTTCAATATTGTGAGACCGGATCTGGCAAATGTAGATTGGAAACAGAGAAGAAGGTTTGGGGGGACTATGTATAAACACTGCTGTAATTTCTACATGGTGAAACCAAAATGTGTAAAAATGGCCTTTATTAAAATCTGACAAGGTGCACTTTATAGGTATGTTACAATACTTACCTTCAGCAGCGCTGCAATTCTGCCACTGGCCGTGTGCGCGATTTGGGCGCCTTTGAGGGGGGGGGGGGAACGGGGTTAAAACGCGGGTTTCTCCTACCTTGTCCTGAATTATATTTCGTTGGAGTGCAAGCGTTTGCTGAAAAATCGTTCCGACGGGCGTTTTGTGTATTTTTTATTTTTATTCGATCGACAATTTCAACGCTGGAGTTATTTTAAAAGGAGCTCCTAAAGCCGTCAATGCCGACAACGGAGACGGATTTCACGCACGGGACAGGTAAACGAAAGTAGTTTATTTTAATGTATAAAAGTGCTTCTTAAGAGGCCTTTAATTCACATTTTTAAATGCGCAACGGTGATTCTTTTCCCTGAACTAACGGCAGAATTTTTCATGCCGATACGGGTTTAAATTCACCGCAAATCAACGTTCCAAATAATCGCGTTCCAGAAAACCCCACTCGCAAGATGATTTAAATTGCCATTAATTTACAGGTATTAAACATTAAATTCCTTCCATTTGGCCTGTAAATCCATGACAATGAGATTTAAAAATTATGTTATATTGTGAATTATTGTGTGAATGTTATTTGAACACTTAGGCTATTTAAAAATGTTAATCTATTCTTAAGAAATTGATAGATATTATCATAATATCTAATAAACTAATATCATATTTTTATAATAGTATATTAAATAGAGAATTACCCTCAACAGAGGCACTAAGAGAAGATTGGGAACATGAACTAATGATAAAGATCCCGAAAGATAGATGGGAAAAGTATCTGATGAATACACATAATTGTTCCATTAATGCAAGACATAATTTAATTCAATTTAAATTATTACATAGACTATATTATTCAAAAACGAGGTTGAATAAATTTTACCCAAATGTCTCTCCCAGATGCGATAAATGTTTGTTTCAAATGCCAATATAACACATTCATTTGTAGGATGTACAAAGTTGAATACATTTTGGAGCGATATATTTGATATATTTACAAAGCTCTTCAAGTCAAGAATAGAACCAAATATGGAATGGATTATATTTGGAATAATATTAGAAGATATCAATTTAAACAAAGACCAAAAAGTATTCTTTAATTATGGGTTAATAATTGGAAAGAAATTGATACTTACATTTTGGAAAAATACAGCTATACCAACTATTAAAATGTGGATTAGGAATATGACAGACATAGCACACCTTGAAGAAATGAGACTCCGCCTAATAGATAAATATGACCAATTCTTAAGGAGTTGGTCACCTTTCATCGACTTTTTGGAATTATGTGATGCAGCAGTACCGTAAAGATTACTGATTTCAGGGCAGGTCGTGGATAGATTTACATCTCCAAACAAAGATTTGAAAATTTCTTTTTTAAGGGTCTTTTTCTACTATTTCTACTTTCTATTTTTTCTTTTCTTATATACACACTTCACGTTTTTCTATTTTCTACTATTTATTTTTCCTCTTTTCTCTATTTTTTTCTTTTTTCTTTTTATTTTTTACCTCCTTTTCAAAAACATAAAACTAGAGGTTGTACATAGAATGCATTACGTTATGACATAGTTGGCACCTAAAATTAGGTGCCACTGTTTTGTATTGTATTAACTTCTAATAAAATAAACAACAACAAAAAAAAGAAATTGATAGATGTTTAGATCTAGTAATTGAATTTTGTAATTAGCTACAATTAGGTAACTAACTAATTATATGCTTTAATTTCATGTCATCTAAGTAAGATTGTTTCATATTTGTTTCAGAATGCTTCAATCTATAATAACTGAAAAATTCTTTCAGTTCTCTTAATTTTTAAGAAAGTTATGGGCTTTTGACTGTCCTCGATCACAGCTTTTGTGTTAAGTCAATGGAAAAGCAATAGGGAACAAGATGCTAATTTCCGAGTATGAAAATGGCCATAACTCTTTTAATACTGAAGATATGAAAGTGAATTAGGTGTCAAATTAAACTTCTTTTTATGCTTTATCTGATGGGATAAATTACAGACTTTATTTTTTAAATCTCAAAATTTTGTAACATTGCTACACTTTAACCACATGTAAATCTTTCTTTTACAAATCTCAAATTATGGAGTACAGAGGCAAACAATTAAATAAAGGGCCTTTGTCCCAAACATTATGGAGGGCACTGTAATTCAAATAAATGTGAAGTGATATAATTTGGTAGTTCTAATATACAATACAATACGGTTTTATTCGTCACATTGCACATAAAGTGCAAGTGAAATGAATTTGCCAGCAGCGGTACAATGATAAAGAACACACAATACAAATTTAACACAAACATCCACCACAGCATTCATCACTGTGGTGGAAGGCACAACATTTGGCCAGTCCTCCTCCATTTACCCCCGTGGTCGGGACTTCAACCCTCCGCAGCCGTTGCTACAGGCATCCAGATGAGTGAAAGTCCAGGTAAGTCCTGAAAAACGGTGCCTCCCCCACCGGACACCGCGGCTTCAGGTTGGTGTAGGCTGCAGGCCGACGGTCGAAGATTTAAAGTCCCCGCCGCGCCGCAGCCAGAAGCACCGCAGACTGCAGGGCCGGCAGTCGAAGCTCCCCTCCAGGGGTGATGGCAAGTCCACGCCGGTCCCGCGGTAGAAGTAGGCTGCGGACCGGCAATGGTGGCTTCTTCTCCCGGGTCCCTCACGCGGGATCCTGGGCTGCAGACGCCGCAGACCCCGGCTTCAGGCTGCCGGCTGCCGTGGGCCAGTGAAACGGAGCGTTCCCTTCCGACGAGCCCCAGCGAGGGTTCGCCCGCTCCACGCCGAGAGTCCACGCTGCGCCCGCGGCTGAAACCCCAGGCGCGTCTCCGGGAAAGGCCGCCCGATCCTCGATGTTAGGCCACGGGGGGGAGGCGACCTGGAAAAAGTCGCCTCTCCATGGAGGAGGCGATCGAAGCGGCTCCCCCCTTACCCTCCCACACCACCCCCCACACAAGACACACAAAGAAACATATAGGTAAGATATATATGATGAGCATTGAGGTACCATGGGCCCAGAGTGGGATGAGTGGCCTGTAAGGAGAAGCTGGTGAGCCCCCATCTCCCCCACCCTTGGTCACGCTTGGCGGCAGGCCTAGCTTACTGCCGCGAAGAATGACGTAGTGGGCCATGACCTGCAGGAGGAAAGCTCGGAAGCAGCTGAGCACAACCCGGAAGACGAGGAGGGAGCCGCTGGAGACGACGGACGCGAGGAGTGGGCCAGTAGGAGACGCACCAGGGAATTGACTTAGTGCCTTCAAAGTCGGCTGCAGGACACAGTCAGTCAGTCGGCCAGGCAAGGAGAGGGAAGCCAGTTTGTGGGCCGAGCAGTAGAGAGTAACCTGGATCGGAGCTGCTCCAGTGCATCGGGCGCATGCATGGACAAGACTTCGGATTGTTCGTACATGCCGCCAAATTATAAGGTCATAAGGAGTAGAATTAGGCCATTCGGCCCATCAAGTCTACTCTGCTATTCAATCATGGCTGATCTATCATCTCTCCCTCCTAACCCTATTCTCCTGCCTTCTCCCCATAACCTCTGACACCTGTACTAATCAAGAATCTATCTATCTCTGCCTTAAATATCCACTGAATAATATCCATTATGGTGACTTGTGTTTATGTGATCTATGCAAAAATGATTTCACTGTGTAGTGCACATATGACATTAAACCCATTGAATGGAGGCAGGTACTTATTGTACGAATTGTTGTGATGAGTGTTTGTGAACTGCAGACCAAGTGCTGGTAAATTGAAATAGTATAGATGGAATCTGATGGTTGGCATGGATGTGGTGAGCTGAGGAACCTGTTTCTGTGCTGTTTGGAACTATAAAACTGTTTAACCAGCGGACCAATCTAGACAGTTTACAAATTTGTGGCATATTAAGTTTGTTTAAATTCGAACATACTGTTATTTTAATTAATTTAAATCATAAGATTATAAGTGAGAGGAGTGATATTAGGCCATTTGGCCCATCAAGTCTACTCTGCCATTCAATCATGGCTGATCTATCTCTCCCTCCTAACCCCACTCCCATGCCCTCTCCCCATAACCTCTGACACCCGTACGAATCAAGAATCTCTATCTCTGCCTTAAATATGTCCACTGACTTTGCTTCCACAGTCTGTGGCAAAGAATTCTACAGATTCACCACCCTCTGACTAAAGAAATTCCTCCTCATCTTCCTAAAAGAATGTCCTTTAATTCTGTGGCCATGACCTCTAGTCCTAGACATTCCATCTAGTGGAAACATCCTCTCAACATCCACTCTATCCAAGCCTTTCACTATTCTGTATGTTTCAATGAGGTTCCCCCTCATTCTTCTAAATTCCAGCGAGTACAGGCCCAGTACTGTCAAACGCTCATCATATGTTAACCTGGACATTCCTGGACAATTTAGCACAATTTTAACACAAATGTTATTTTCTTGTCAAATGCTGTAACTACTTAAAGTTGGTACAGTTCAATTAATTGATGTCATATGATTTGCAAAAAAATGATCCAACAGATTTATTCAAGAAACTGTCTACAAAATTGATTTTCTCAAAGCTGTTAGCGAATTATTTTAATTTTTAGTGGAAAGTAGATGCAGGAGGTTTCTACCTCTATAGTACAGGCCCATTGATATTTGTATAGAAACTCATGAATCATTTATCCAGGTGAATAATTTAGAAGTATTTATCTATTTCAACATTTGGCACTGTTTAATGTTAAATTTCTTCAATAATTGGTGTAAGTTTTTTGAGATGTTAATAATAGTAAATTGATTTGATGGCAAATTTGAAAATTCAGATCATCAAAATTGTATTGTCTATTCAAATTCGTGACCCTTGTGTCTCCAGTTACAATTTTCCCCTGAATTTTGAAATATGCCAACTGCAGCCTCTAATTGTACCACAGAATCTGAGTTTTGAAGATTCAGTCGCAGATCACATCATGATATTTTGAGCCTATTTCTAGAATTTATCTGCTTAATACACAACAATATACCACCTTCATCTTTGGTTCCTAAGATAAGTTAGTCAGTGATCATTAATTGCAAGAATAATAGAAAGTGTGAGCTTTATGCTTGGAGTTGTACAGTGGTGAGAGCAATTATTTTTAAAAGTCTGGAATTGAAGTGACGTCGTAATTTTATTTTACTTGCAATCTGGAAGTATGTAACACAATTTTTTTAATTTCATTGTGTCGATCTACCAGAAAACCCCGATTCTGGTACTAATGCTGGCAGCAAAGTAAAAGCAACGTTACCTGACCCAAAGTAGATTACATTCAAGGCTTTGATTTAGAATGGAGCACTGTGCTATAGAGTCACTATAAATCTAAAGCTAAACATTAATCTGTGTCTTTATTAGTGCTGATTTGATGTAATGCTTCTTATGCATTTCTTCAGATACAAATTAATTTAATGTCAAATGCAAAACAGGAACATGGTGCAGAGATTGCAATCGAATATGAAGTAGTGCAAAAATGGAAGAACCAATTATGTAGAGTGAAGCGTAAGAGAGCATGGTAACTTGTTTTCTCTAGAACTTTGCAGGTTGAGGGGAGACCCGATGGATGCATATAAAATTATGTGAGAATAGATACAGTTGGAACCTTTTTCCCCCAAGGTGAAAATGTCAAATACTAGAAGGCATAGCTTTAAGGTCAGAGAGAAAATTTAAAGGTGATGTGCGAGGAAAGGTTTTTTTTACAGTGGGTGCCTGAATGGCATACTGGGATGGTGGAGGAAGCAGATACAATAGTGGTGTGGAAAAGGCTTAAGAAAGGCACTTAGATATACAGGGAATGGAGAAATATGGATCATGTGCAAACAGAGGAAATTAGTTGAACTAGGGTATCGTGTTTGGCAGTGACATTGTGGGCCAAAGGGCCCTTTCTTGTGCTCTGCTGTTCTGTTCCATGTACAGCATCTCTGGGAAGAAGGGGTGATTTAGTTCAGAAGTCTGATAACTGTGGGATAGAAACTGTTCTTAAGTCTGGATTTCATGGTCCTATACTTTTCAGTGTGTGGAAAAGAGAAAAGGGAATGCCCAGGGTGACGGGCATCCTTAACTCCATTTCCAGCCTTCCTGATACAATGCATCATGAAGATGGACTGGATGGAGGGAAATCATCATCCTGTGATGAACTGGGCTGTTCTTGCAGAACAAGTGGTCAAGAACAAAACAGTTGCCATCCTAGGCTGAGATGCATCCCACCAGAATACTTTGAATAGTGCACCTATAGAGGTCCAGGAGAATTCTTATGGACCTGCTCTATTTTCTCAGACATGCAAGAGTAAATATACTGCTGCACTTTTTTGATCACTAGATAAATGAAGGGAGGTGGTTAGGTGGGTGATAATGCGGTAGCCTCTGAACCTGAAGCTTTCGAGCACCTGTACAGCAGTTCCTTGATGACAGCTGAGTTGTGTTTACCCTCCCTCACTTCCTAGGGTCAATAATCAGCGCTTACGTGTTGCTGACGTTAGGTTGTGCTGACAGCATGATCTAAGCATGGCCTTCAGCGTGCCTTGCGCTGGTCAATTCTTTGCATTGCTGACAACTGAATAACATTGAGTTGCAGGAAATAAAATTACAGATGCTGAAATTTGAAACAATACAGAAAATGCAAGAAGATCTCGGTCAAGCAGCATCTGTTGGAAGAAAACTTTTAATGTTTTGAGTTGGGGACCCTTTCTCAACCGAGTTCCAGCAATTACTTTTGAATGGTGATGTGTACTATTGCATGAAAGGAACTCATGCAACTAGACCTAAATGTGAAAGGGTTTTTAATGTTCTGAGCTAGGTCAATCACCAGGTGTGAGAACTTGTAACAAATTATTTGTGGACCTGCTGGTCAATAGGTGAGAAGCCATTTAATTGGGTTCTCCGAAAGCTTTAAATATTACAGCATTTTGTGGGTGGGGGAAATGGCGAACGCAAGTGACTCACCACATGCACAAGGTGGACTGGATGGGACCATTCTGCACTTGGATTTGACCTGCAGGCATATGTTTAGACTTTAGAGATGCAGCGCAGAAACAGGCCATTCGGCCCACCTAGTCTCCGCCGACCAGTGATCACCCCGTACACTAACACTATCCTACACACTAAGGACAATTTACAATTTTACCGAAGCCAATTAGCCTACAAACCTGTACTTTGGAGTGTGGAAGGAAACCGGAACACCCAGAGAAAATCCACGCCATCACAGGGAGAACGTACAAACTCCATATGGACATCACTTGTAGTCAGGTTCGAACCTTGATCTCTGGCGCTGTAAGGCAGCAGCTCTACTGCTGCGTCACTGTGCCGCCCATGTAAATCATGGACTTGAAAGCTTGGCAGCCAAAGGAACAGATCACCTGATGAGCCACAGATTAGAATTCCAGAAAACCAAACCTGGAGGTTATCAGGTTGGAGAAGATTAGAGATGAGGAGGAATAAAAGCATGAGATTTGAAAAAGAAAGTGCCAATTGGGACTTTCTTAATTGGGAGCAGTGGTATATCCTCGAGCACAGGAGCGATGGATTAATAACTCGTGGCACAATTTTGGAGGTGCATACCAAAGTTCTGACTAAAGTGAGCGAGGCTGACTCGATACATGGGTGATTATTTTAGTAGCATGATGAAGCAAGGGTGGAGCCTGGTGATGGAAAATGAATGGAAACAGCAAAATTAATGATAGCACACGTGTAATCTGGTTCACATTCAGTTAGTTACCTGGAAGAAGGTTGGAGTTAGTGGTTAGTGAGCAGAATTTTGAACAAAGACTAAAGACAATGGCCTTTGTCTTACCAGTATTTAGAAACATTTAATCATCTTGAGTATAGGACATGCAATGTGATGTTTTAGAGAATGTAGAAGAATCAAAAGTGGTGACATAAATATGTGCACTGTGGAACCCAATCCCTCTTCTCAGATTAGAAATGGGGCCAAGGATAAATCTTTGCTGTGGACTGCAGTATTTTGTATTCTCAGGCTATGATTCGATGGATAGCTTTGGCAGGTTTGATCCTTTGCAAGTACAACGTTCTGGTAATGTACAAGAGCAATTCAACAGCAAAGATTATATGACTGAATTGCATGTTTCAAACATCGAAGTTTGTATTCTTCCATAATGAAATAGAGAAATTTGGCTGCTTGACTTCGTGAAAAGAAACCCTGACTTTTGGTTAGCAGATTGATTATATAAATGCTTGCCTGTCTCTCACCAATCTAGAGGTCATTGCCATCCAGATGCACTGCACAGATGGGTACAGAATTTACTAAGTATTAAGCCATTGTGCACCGGTGCATGAACACAAACTAATATTGTTCTGTATTAAGCCTCAGTTTTGATAGTGAAGCTTGAAAACTTCAAGCTGTTTTGACATAATTGTGTAATCTGTCCTTTTCAAAGGGTTATAAACCAATAACCCATCAAATTTGATGCAAACTAAAATGTTATTTAAAGTTGTATTTGATTTTTAATTGGGACTGTATAGTGTAATATGAACACTAATTGCCTTTTCTGTTCTGTTTCAGGTGCTCTCTGCACTTGATATACTTCAACCTCCACACATTGACTACTTTGAAGAAATGTATCCTACCACTCAAATATAATATTTCTGAAGTTACTGCAACTGTCCATTTCTGTTCTTTGTGAAAATATAGTTTGAATTTTGTTTGATTTTGTGAAGCTGCATGTTTGAGTCGTGGTGCAGAGAAAATACCTGTTCACTTCATCATGACTGCCTCCTTCCTATACATTGGTGTAGAATGTTTTTTCAAAGTTGTTTCTCCTCTCTAACCAAAATTTATTTAAATGCTATTTTTTAGTGTGTATACTATAAAAGATGTGTTTGGATCAGTCTCAAGTGGCGGTCATTCTGGGAAGAGGTGAAAAGGAATTTCTTTGTTCAGAGGGCAGTGAATTTCTTGGAATTTACTGCCGATGAAGAGCATGGAGGCTGTCACCAAGTACATTCGTAGCAAATCAATACGTTTTGAAGTATTCAGAAAATCTAAGAATTTGGTGTTTTTGCAGGAAATGTGCTGAGGCAAAAGATCAGTCACATCTTTGTCAGAAAGGGCCAAATGGCTGCTGTCTTCTACTTGTATTAGTGAGAGAGTTCTGCAATATATAAACTGGCTCTTTAGCCTATCGTCTCCATATTGACCTTTTTGATCCCCATCTACACTATTTGCATTTGTCTGCCTTGGGACCTTATACTTCTGTGCCTTGCCCATTTAAATATCTCAAACTAGGTGATTGGTGAAAGCTATACTAACTATCCCTGATCTGCCTCTGCCTTTCCAAAGGTATATAAAACCTCTCCTTTGGTATTTTATACCACTTATTTAAGTCTTACTGACCCGTAGTTACCTACCATATCCTCCCTCAAAGGTAAAGGAACAACATTATCTATTTATGCAATCTTCTAGCGCCTTGCTTGTAACTAATTAGGTTGTTTAATAAAAAATCTGTCGAAGCCCCTGCTGTCTCCTTCCTTGGGTTCCATAGCAACATAGGATAGATCTCATCGAGTCCTGTGGATTTATTAACCCTCGTGTATCACATGGTGTCTAACTCCTGCACAATACTGACCTCGAGATTAACTACATACCCATCACTAATTAATTGCTTTCGTTGTGCTTCATTTAGGATCTCACCTACATTGTCCAGCTCCACACTGGGATTACTTGTTTGCTCCCGAAGAGGTCCCACTCTTTCTCTGGGCACTCTTTTGCTCCTGATAAACAAATAGTTCCATAATTTATATTGAGGGGGAAAAACAGCACAACACTTAACCAAATATGTAAAGTGATCAAAAGATTATGAATTCAAGGAGATGATAGCAATCACTTGTAGAACCGTGTGCAACAGAAGAGCTTTGTGCAATATAACAGTGTGATGGTGGGGCTTTAGGCAATGATAGAACAACCATGAAACAGCAAAATGAAAAACTGGCTCCTTAAATGCATAGTTTTGTTTTTTTATATATATCTCTGAGCAGGTGTCATCTTGTCCATATCCATTCACGCCAAAGAGTAGATTTGCTGCCCCGAGCAAGTCCCTCATCACCTCAGTGCAGTGAGGTATTCGAACAAAAAAAATATTGTAGTGCATAGGTAGCCAAAAGGGAAATCTCTTTCCAGCTTTGCAATAGCACGGGGACTTTGTACCCTCCTGTTTGTCTGATCTACTATCTTCTCACTGCTGCTTGCAGTCAAGTTTTCCTTTCCCCAACAAACCTGTTCCTTTATTTTTCATTCTTCCCACTTTGGTCCAGGTATATTATTTCTGAGCTCGATTCTTCATTCCCACTTTCAGTTTAACGATTATTGCAGAAAAACACGCATCAAATATTCCACATTGGCATCAAATTCCTTTGATACGACTGATGCTAGTGGCTTCCTTGAGCATTGTTGAGGCTCCTCTTTGAAGTCCTCTTTGGAATTGATTTATCACGACTGGTGATATGGGTATCGATGGTAATTTATATTAGATTCTTCATTTCTTCATAATTATGACTACCTGTTACAATAGGTCTTCGTATTTGTAATTGGCAACTATTTAGTTAATAAATATTCTTTGATTTTGAGGTTTTTGATTTAGGTACTGCAAATGCCATGCCTGTGAAGTCTCATTTTTCTAATGAAACATTGTTTCATGCATTCCTCTGCAGATATGCTAACAGTTTTCTGTATATGCCGTTAGTAAACTGACTCGCTGCTTTGGACCATTTTTGTTCATATCTATTTCGATGGGGACTTGAAAATGATTGAGCACAATAATCTGTCTACAAAAGCCTTTAAAATTCAACAGATAAATGCGTTGGGTGCCCTTTCTGCCACTGAAAATAAATTGCGTTTAATCGAGTTTTGAGGGCATTGACTCAGTCTTGCCATTTCCTATGAACAATTAGGCCATAATAGAATGCAGCTAATTTGGCCATGTATTTAAATGAGTGGCAGCTTGCAATACAATTAACTTTTTTTTTTCTCGTAGTTAATACCATTTCTCTAAATTGTGAAATGATAAAGCTCTCAATACTATTTTGCCTGTTATGCCCTGATTTTGTTAAATGTGAATATGTCACTGCAGGTCAGTTCAGGAATCTATGAACATTTCCTCTATTTGGCACCCCTGCTTCAATGGCATTCTTTGTACATTGTGAACATGAAAATAATACCTAAAAATCTGAAAACGTTTTCGTGAGCAACATGGCACCCAAGTACAGTAAACAGTAAATCATCGA
The DNA here is from genome assembly GCA_038087875.1 of Malacoraja senta. Classification (NCBI taxonomy): domain Eukaryota; kingdom Metazoa; phylum Chordata; class Chondrichthyes; order Rajiformes; family Rajidae; genus Malacoraja; species Malacoraja senta. The sequence continues at coordinate 28,641,153 of CM075982.1, forward strand.
TTACGTTTCACATAGTTTTGCAAATACAAAAATGATAATCAAGGAATTAAAACTTCTTGAATAATACCTTGAAAGGGAAACAATGTATTTATCTGTTTTAGGAGCATGGTATTGGTATTAAGACTGTTTTGCTTGTGAAATACTTCCCCAGGAAAATTCAGTCAATCAGCCACACAAAAACTGTACGTCTGATTAGTATTTGATTGTTCAAGTCTCCATTTTCCATATGGTGATAAATTTTCCTTAAACTGGTCAAGTGACTTAAGCAACTATAACAGAATAAAAACAACTTCAGGAAATGGAGCCTCTTTAAATTTAATTTCTGAAAATTCTAAATGAATATTTTTATTTGGAAAGCTGTTTTTAGGAAATAAATTTGTCAGTCAGACCTTGTGATGAATTTTTAGTTCAAATTTTCATGATCTCCAAGTATACTTTTGTATTGCCTAACTGTGGTTAATTAAGTATTAATGAATGGATGCCCTCAAAAGGTTACATAAAGGGGCAGAACATGCATGGAATTTCATCAATTGAATTGATATTGCTGGGAATGATAAACAGGGACGTTTTTCAAATGGAAATGTGATTCAAAAAAAAATCTACAATATAACTGAGCATGTGCTAATGAGCCATTGCAGATATTAATAGCTTCCTGACAATTATTAAAGTTATAACCACTCAATATGTGGCATATAGTTTAGAAACACTATTTTTTCCCTGCTACAAATTGAGTAGAAATTTGTATTTGCCCTTGGAAATTTGATATTATAAGCTGGGCAAATTATTGCACAATAAAGTTATTTGAATCGACATATGGCATGATGGTATGATAGTTACTCAATTTCTTGCAATCTTTTAAGTGCATTTTAATTATTTTGGGTGGGGGAGGGCGAGAATTTATTTTTGTCCTTCTTCCTCCCTCTTTGTTCTAATTTGTCAACAGAACTGAGGTCAACCAAATGTTGCTTTTATATTCCAATAATATGCACAATTGTATAGCTGTGAAATTAATGTGAATAAAATAGTATTTAAAGTAAAATGTTTGGTTTTAAAGCGAGACTGAAATGTTACAGTAAACATTTTGGAATGGTGGTAAAGTTAAATTAACATTGTTGTATATATAAATTACAGTGCTTAACAACTGTCATTACAGCAATATTACAAGTTTCTTCCTGTTGTCATCCTGCTTGCTTAGCATTATTATTTGTTGAAGAAGCCAAAAAATACATTCGAAAATTGAAAATCTTGCAAGTGTATTAACTTTAAATGTCCCCTAATGCCACATTCTAATATACTCTTGCAGACTTTTCTGAATATTAAAGTTTAGCTTCATGCTGATAGTTAAATAAATGTCAACACATAGCTGATCTGATTCAGTATGTCGGGCATCATCTCTGGAGGGATGGGCAGGTGACGTTTTGAGTCGTATCAATGTTAATAAGTAGTTTGTGAACATTAGAACATTTAACAAAGGATTGATTTTTTAATCTGGCCCCACAGCATCTCAAGGATTGTCTCCCTGCAATGACCGCACTCTATAATTGAAATAACAATGTAAGCAGCTACAATGCAGAGTGACCATGGAGAGTGCTTAATTATATTCACCACAATAACACTTTTGTGCATGCTTTCATTTTTATAAACATTTTTATGAAGACTAGCATTGCATCATAAAATTCTGAAAGCATGTGTATATAACTGTATTATAACTTTTAAAATAATTGTGCACAAACAATGAGAATGAAAAGAAAATCTTTTAAAAACATGACTTTTCTGCAGTTTGTTTAAGAAGGAACTGCAGATGCTGGGAAATCGAAGGTAGACACAAATGCTGGAGAAACTCAGCGGGTGAGGCAGCATCTATGGAGCGAAGGAAATAGGCAACGTTTCGGGCCGAAACCTTTCTTTAGAAAATGATAACGTCCATTTTCTGCAGTTTTACAGGTTGCTTCAATTTAAATAGCGAGCTGCAATTGTTGGTGAAAGATGCTAGAAATGGGCTAATTTGTTTAAAATTCTGGATGGAGTGTTGAGACTTTATAATGCTGCATTCCTGACGCAACTAATTGTCAAGCTTTTAATTGGCCTCATTTTTCTGCTTCACTCTGCTTTTGCCTATATTTTCTGCATTTGTGTATAGCTTTGGCATGGGTTTTCAATAGCATGTTTGATCCTTGAACAATCCATATCATCTGCACGTTAATTTCACACAGCCGTAATTGATTTATTTCAAATCCACTGGTTTCATGCACCATCATAATTTCAAGGTTTTCCATAGTTGTCCCTTCACAGTCCAATAATTAATCTTGAGTATCTCAACTTCAGATCTTCTATATCTCTCTATATTACCATCTATATCTCTCGTTCCCCTTTCCCCTGACTCTGTCTGAAGTAGTGTCTCGACCTGAAACGTCACCTATTCCTTTTCTCCAGAGATGCTGCCTGACCTGGAGAGTTACTCCAGCTTTTTGTGTCTATTTTCAGATTACACCTGCTCTCACTATGCCGTCATGATAGCACAATTCTAAGCGGTTTTTGTTTTGCTATCTTCCATGCTGGCGAACAAAAGCCTCCTTATAAATACATCTTTCACAATGCTTTGGATATCTCTATACTCTTTTGTCCTATCTTGTCGAGAAAATGTAGAGTATTTGTCAAGTCCTTGCTCATGTCGTTAATTAAACTGAGTTTGTGAGGAGTGAAACAAAGCCAAGTTACTGAGCACAGGGAGGAAGTTCTACATATGATTTAAATTAAGCTAGGATACTGTATTTCATTAAGCTCTTTTTGAATCGTCACATTTTGAGAGATTTTAAGATATTGTAATGATCCTAAAACAGAGCACCTCCCCATCCCAACTTTATAGGTCTAAGATTTGAGTAAATACATTGGAACAAATATAATTTCTTTGTCAAACTAACTCCTTACTGGTTTCATTCCCGTGACGGTAGGACTTGTAGGTCAGGAGCCTTTTGTTGTTTTAGAAAATGATAACGATGTGATTTATGATTCCATTCTTTACTTGTGCTATACTATATGTTGGTGATCCCCCAAAAAGATGAATGATTTAATGTCCAAGTAACCTTTTCAAATGATAACTACTGCTGGATACCCAAGTCCTTGAAGGTTGCAGCTTGATTTATATTGCTATTTGTTGTAAAATCTAGTCATAAAACTATAGTGATCTGACTTGGTGTTATTTTTTAGATGAGATTTATAAACCAGCAACACTAGAGTTAATCATTCATTGAAAAGATTCTGTTGACATTTCGCATTCTTGTAATAAAAATATATTTTCACTGGTCGAAATACGGTTAATATTTCAATCTTCCCTCATCAGCTAAAGGATCATTTTTACCAAAAAGAATGAAATATTTGTGCTCTGAAGTAGTTTGATAATTTAGTTTATTCTTTATGCTTACATCACGATATGCAAATTGGACAAACCCCAAAATAGTACAGGTAAAAAACCCCTCCAATATATCCAGTTTGAAGTATTGAAAACTACTGAAGCCAGGACTGGCCAGTCTTATTATTAAACTACAGAAGCATTTAAACAAAAAAAAAAGGACCTTGTCAGACACCATCTGTTCAAGCTTGGTGAATTCAAACATATTAGAAACAAAAAGTAAACACAAGCTCCGACCGCTCAATTAAATTATCTGGAGACAGTAATTAGATTCTGTTCAAATGAATGGCATCTTTGAGTTTGCATTAAGAATTTGTTAATGTGTAGCAGTTTCACATTTGGATCAACAGCAGTGCAGGTGTTTTAGAACTTTTACTTGAGCAATCTGTTGTCATGGCAGTTGAGATGGGGATACCGATTTACAGGATTTTCTGTGTATAAAAACAGCATTTAATTGAAGTTTTCACAAAGAGTGCTCAAAAAACTAGATGAATGATATGGAGCCATTTGAAATCTGAGCCCATGTGGAACTACTTAATAGAAGATTGCTAATTCCAGTATCTACATAATGTTTGGGACAAAGACCCATCTATTTATTTGCCTCTACTCCACAATTTGAGATTTGTAATAGAAAAAATCACATGAGGTTAAAGTGCACGTTGTCAGATTTTATTAAAGGCCATTTTTATACATTTTGTTTTCATCATGTAGAAATTACAGCAACGTTCATGTTTTTCAGGAAATATAGCAGGGAATTATTAAATTTTCTAGAACTAAGATAACATTACCAATGCCATTCCTGAATCAGTGGTTCAATTTAACATTTTTGCTGGCATTTCTTTTTACAAACAGCATAATTCTTTCATAACTTCTATATAGGAAGCACAACATGTTTATTTTGTATAGAAAATCTCCCAGCAGAATTGACTATTCTCTCATGGGCTGGCTGCCCATTGATGTAAAAGCAGCCGACCTGGATGTTTACTTCTAAATATTTGAATCTAAAATGAGATATTGTGTGGGAAAGTAACACAGTGGTAACCTTGAAAAGGAGCTTTCCTCCTACATGCCTTGTTTTTTTCATTTGTGTTTCTTTTTTAAGGTTGGTTCTGTTTAAACCAAATACTACATGTTTAAGGTTGATGCTGTCTGAGACATGAACGGATGTACTAGTAAACTAAATCAATAGCTTGTTTGTTTATTAATGCTTGTTTCCAAATATGTTCTCCTGTTTACCCCCACACCTTTTCTAATCAGTCTTCCCACTTGATAAAAAAATCTTGAGACCAGCTTCTTTGACAGAGGTTCTTCTCAAGCAGAACCTCTGTCTCCCCCTGGCCCATACATGTTTGATCATCCTTGATGCTGCTGTTTGAGTTCTATAGATTTAAAAGGATGACTTTCCTGCAGTAAAAAAGTGACACTGCACTTAATATTGTGATCTGTGAATATATTTGGCATAAACATCGAAACATCAATGCATCCATCATCTCATCTTGATTAGAAGAATCTTTATACAAGTAGATTCGAGTCTTCTTAATTATTATGGATGTGTTGTTCCGTGAATTGTATTGAATAGTCTCATTTGAAGGTGTTGATTCATGCTGATCCATGTGCCATAACCACAATCTCACCCTCGGCTAATAAAAGATGCACACCTGCATTGGTCTCTAGAAAGGACAGAGTCAAAATCTTTGTCGGGTTTCATTGTTCTCGTTCTCCTGAATCCACCAGAGTAAAAGCCAGTTCTGCAATCCCTCTAGTAGCAGAATAAATTGAGACCCTGCCAGAGAATAGAGAAATGTAGCACCGTTGTATGTTGATTAGTACACCAATTGATGCATTTATTTGTCAAAATGTTTGAGAATTATTAAATGCTTACTGTCTTTAGAAGATGTAAAGTAGGAATCGGTGCTGAAACAACCCAGGTTATTAAAAGGGCCGTTAGTTTAGCATACTTAATTTCACAATGTAATTAACATTTTTCCCCTATAAGTATTTATCACTTGATTTGATTTCCAAATTGCATGTTTAGTAGGCCCCCCATGACTGACCATGGGTGATGCATCCTGGTCGGATGCAAGCCTGGACAATGTCATATGGAGGACAGGCTGATGCCCATGCAGCATGTCCCCCCTTGTCCACGTCGCTGATCGATCGAAAGGAACAGCAATTGCATGTTTAGAAGTGTTGGTATCAAAGAGCAATGAAATGAATATTGAAATAAAGCAGATCATGATAGCCACTTCATTGCTCTAAAGTAGTAAATGCTTCCTGAGGTGGTGAAAGGAACTGTGCACATTTCTTTCTTTGGAGCAATCTTCACTCAAGCTTAAAATAGACACAAAAAGCTGGAGTAACTAAACGGGACAGGCAGCATCTCTGGAGAGAAAGAATGGGTGACATTTCGGGTCGAGACCTTTCTTCAGACTGGCTTCTGGTAAACAATGTATATCAAGTGTGTAAGCCGCAGTGTCCTAATGGTAATGGTTGAATCTACAAATTCTATTGTCTAATTTACAGAAACTACATTTTTTCCTTGACATTTTATCCCAAAGCTATGTTGTCACAGAGCTAATGCAAAGTGACCTTCACAAGATCATAGTGTCTCCACAACCATTGAGTTCTGATCATGTTAAAGTTTTCCTCTACCAGATTTTGAGAGGTGGGTATATGATGTATAAATATGTACCAGCATGTAGTCTAAGTAATAGACTAGTAATACTGATTTGTACTAGTAACCATCCCTTGAGGTTTATGATTCCAGATGCTTCATCCTTGAATCTTAGAGAAGAGATTCAATAGGGATATATTCAGTTAAGATACAAAATGCTGGGGTAACTCAGCGGGGTAGGTAGCATCTCTGGAGAGAAGGAATGGCTGATCTTTTGGGTCGAGAGGTATCTTCAGACAGAGTCAAGAGTGGGTGAATCTAGTGATATGGAAAGGAACAGAGAAAATGTAAGGTGTGAAAAGGACGGATCAAAACAGGTTGATCAAGGAAATGTGGAATTGTTCATTGAGTCTATCTGCTTTGTTCCAAGGAGAACAATCAGTTTCTCCTTGCCTTTCCTAGAAACATACATAGAATGTCATTCTTGGCTTCATTCCTTGAAGAATTTCATTCTTGGTTTATTTGTAGGAACCTTTTGAGTATAGTGACAATGCTTCAGTGTAGTCTTGGGAAAAGACAAGGTTGGCCTTCAAGAAAAGGCCTTTAAGGGAAGGTGGATCTCAATAGTGTAGTACAGGATCTGGTGGAAGTAAATTTACACTGATTGCCAGAGGAGAAGACAACTTATGATAAGAGTTAAATAGCAAGATAATAAGGGTTCAAAGTCAGCATATTCTTACAATGGCAAAGATGGTAAGTTTGGGTAACTTTGAACAGAGGATATTGAAGGTTTAATTGGATGAGATATTTAGCAGAGGGTTTGATCTGCGTTCAGTTTTCACAAGGTTCATATTTCAGAGAAAGATTAGGGAATCCAGATCACCATCTCGAAGTCAACATCACTGAAATGGATTGCCCATTTACCTTACGGCATTAAATGGGGTATTGTGGCACGGAACCCTCTCTCTACAAAATGTAAATACTTAAAATGGAAAGTACTGGAAGCATTTAGTGAGTTAAAATCTGAAAAGGAATGTTTCGAGTCGGTGACATCTGAGCTTAATTGTGTGTACCATAGGGTATCTAAAGGACTTGAAGTCTGATACAGGTGCAGTTTTTATTTCCAGCCACACTCTTTGACATGGAAATTGCAGTGTTATTTCACAAAGGGGAGAGGAATTAGGACTTGATGCCCTTGTACATCTCTGAGCAGGCAGACCATAAAGAATGAGAAACCGGAATATAAGTTGGTTTAGAACGCATCAGTAAATTGACCTTTTCGGAAATGTGTACTCGTATCCTAACTTTTCATTTAATGCTTGAATGGACAGCAACTGATTAAAGTGAAATTAATCTTTGTAGAACTTTCAGATTAAACTTTTTTTGATATCTGATTGTTAGAGATGGAATTTGATTTTGTTTTTATTTAACGTTTGTTTTGAACCTGGAAATCAAATTTACATTCTGTGATTTGAAAGTAGCAAACTCTGATTTGAGAACTTAATGTATAAATTTAGCACATTCAGGACCATTTTAGTGTCGACCTTCTAGAACAGTGGTTCATAACCTGGGGGTCGTTTGGGGCTTTGCCGGGGGGTCATGAGGGGACACAAATAACATATCAATTTGTTGAGCCCATGTTTAGGAACCTAACAAAGGTACATACCACATACAGTATATTGTTCGCGTATGCGCGTACTGGTGCCAAAAAGGTTAAGAACCACTGTTCTAGAATATGATGCAGTGCCACTGCAAGCAGGAGGTTGATGCCAGTAGGGAACTTAGTGTTATATGTGTGTATTTAAGGATTTACTATTGATTTCAGGGCTGAAGTATCTGCATTCAGCTGGCATATTACACCGCGACATTAAACCAGGGAACCTTCTTGTGAACAGCAACTGTGTCCTCAAGGTGGGTTTGAATATTTATTAACTATAAATCTATTGTAAATTAATCATGGTAATTTTTATTTTTGCTGATCTGGCAAAATATTATCTCTCTCTGCCACTTATTGTATCATTAATCAGTAACCTTAAATCTTTAATGATATTAAGCAAGATGCAACTTGTGTATATTGCTACCCGATGGCATCGTTGATGCACAAATATCATACTAGAAAATCATCATTAGTACTCTATAATTTATTAGGAAATGTTTCACCAGTAGTTGGCAAGCATTGTAGTTTTTCATTTGGTGATAATGTGATCTGCATGTACAAATTTGAATTGAAGGTTTCACAGGAATTTATTTACACCAATTCCTGAAAGGCTCCAGAAAGTGAGTAATTAATAATGGAAAATTAGAAGGTAGCTGAATTAAGATACAAGTATATATCTTGGTAAATGTGGAATTGGGAGAAAGGAACTTGGAAAGCTTTAATCACTGGTAGTGGAGCTGAGCAAGTTGTTGGAGCTGAAGGTTGATGAGGCAAGTAATTAAAGGCACTCTCAGTTGGGAAGTCAGAAATCGAGGCATTCTTGATTGCTAATATTCAGTCCCCATCAATGTGCGTCCTATAAGGTTAACTTTCTGAACACATGCATGCACCTGCTGGCCTTCATGTTGGCCTTCATGGTGGAGCAAGGAGGTCCTTCTGCAGTTGTACAGGGTCCTAGTGAGACCACACCTGGAGTATTGTGTGCAGTTTTGGTCCCCTAATTTGAGGAAGGACATTCTTGCTATTGAGGGAGTACAGCATAGGTTTACGAGGTTAATTCCCGGGATGGCGGACTGTCATATGCTGAGAGAATGGAGCGGCTGGGCTTGTATACTCTGGAATTTAGAAAGAAGAGAGGGGATCTTATTGAAACGTATAAGATTATAAAGGGTTTGGACACGCTAGAGGCAGGAAACATGTTCCAGATGTTGGAGGAATCCAGAACCAGGGGCCACCACAGTATAAGAATAAGGCGTAAGCCGTTTAGAACGGAGATGAGGAATACTTTTTCACACAGAGTTGTGAGTCTGTGGAATTCTCTGCCTCGGAGGGCGGTGGAGGCCGGTTCTCTGGATACTTTCAAGAGAGAGCTAGATAGGGCTCTTAAAGATAGCGGAGTCGGGGGATATGGGGAGAACGCAGGAACGGGGTACTGATTGGGGATGATCAGCCATGATCACATTGAATGACAATAGACAATAGGTGCTGGCTCCTGCGCCTATTGTCTATTGTCATCCATAGCCAGTCTACGACATCATATTCAACAGTAGATATGAAAATGTCTCATGGAGAGAAAATTGGTTGTCCCTCCCCAAAATACCTTGCCCTGCCCAAAAATGAGTGGAGAAAATGTGTTGTATGCCCTTTTCAACTGGGATCAGTGGAAACTATGAAATAGTGGGCTAAATCAAGAATTGCCTGACCAAATCCCTGAGGTCTACTTCACTGACCCTCCTGCATCCAATGTATAGAAGCAAGGTGTAGCCCTTCGGCAGTACAGTGAAGACTCTTTGACCCAAGACCTTTGACAGGTAATGCAGATGAGCATTGCTTTATTGATTATGAAAGCTGCGAATTGCAATAAATGTCTAATTGAAATGTCTAATTTAAAATTGAAATTGAAGTAATTGAATTAAACTGATTTCTTAAATATTTGGCTGAGCATCTCCATTAATATCGGATCTTGGATCTTGTGCCATGCCTAACATAACGCAGGGTCCAAAGGTATTTTTCTCCTGCACAACTGGATCCAGCCAGTGGAGAAATCTGACAGATTTGGCATCCAGAATGTTCTGCTAAATCCTGGCTTTCCATATCCCACAAGGTTTGCATGGAAGACCAAGGACATGATGCATTTCAATGGCTGAATGCCAGTGGTGCTATTTCGTACTGCTTTATATGAGCCAATAATTGCTTACCAATTATATGTTGTTTCATTGAAGCAAGAGTTAGTGATACTGGGTCAGAATGTTTTGGATAGCAGTTATTCAAATTAGACGAGAACATTTTGTCAGTTACAACATTGATCTAGGTCAGTTTGATTAATGTTTCGTTAAATATAATTTAACTCAAGTTTACAAAGATTTCTGGAAGAACAATGGCATGAGAGCAAATTTTTGGTTAATTTATCAATTATCATATTGAGAACACTTGTATTTATGTTACATATTTGTAAAATATTATGGTGTTTTCCAGGACATGATTAACAGTCATTAGTAAATTAATATTGGTTTATATTGAGCAAATTTTGAGTGGCATCATTGGAGAAAATGTGATTAAGTGGAGAATTTGTGAAGGGAATTTGTATGTAACTGAGGAGACAAAAACATGAAATAGTAGTGCAGCACGTATTTCAATTATGAATTATGTGGGCAAGTTTTATTGAGATCTTAGTTGCATGTGAAGCACATATCTTGTGCCATTTTGTTTAACAGCATGAGATAGGGTGGCAATATAATGTAACAGTGGGCAATCTAAATGAACGGTAAACCTAGATTTCTTGCCAAACTTGCAATGTAGGTCTAAGAAAATCCTTGCCAATTATTTGGGCCTCTTGTAGGATTACCAAATATTTAAGTGAACTCATGAGTTGAGAGGTTTCATCTAAAGTCATTCATCCCTCCATGTGAAACTGTTTGAAAGGTTTGACCCCTGGAGAAAATAAATAATATTGTGTTGTCCCTGAAAATAACAATACAAGTAGATAGTGGTAAAGAAGTTATATGGTATGCTTGCCGCAGCATCCTCCCTCTGCCATCCACCCCACCCTCTCTCCCACACACACCCAAGTCCCATCAGTTTGACTATTTCATGCTTCTTGGAGAAGTTTAAAATATAAAACCTTCTGCCCCTCCAACCACTTCATCCTTGAGTTCACTTACACTAGGCCCACTGCTTCTGTTCCTCCTCACTAGCACCTCAACAATGTCGCTCAATATCTTGTTATGTGAAATGAAGAAGCAGAGACACGTTTAAGAGATGTGGTTTGTTTTGTTGAATTGCAGCTGCTTATTCAAATTAAAATAATATCGCCACTAAATTCTTAACTTCTGTCAGCAACATTAGGCTGCTTGTCATTTTGTTTCAATTTTTTTTTACTGGAAGCCAATCCAGTTGCATTTTCCTCTTGAAAAGTCCTCGTATATAGATTGTAGGCTATGCATGCCAGAATGTGAAAGGAACAGACCACTTAAAATGCTATTTCAAGATTACACCAACCAATTATTAGTTCAAGGTCAATTTTTCATTATATATGAGGTTGTATGACCTTAAAAGAGGCTGAATAAATTCTGGCTGGTCTGGCCCACTTCAAAGCCCTGTTTCACCAAAAGTTTATACTTGGCTGGTCACTGCTTTAATTCTAAAGGAAACCAACTGGTATTAGACTGTCTGCATGTAGTGTACAAGATATTAAATGGTTCAAGTATCTTGACACATTGGGCTTCTTTAAAGAAACAAGAAAAATAAACTTGCATGTTCCAATGCCATTGGAGATCTTCTGATACAGAATGCATGTGAATATTGTAGAGAAAATTAAGTTTTACCATACTGCAAAATAGATCAAGTTTGGAAGAATGACATTTTTGAGTAGTTGAACAGCCTGGTCATGAGCAAGATTTCTGTTTTGTACTGAGAATTATGACATTGCAGCAATAGCTGGCAGTAAACATCAAACAAGGCATTAAATTGCAGTAGTTGAGGTATAACGGACAAATTGTGAAGAACATGGTATTGGTCATAGCTTGGATGGAGGGCCCTCCAATGAGCAGCAAAGTACTTGGACTGCACAGCGCTATCGCAGTATCTCATCTTACATAAGCGAGTTCGCACTGGATCGTCCACGGTGCTCTCCCCCCCCCCCCCCCCCACTCGAGTGTCCCATCCCCGCCCGGGGTGTGGCCGGAGACGTCCGGACCGACGGGACACTGGCCCCAGCGCAGAGAAGGCGCCCCCAGCTCACCTCCGCCTCTCCCATCGGGCCAACCGACAGCCCGGACCGACAACACCAGCGGCCCCAGCACCCACGGCCAGAGCTAACTCCACCCCAACCCCGAACCCGCTCCTCGATGGACGCTATGGCGATAAGTGCCAGTTCGCCCATGACCTTAGCCGCCACCCCAAGTACAAGCCGTACCTTGCACACCACTGGCTTCTACCGCTGCCACTTCATCCTCAACCCCCGAGGAGGAGCGAGGCCCCGGCCTCACGTGCACCAGAGTGCCAGCCTGGGCTCAGCCTCCTCCGGCCGGCGCAAGACTGTGCCGCGCTGCGCGCAGCCTTCAGCCCCTACCTGTGGTTAGAGCTGGCAGCCGACTCTGGGCTAGGGGCTGGGCAAGGGAGGGGGAGGAGGTTGCTGCTGCCGCCAGCACCACCATCACCAACAGTACCAGCAGCTCCAGAGGGTGCCCGGTTTTCATGGCCGGCAGGAGCCCCTCCGCAGACTCTCTCCAATCAGGACGACTCCAGCAGCAGCGGCTCCGAGTCGCCCTTCTTCGAGAAGGGCCGGCGGCTGCCCATCTTCAGCAGGATCTCGGTGTCGGACTATGGGAGGGAGGTGGAGGTGGAGGGGCTGCCGGTGCCAACCGGCGGAACAGGCAGAGCCGAGCTGGAGCCAGTGGCTGCAAGTCCGGGCCGCCCCTCCAGCCCAGGGCCACCCCGGACAGGGACGGGACACGGGGACGGGACGACTCAACAGCACTCGCAGCGATGGAGAGCTGACCCCGGACGAAACGCAAGCCTGCACACAATGCAGCACCACCGTTGCCAAGACTGTTTTATAGTTAGTGACCTATGACCTGGGCAACGCAGTTAGAATACCGAACTCGCTTATAGAAAAATATCAAATAATGTGTCATTACCACATTGTCATTTCTGGCTGGTACTCCAAATAGTTTACAACTTCCCAATCTCACATTTGAAAATCAAAGCTGTTTGCCTGGGAGAGAATGGGAACCCAAGCCAAATGGTTCAAATTGTATGTGTGGGAAGGAACTGCAGATGCTGGTTTAAACCGAAGATAGACACACAATCCTGGAGTAACTCAGCGGGACAGGCAGCATCTCTGAGAGAGGAATGGGTGACGTTTCAGGTCGGGTCTGAAGAAGGGTCTGACCCAAAACGTTACCCATTTGTTACCCATTCCTTCTCTCCAGGGATGCTTCCTGAACCTCTCAGATACTCCAGCATTTTGATTATCTTCGGTCCAAATTAAGGTTTTTTTTCTACAATAGGTTTCTTCATCCTGAATATGGACATTGTTTCCATTCTACCCCAAGAAAATATTTGTAATTTTTAAATCTGCAATAGGGAACCATTGAGGTATTTAGAAATCTAACCAATGAATAATCCTTAAGAATGCTCCTAAGTTGTTAACATTAGGAGGGTTCACAAAGTCAAAGAATCTTAATCTACCCTAGCTTGACACTGCTTTGTCTGATATTGCAGGTTTACGCTAAAGGAATCATTTATTAGTGATCAGAGGTTGGAAAGTTAACAAAAAAATCCATCTAAGGTGGGAAAATTGCCCAACTGCTTCAAAGTCAGCTAGTTTAGAACATTTATTATTGAATTGGGATCTTTTGCTTCTGTGCAACTCTTCAGCTGAGCCTGTGAAATGCAACATCAGCACTTGAGGTTCTGCATTTTTGTTAATGTCCTAGCACTTTCGATGTTTGCTCTTTATTCTTCTGTCAACTCTTTTGCCTTCCAAATGTTTACCTGTTCTTCAATATGACTACAATCTTGCATAGACTACGATCTCTCAGTATTTTGCTGGTGTCTATATTTTATTTGAAAATTGGCAGCAATTTCCTTACAGATGGGTGTCCATTTCTTGGTAATCTAACATAAAGGTATTATTCAGGTAACTTTGTTCATCAGCAAATTCCTTGAATCAAAAATATGTTATTGTACCTCTGACCTTGTGCAAAACTTATGTTCAGGTTAGAAGTTTTTTGGAATATATTTTAAACTTGATGGCTTCAACCTTATTTAAGAAGTAAGTAACTGAACTCAATTTTATGACGTAGCTTTAGCATTTATTGCTAGAATCTCAAAAACATTCTGTTTTCTTGCAGATCTGTGACTTTGGTCTTGCCAGAGTAGAAGAACTTGATGAGTCTCGCCACATGACCCAGGAAGTTGTTACTCAGTATTATCGAGCGCCAGAGATCCTAATGGGCAGTCGCCATTACACCAATGCCATTGATATCTGGTCTGTAGGATGCATCTTTGCAGAACTCTTAGGTCGTAGAATCTTATTTCAGGCTCAAAGTCCTATTCAACAGGTAATTCAATGGACTACAATGCTTTAAATGTGCCTTGGTCTTTCGTATGTATGTACTGATGCACTATATGGATAATCTTATTTGTATAGTCACTATGAAATATTTATCTGCCATGTCGCGTAGCAGGTTTCATTCGGTTTATGTGCAGGAGGGACCTGCTGTGATCTTTCTCGGTAGGAATTCAGATTCAAACCTTTATTTGTGAGGAACCTCTTTGTTAAAAAATATTCTCAAACATAACAGATGGACAAGAGATTAAAACATAGAGATGCATATCTGAAATGTGAACTGTTCTTTAACACTTCACTATTGAATTCAGAACAAATATCTTTCAACTAATTTGAAATTCTTACTCCCATTCCAGCTGGTTCCCGTTTGCAGGCTTATCTGAACAATTCTCTTTATGTGCCTTGATCATATCTCTTAATGCAATTACCACAGATGTCATTTCCACTTTAAATATTTCAGCAGCTGTGTTATGTGGAAAACTCCAGACTAAAAACACAGTGATCACAACGGGTGGAACTGCTGTCTAACAACTTCAACAACCGTCTAACAACTTCAACAAACCATGTTCAATACTGCCCTCTGGTTCTACCTACAGTGCCCTCCATAATGTTTGGGACAAAGACCCATCATTTATTTATTTGCCTCTGTACTTCGCAATTTCAGATTTGTAATTAAAAAAATCACATGTGGTTAAAGTGCACATAGTCAGATTTTGTTAAAGACCATTTTTATACATTTTGGTTTTACCATGTAGAAATTACAGCTGTGTTTATACGTAGTCCCCCCATGTCAGGGCACCATAATGTTTGGGACACATGGCTTCACAGGCGTTTGTAATTGCTCAGGTGTGTTTAATTGCCTCCTTAATGCAGGTATAAGTAAGCTCTCAGCACCTAGTCTTTCCAGCACCTATGGAAACTTTTATTGCTGTTTATCAACATGAGGACTAAAGTTGTGCCAATGAAAGTCAAATAAGCCATTATGAGACTGAGAAACAAGAATACAACTGTTAGAGACATCAGACAAACCTTAGGCTTACCAAAATCAACTGTTTGGAACATCATTAAGAAGAAAGAGAGCACTGGTGAGCCTACTAATCAGAAAGGGACTGGCAGGCCAAGGAAGACCTCCACAGCAGATGACAGAAGAATTCTCTATAATAAAGAAAAATCCCCAAACACCTGTCTGACAGATCAGAAACACTCTTCAGGCGTCAGGTGTGGATTGTCAATGACCACTGTCTGCAGAAGACTTCATGAACAGAAATGCAGAGGCTACACTGCAGGATGCAAACCACTGGTTAGCCGCAAAAATAGGATGGTCGGGTTACAGTTTGCAAAGAAGTACTTAAAAGAACAACCACAGTTCTGGAAAAAGGTCTTGTGGACAGATGAGACAAAGATTAACTTATGTCAGAGTGATGGCAAGAGCAAAGTATGGAGGAGAGAAGGAACTGCCCAAGATCCAAAACATACCACCTCATCTGTGAAACACAGTGGTGGGGGTGTTATGGCCTGGGCATGTATGGCTGCTGAAGGTAATGGCTGACATATTTTCATTGATGATACAACTGCTGATGGTAGTAGCATAATGAATTCTGAAGTGTATAGACACATCCTATCTGCTCAAGTTCAAACAAATGCCTCAAAACATTGGCCGGCGGTTCACTCTGCAGCAAGACAATGATCCCAAACATACTGCTAAAGCAACAAAGGAGTTTTTCAAAGCTAAAAAATGGTACTATAGCGCACTCATTCGTTTTCTGTACAAAAATTCAAAAATTTTGGAATGAAATTTTGAAATCTTTACAAAGTTATTTAAAACAAGACTGATACCCAAAGCAGAATGGATTATCTTCGGTATAACAGAAGATGGTCCAGAACTAAATGTGTTTCAAAAGAAACTAATGGACTATGGGTTAATAATTGGAAAAAAGCTAATTCTAAAATTTTGGAAGAAGGCTCCAATACCAACTATAAATATGTGGATTTCAAATATGTTTGAAACATTACACCTAGAAGAGATAAGACTCCTCCTAGCAGGTAAACCAGATCACTTCCACCTGACGTGGTCTGCATTTATAGAATTATTACAAACATAAGGTGCAAAAGTACTTTAAAAAAAAAAATTAAAAAAAATTGAGGTCAGGTAAGGGGGGATGATAGTTGAAGAGTTGGTATGTCCCATTTACGTAATGCTCATAAAAATATTTGTTTCTCTCTTTTTCCTCTTTCTCTCTCTCTTTCTTTCCTAGGGTCTATTTCTTAACTCTTTTTCTTTTGTTTTTAATTTAGCTCTTATAGGGTCTTCGTCCTTTTTTGTTGTCACATTTCCTACACTTTCACTTTTTCCTTCACTTTCTTCTTTCTTTCAATCTTTTCCTTTTCTAGTGTAAAAAATAAATGGAGTACATTAATTGTAAGAAGATATAAATGACGAGTACTAATGTATGTGGTTGTAATGTAATGTACTTCTAATAAATAAAAAAAAATTTAAATTTTTTTTTAAAAAAGGTAAATTCTTGAATGGCCAAGTCAATCATCCGATCTGAACCCAATTGAGCATGCCTTTTATATGCTGAAGAGAAAACTGATGGGGACTAGCCCCCAAAACAAGCATAAGCTAAAGATGGCTGCACTACAGGCCTGGCAGAGCATCACCAGAGAAGACACCCAGCAACTGGTGATGTCCATGAATCTCAGACTTCAAGCAGTCATTGCATGCAAAGGATATACAACAAAATACTAAACATGACTACTTTCATCTGCATGACATTGCTGTGTCCCAGACATTATGGTGCCCTGAAATGGGGGGACTATGTATAAACACAGCTGTAATTTCTTCATGGTAAAACCAAAATGTATAAAAAGGGCCTTTAATACAATCTGACAATGTGCACTTTAACCACATGTGATTTTTTTTTTTCTATTACAAATCTCAATATGTGGAGGACAGAGGCAAATAAATAAATGATGGGTCTTTGTCGCAAACATTATGGAGGCCACTGTATGTAGAATTAGCCATTTTTTGGGACTTCATAGGCTTCCTCTGGGTGCTCCAGTTTTCACCTACAACCGGAAGATGTATGGTTTGGTAGGTTAACTGTCCGCTGTAAATTTATCCTAGTGTGGCTATCAATGAGCTATTTCAGATCTGCATTGTGCACATTCTGTATTTCACCATAAAACAGAGATAATGTGTGCAAATTCATGAATTAAAGTCGAGGAGCTGGAATGGATTCAGGATGTTACACATAAATGGATTCAAGATGGAACACCAAAAAAACAGCCTGTTCCCTCAATCTAAATGAGAGCATTTTCTCATTGGCCTACTTTTCTCCTTGCTCAAATCTAAATCCACTTCTGCTTCAACCTCACCATTAGTCAGAGGACAACACTGGAAATATAGAAACAAGGAACTGCAGATGGTGAGGTTCTTGCTGCTACCATTGGGCAGGAGGTACAGAAGCTTGAAGTCTAGCTCCATGAGATTCGGGAAGAGCTACTTTCCTACAGCTATTAGATTTCTGAACAGCCCTAATCTTACTTGAGCAATGAAACACCATGGACCTCTTGTTGGTTTCCTCGTTGTGTATTTTTGCAAAATGTGTGTAAAGTTTGAGATTTTTGTACAATTTCTGTATAATTTGTTTTTGTTATTTGAGTCTGTGTGCCTGTGATGCTGCTGCAAGATTCTCAATGTACCTGTCCTCATTATAATCGTGCATATGACATTACAGTTTGATATCTCTCAAACTGTAATATGTACCACCAAGACAAAGGTAGTTGGTATATTGGAAAACCAGCACTTGGAGGCTTCCCTCCCGAGCTGCACACCATCCCGACTTGGAAATATATTTTTTCCTTTATTACCACTGCGTCCAACTCCATGATTTCCCGGCCCAATACAAGTATGGAAGTCCCTTCATGAGAAAGTCTGCAGCAGTTCGAGAACATTCATCTTCTCAAGACCATTTTTAGAAACCAGCAATAAATAAAGACCTTTCCAGACTGAAGAATGGTCCCAACCCGAAACGTCACGCATCCTTTTTCTCCAGAGATGCTGACTGACCCAGTGACTTACTCCAGCACTTTGTGTCTATCATTGGCATCACTGGAAAAGTCTTTATTCTTTAAGGTTTAAAGGTCTCTGCAAGATATCAAACATTCAAACAAACATACACACTGAGGAAACCAACAAGAGGTGGTCCATGGTGTTTCATTGCTGAGGTAAGATTAGGGCTGAGCACGTCAATTAAGAAATCTAATCGTTGTTGAAAACTAGCTGTTCTAGAATCTCATTGAGTGGGTCTTCAGGCTTATGTACCTCCTGTCTAATGGTAATAGCAAGAAGAAGGCATGCCCCAGATGGTGGGATCCTTGATGATATGTGCCGTCACCTTGATTTTGCCTCATTTAGAAGCTTTAGATGGTGGGGAGGTCTGTGCCTGAATGGGCCAGGCCGAGTCTACCACTCTGCAGCCTCTTGTGTTCATGCACATTGGGATTGCCATACAAGCTCAGGATACTTTCTACAGTGCATCTGCAGAAGTTTGTCAGAGAATTTGGTGACATGCCGAGTCTCTGTCTACTTCTAAGAATGTATAGACACACCAAGGTGATTCCTGCAATATTGGGGAAGTTGAAATCCTTTTCTACCATGACGTTATTGATCTTGCACCTCAGTGATTTTCCTAAATACACTTCTCTCTTTTGTTGACTGTTGGTGTGAAGCACAATGAGCTGAGGTTTCCCTGATTGCCAGCCTCCCTGTGCCTGGGAGTCACGCATTCCTTTTATAACTCCCCTTCCTTGAAGTGCAGATTGATCACCCATTTAAAAACGTGCTCTCCTCATACCTTTTAGCCTCCTAGATGGACTGCAGTGCCTAAAGTTGGCGTTTTCTAAAAATGTTTTCTTGTCGATGTATGATCATGTGCTACGTAACATCATAGCGTCGAGTCGATGTTGAGGACACCCAGTTTTGCTGAACACTTAAGCTCAGTCAACCAAGGCTGATTCCTGGTTGCTAACCACTTTAACTCCCCTTCCTATTTCTATATGGGAATATATGAATGAAAATTAGCTGTACGGTTTAATATTCCCTACTGATGAATAAAATGTTCTCTAAAGTGGATTGTTTGTTTGGAAAAAAGATGCAGCTATTTATATACATGTATTTTGTGCTTATCCAATTACATATCCAGCAGAATAAAGTATTTGATAAAGTAATCAGGCACGGGTGATTGAACCAAATTTATGCAGTTGGCGTCGATGATTGTCACATGATTTCTCAGTGTATTTGGCTATGTTCCTATGTTAAAGCTGCTACAGAAATCTGCAGTTTGTTGTAATCACACTGGTTTAGAAAAAAGCAATCCTGTAACAAAACTATAGAAGATCAACTGCTAATCTGACTTTTTTTTCCAACAGCTGCAAATATATTTGCACATTCCTATGGTTCAACTTCTGTAAATCTTACCATGAAACAAAATACACTTCAATCTTTTTGCCAAAAGCGCTCCGATCCATATGTTCTCTTTAGCATTGTGGCCACATATCAGACCCATTATGATAATTAATATCATTAGATTCTTGGTTTTGATTGAAAATCAGTAACCTTTATTAAAAATCAATGCATTTTAGTAAATTGCCACGATTGTGAAGCATAATTATTTTTTTATAGTTCAAATATTGCCTATAATTTTAATTAGGCTTGAATGGAAGTAAATTAAGTTTCTTTCTTGAAATTGAAAAGTAAACTACTGTATTAGCAGTTAATTTTGTTCCATTGAAATATGAATTTTTTAATCAATTTCTTTTTAACACTGAAACAGTGATTACCCTAAACAGTTAATTATTTGTCTAATGGCAGTTGGACTTGATCACAGATCTGTTGGGAACTCCATCATTAGAAGCCATGCGAACAGCTTGTGAGGGTGCCAAGGCTCACATACTCAGGGGTCCTCATAAACAGGTAAGATTTCATCTATTTGATTTTGCAGGCACAAACTTTTGGTGTCTGCACCAGCAGTGCCTAGTCAGATAGGTCAAGATGTTTGACTTTGTATGCAAACAATTTTTGGTGAACGCATACAATCTTTATTATACAAAATTATATTTTTAAAGTTTGATAATTTAAAAAAATAATTCCTGGTCTTTGACTGTATATCTACTTTTTTGTTAAATGTCAATTTACTCCTACTGTTTACAATTCTTGTTCCTAAGAATTAGTTCCTAAGTCATCAGCAGTCCCTGCAGGATCTCTTTCCAGAACTCAAGTTATCCGTGAGTCAAGATGTGCCAATGGATTATTTAACAATTAAGATAATGGCCCAATACTGGTTTTGCATTTTGTAGAACCACTACAGAATCATTGCACTCAACAGTGATGCAATAAATGCAGACACAAGAAATTGCAGATGCTGTAATCTGGAGCACAAAACTGCTGGATGGACTCGGCAGATCAGGAAGCATCTGTAGAGGCAGAGATTACGTCAGGTTGACTCCCTGCCATCGAGCTGCTAACCATTCCTCTGCCTCCACAGCTACTGCATGAGCCGCTATATCCCTTCAGAAGTCTGTGATCCAGATCAGTATATTCTAAAAGAACAGCAAGGAAAAGGTTTCTTGAAGAAACCATAAATGAAAAATCTGAATCAGGAAATGTGAATAGTTAGGTTTGGAGGGATATGGGCCAAACGTGGACAGGTGGAACGTGACAGTGTAGCTAGGACATGTTGGTCGGCCTGGGCAAGTTGGGCAGAAGGGCCTGCTTCCATGCTATATGACTCTCTAACTCCCAATTCACATGCAGAAAACAAAAAAGGGAACAAAATTGGCTAGAGAAATGTGACCAAAAAATATATTTTTTTAAATCACCTATTTAAATATTGATAAAATGAGATGCTAGATTTGAATTTACCTCATCACCTGAGATGATTTGATCATAATTAAAACTTAAAATATAATTTTAAAAATAACTTGTTCACTCCAATGAAGAAGCCCAAACGCTTTCTCATGACCTAGTGGAAAAATGTATGCATGTTGTTCCCAAATCTCTTGGTAAGCTCTATAGCCCAGATTCTATCTGAATTGGGGAACTGAGAAAGCAACTTCCTACTTTTTTTTAGCTGTGAATATTTGGACTTCAAAAGTTGCTGTTCAGTTTCTTCAAGTAATACTGACCACTATTACCTGATCATTATCTCTATTGCAAAGATCTAGCCTCATTTGAAATTGTGTGGGCTGTGCGGCCTCCAAGGAATTATTATTGTATCTGACTTTAAATGTTCCTTTTTGCCAAAGTTTAACAAATCTGAAGGTTGCAAATCTGAAGTTTGTCTATACGTTTGCTTTATTTAAGCATTATGGCTGAAAGGACGTGGGAAGTTGTGGGTTTTGGCTGCTTTGTTCGTTGCCTTTCAGTGTCTTAGCAGCTTCAAGGTTATGTACAGATTTTCATTCTGCTATTTAACAAATTAATTCTGCCAATGAGTTTTTCAGCACTTTGTCTTTGATGCTTTGCTTATTTATTGTGACATGTACCACTGGTTGCTCACAAGCGTAATTGCAAAGAGGTGGCATAAATTATTGATTTGCAAATTCATCTTGTCTGAATTCAACATTTCCAATTTCATTGAACTGTGCTATTTGAATGTCAAGGAGAGCGAATTACAATAGGTATGTCAAAAAGCAAAATACCTGCTTTCAAACACTTATTAAATGAGTTAGGAAATTGGGATTTAAACAGTAAAGGATTACATTTAATATACATTTGTATTTTTTTATTTTGCATTTCAATTGTCGTAGCTACAGATCCTTTAGCTCTTCTTTGGAAACAACTTCATTTAGACCTACTTTTGAAACGCGGACCTCCTTTTAAAGTTGTTTGACTTTTGATACATCAAATGAACAACATCAGATCTAGTTGAAATGGTTGAAGAGAATATATTTCTTGGTGGTAGTAGCAGATGGGGAAGGGAGAATTGAGACCATACAAAAAAAAATAAGATCATGAAAAACGGCAGTAGCAATACAAGGGAAATGAAAATTAATAACTTGAGTGCCTGGCTACTCCAGAACCATACTTCTTCCAACTGTCAATTTTTGTTACAACGCAGACTTTGCAGCTGAATTTTTTCCCTTCAAGCAGAGATTATTAAGGAAGTATTTATTGCAAATGTTCAAAATTAAGTGGGAATTTGTAAGTGTGGATATTAGAACAAATATTTCCATTTACATAGCATACGTAATGTACCAATGTATCCAAATCTTTTATGCACGACTGTCAAAAAAAAAAAAATTCCCCTATACACATAAGTACAAATGACCAAAAGCTTGGTCAATGAGGTAGTGTTGTGGAGAGTATTAAAGTTGAAAGTAACGGAGACAGAATTCAAGGACAGCATATAATGCTTTGGCAGTTGAAGGCACTGCCACGATGCTGGACCAGTGATTAAATTCAGCTCAAGTAGAGACCAGATAAGAAGAATGCAAACATTTTCCATTAAAAGTAAATAGAAGATTAAAGGTAGGAAAAGGCAAGATCATGAGACAGACTCAAAAGTAGGGATGTGAATTTTAAAAGCAAGCCTTTGTTTAACTGGGTCTTGTTTATTGTTGTCACATTTATTGTCTAATGCACAATTATAGTGAGGAACAGCAATGTAAAATTAATCAGCAGCGTTACAGGCACTGACTCAGACAAACACATGAAAACAAAGTATACATTACTTATACTTCAAATTTCTAAAATAAAGTTTTGAGAACTGGAATGTTGATAATTAGAAATAAACACAACTCCATGGTAGTTCAAGAGCTGGAACACAGTCAATTCTGTTATCGCGAATTGTCAAGAGTAACATTACCAGGGTCATTTGCTTTCTAACTGCCTCTGGACAAAACTTGAGATAACAGTGGCATAGGTTATGTATTCATGTTTTCAGCAGGTGAGCTGAAGCTGAGTTGGAAAATAAGTAAACCTAATAATAGTAAAGATGTTTAGTGTGAAAGTCATCTCTTTAGGCCAGATGTCCGGTTTAAATGAAAGGTCCAAGTAAACTTGGATAGAAAGTTGAGTTTGTGATGTGGATCAAGGATAGCTTCCGCTCTCTTTAAGGTAACGGTAAGTTCACGTGTCATTCATGTGGAATTTTTTGGTAATGAAACCCGAGGAGCACGCAGAAGAGAGAAGTGGCTATGGATAAGTCCTCATACCAGAAGCAACTGGCAAGTGCTAGAAGGAATAGCATTTCTGCGATTCATTTGACAATACTTCTCTTGTTCTGTGCTTATCTGGTTGTTGTCAAATAAGTGCAATCCTACTCATCTAAACAGTCATTGAGAGCCATTGTTGGAGAGGTTATCCTGTTCCCTTGGGGAAGAACGTACGAAAGCTTGAAAGTATACACCGCAAGATTCGGGAACAGATTCTTCCCCTCTGTTATTAGGTTTCTGGACGTTCCTTCCATAAGCTAGAGTATTGTCCGATTCACCTCTACCCCATTGCGGACATTAGACTTTGTTTCTGGAACTGATGTACTAGTAGGCCCCCCTCGGTCATGACTGACCATGGGTGATGCATCCTAGTTGTTGGCTGCTTGCTCCAAACCTCGGCTGGAGCAGCGTCGCTTGTGGCTGAAGAGACCAATGTGGGAGTGACAGTCTCTGTGGTAAAGGTCACATTAGTGTGTGGTCTCTGGTTTGTTGAAGTTGCTGTGCTCCTTTCTGCGTGCCTGCTTGTCTGCTGCTGCGTTCAACAGTTTCTCTTCCCCCGTTTTGAGATGTTGGTTCAGGGTACCCCTCCAACTCGTGCAGTCAGCTGCAAGGCTCCCCCAGGACTCCACAACGATGTCGAGCGCCTTCATATCTCTCTTGCAGACGTCCTTGCAACGTAGCTGGGGGCGGCCGATGGTTCTCCTCCCAGATGTCAGCTCTACATAGAGGATGTCTTTTGGAATACGGCCATCCTCCATGCGGTGGACATGGCCCAGCCACCGTAGTCTGTGCTGACTGAGTAGTGTGTACATACTGGGAAGGCCAGCGTGAGACAGGATCTCGACGTTGGACACTCTGTCTTGCCAGGATATGCCCAGGATACGGCGGATGCTTCTCAGGTGGAAGGTGTTGAGTCTTCTCTCCTGCCTGGCATATGTAGTCCATGTCTCACTGCCGTACAGCAACATGCTGTTGACACAGGCGTTGTAGACTGCTATCTTTGTCTTCACTGTCCTGGATGGTAGTTTGCCTCCCTGGTGCCAGGGTCTGTGATGTGTCTCAACGTGTCCAAGATATCCTGAAAGGGCAGGGAGAGGAGCCCGAGGTTGTGGTACATATAGGTACCAATGACATAGGTAAAAAAAGAGAAGAGGTCCTGAAAGGAGAATTTAGGGAGTTAGGAGGGGAGTTAAAGAGAAGTACAGCAAAGGTAACAATCTCGGGATTACTGCCTGTGCCAGGCGACAGTGAGAGTAGGAATGGAGCGAGGTGGAGGATAAATGCGTGGCTGAAGGACTGGTGCAGAAGGCAGGGATTCAAATTTCTGGATCATTGGGACCTCTTTTGTGGAAGGTGCGACCTGTACAAAAAGGATGGGTTGCACTTGAACCTGAGGGGGGAGATCTGCAAAGGCTACTGGGGAGACTTTAAACTAGAATGGTTGGGGGGAGGGACTCAAATAGAGAATGCTATTAGACAGTGTGTGAGGCAGGAGGCAGAGAAGGAAAGCACTCAGACCCAACATGTAGGGGGGAAAGAAGAAAACAATAATAAACAGAGAATAAGAGGTGGTGGGGTTCTTAAATGGGTGAGCTGAGAAACAGAGGGGTGTAAAATGCGGGCGGAAGCAATAGGTAGCAAGGTAAAAAGTAAAAGTGGCAGGCAGACAAATCCAGGGCAAAAATCAAAAAGAGCCACTTTTCAACATAATTGTATAAGGGGTAAGAGCGTTGTAAAAACAAGCCTGAAGGCTTTGTGTCTCAATGCAAGGAGCATTCGTAATAAGGTGGATGAGTTGAACGTGCAGATAGCAATTAATGATTATGATATAGTTGGGATCACGGAGACATGGCTCCAGGGTGACCAAGGCTGGGAGCTGAACATCCAGGGATATTCAATATTCAGGAGGGATAGAGAGAAAGGAAAAGGAGGTGGGGTAGCGTTGCTGGTTAGAGAGGAGATTAACACAGTGGAAAGGAAGGACATTAGCTTGGAGAATGTGGAAGCGGTATGGGTAGAGCTGCGAAACACTAAGGGGCAGAAAACGCTGGTGGGTGTTGTGTACAGGCCACCTAGCAGTAGTAGTGAAGTTGGGGATGGCATCAAACAGGAAATTAGAAATGCGTGCAACAAAGGCAAAACAGTTATAATGGGTGACTTCAATCTACATATAGATTGGGTGAATCAAATTGGCAGGGGTGCTGAGGAAGAGGATTTCTTGGAAGCACACGACCAGTGGCAGAATTGCAGCGCCGCTGAAGGTAAGTATTGTAACATACCTACTCTGTAGTTGCAGTCGCTTCTCTCGCCCTTGATCTTGTAGAGGGTAATGATCGTGGCATCCCTCCTGTCCTGCGGTACAGCTCCTTCTTGCCACCACTGGCAGAGGACTTCATACAAAGGAAGTAGTAAGGTAGTCTTGCAATGCTTGATCAGGTCAGGGGGAATCCCGTCGCTGCCTGGGGCCTTGCCTGAGGCCATGCTGTCAATGGCCTTGCTGAGCTCTTCTACCGTCGGCTCTGCGTCTAACTCATCCATGGTCAGCAGGCACTCGATGGCATCAAGGGCTGAGGGGGACACAGTGTTCTCTCTCGAGTAGAGGTCGGAGTAGTGTTCCACCCATCTCTCCATCTGCTGGCATTTGTCTGTGATTACTTCCCCAGTGGAGGATTTGAGGGGGGCTGTCTTGCTCTGGACTGGGCCTAATGCCTTCTTAATGCCATCTTACATTCCCCTGATGTCCCCTGTTATGGTGGCCGTCTGGATGTCCTCACTAAGCTGTGTCCAGTAGTCTTTGGCGCAATGCCTGGCAGTCTGCTGAACCTTGCTCCTGGCATCCCTGAGGATCTGCAGGTTCTTCTCGTTAGCTGACCGCTTGTACTCGGCTAGGGCGGCGTGCTTGGCTTCGATGACGGGGTCATCTCGGTCGTCTTGTCCTCAAACCAGTCGTGCGTCTTCGTGGTCTTCTTCCCAAAGCTAGCCAAGGCTGTGCAGTGCATGGTGTCCCGCAGAATTTCCCACTTCTCTGTTGCAGAGTCTCCAGGACACGAGGTGCCAAGTTCTCTCTCAAAAGCCTCTGAAAATTGTTGCACGAGATCTGGACGGGGCATCTTGCTGATATCGATGCAGCGGTTCCCCTGCTTCTTGGTTCGGTAAAATCTCTTTGGCTGCAGCCTGATCTTGCTACACACCAAGGAGTGGTCTGTGTCGCAGTCCGCACTGTGGTAGGAGCGTGTGTGGAGAACGTTCTTGATGGCGGCACATCTGACTAGGATCAGATCCAGTAAATGCCAATGCTTTGAGCGTGGGTGTCTCCAGGAAACCTTGTGCTGGGGCTTTGTCTGGAAGTGCGAGTTGGCGATGCACAGGTCATGGTAATTGCACAGCTCAAGCAGTCGCTGTCCAATCTCATTCATTTTGCCCACACCAAACTGCCCAAGGCAGGAAGACCACGATTCGTGGTCTGCGACCACCCTGGCATTGAAGTCACCCAGGAGAACAAGTTCTTTCTTGCTGGGGATGCTGCTGATGATGGATGCGAGGTTCTCATAGAACTTGTCCTTGGTGTCTGATGTGGAGGACAGTGTCGGGGCATACATGCTGACAAGGGTGACTGGGCCTGCGGTGGTGTTGAGGCGGAGAGTCAGGAGTCGCTCTGAGCCATTACTGCCTGGTTCCACCATGTTCAGCAGGCTGTTCCTTACTGCGAAGCCTACTCCGTGCTCTCTGGGCTTATCAGAGTCCTTCCCCTGCCAATAAAACGTGTACTCCTTCTCCTTCAGTGTGCCCGAGTCTGCCAGCCTTGTTTCCTGAAGGGTGGCTATGTCTATGTTCAGTCCCTTGAGCTCGTCGTTTATGACAGCTGTTTTCCAGCAATCGCTGATGTCCTGTGGGTTTTCAGAGAGGCCAGTCATCATTGTCCGGACATTCCAAGTTCCCAGTTTTAGAGCTGTTCTCTTTTGATGTGTTCTTTTGTTGGTATGTGCGACAGTTGCGGTCTGCTGTTCGGATGGTTCCTAATCCCCATGCACCCAGTGGGAAAGCAGACCGTGGCGGGACAGCACCTTATTGGCTGGGGGCTGCCCAGCTTGAGGCAGGCGGTAGCTGTCCAGTGAGTTCCGAAACTCCCTCCCACCGTCGGGAGCAACCCCTGGCGCCTCGCTTTACGCCAATTTAGCGATGACTTATAACCGGTAACTGTTGCTCCCCGTGTTGTGTCAACGCCGCAGGCGAAGCTGGAGTGTCCTCTCCAGGTTTTTGGTGTAGGTTTGCAGGTGATGTGTAGTCGGTTGCAAGCCTGGGCGATGTCATATGGAGGACATGCTGTTGCCCATGCAGCCGCCCCCCCTCTCCACGTCGCTGATCGATCCAAAGGGACAGCAGGGCCGTTACAGTTTGGCACCAGCACCGTCGCAGGAGCTGCCAGAGCGACGTTGTGGACAACGACGAACTGCCTTAGGGGTTCCGACTCCGGATTTTCTTGAGGTTTACTCCTGGAGCCTTTTCCGTGACTGGATATGGCCGCAAGGCAGTGGAGGTTTTAAATCAGAGTTTTCCCTCTCCTAGGTACACAAAAATGCTGGAGAAACTCAGCAGGAGCAGCAGCATCTATGGAGCGAAGGAAATAGGCAATGTTTCGGGCCGAAACCCTTCTTACGTTGCCTATTTCCTTCGCTCCATAGATGCTGCTGCACCCGCTGAGTTTCTCCAGCATTTTTGTGTACCTTCGATTTTCCAGCATCTGCAGTTCCATCTTTAACATTTTCCCTCTCCTAGATGGACTGCCTTCCCAGGCTGACGAGCCCCATCTGCACTGATATACTACAATGCTGAGAACTAATTCCCCTTTCCTCTATCTATTGTACTTGAGTTTGACTTGCAGGATCATTTCATTCCAAAGAGGAAGAAAGATTCTAAGGAGTAAGAGGCAACTGTGGCTGACGGAGAAAGTTAGGGACGGTATTAAACTAAAAGAAAAGGTGTATAACATTGCAAAGAGTAGTGGGAAGCCAGAGGATTGGGAAACTTTCAAATGACATCAGAAGGTAACAAAAAGGGCAATACGGGGTGAAGCGAAGAAGTACGCAGATAAGCTTGCCAAGAATATAAAGGAGGATAGTAAAAGGTTCTTTAGGTATGTTAAGAGAAAAAGATTAGTAAAGACAAATGTGGGTCCCTTGAAGGCAGAAACAGGTGAAATTATTATGGGGAACAAGGAAATGGCAGAAGAGTTGAACAGGTACTTTGTTTGGTTCTGTCTTCACTAAGGAAGACGCAATCTCCCAGATGTACTAGAGGACAGAAGATCTAGGGAGACGGGAACTGAAATAAATTTGTATTAGGCGAGAAATAGTACTGGGTAGACTGATGGGACTGAAGGCTGATAAAATCCCCAGGGCCTGATGGTCTGCATCCACTCAAGGAGGTGGCTCTAGAAATTGTGGATGCATATGTGATCATTTTCCATTGTTCTATAGATTCAAGATCAGTTCCTGTGGATTGGAGGGTAGCTAATGTTATCCCACTTTTCAAGAAAGGAGCGAGAGAGTAAATGGGGAATTATAGACCAGTTAGCCTGACATCGGTGGTGGGCAAGATGCTGGAGTCCATTATTAAAGAAGCAATAACGGAGCATTGGGATAGCAGTCAAAGGATTGGTCCAAGTCAGTGTGGATTTATGAAGGGGAAATCCTGCTTGACTAATCTTCTGGAATTTTTTGAGGATGTGACAAGTAAAATGGATGAAGGAGAGCCAGTGGCTGTAGTATTTTTGGACTATCAGAAAGCCTTTGATAAGGTCCCACACAGGAAATTAGTGAGCAAAATTAGAGCACCTGGTATTGGGGGTAGGATATTGACATGGACAGAGAATTGGTTTGCAGACCGGAAACAAAGAGGAGGAATAAACGGGTCCCTGTCTGAATGGCAGAGTGGCGAGTGGAGTGCCGCAAGGCTCGGTGCTGGGGCTGCAACTAGTTATAATATAAATGGTTTAGATGATGGAATTAAAAGTAAAGCTAGCAAATTTACAGATGACACAAAGCTGGGTGGCAGTGTGATCCACGAAGAGGATGCTCAGATGTTGCAGGGTGACTTGGACAGGTTGAGTGAGTGGGCAGATGCATGGCAGATGCAGTATAATGTAGATAAATGTGAGGTTACCCACTTTGGCAGCAAGAACAAGGAGGCAGATTATTATCTCAATGGTGTCAGATTAGGAAAAAGGGAAGTGCAACGAGACCTGGGTGTCCTTAAACACCAGTCACTGAAAGTAAACATGCAGGTATAGCAGGCAGTGAAGAAAGTTAATGGTGTAGCCTTCATAATGAGAGGATTAGAGTATATAGGAATAAAGATGTCCTTCTGCAGTTGTACAGGGTCCTGGTGAGACCACATCTGGAGTATTGTGTGCAGTTTCGGTCTCCTAATTTGAGGAAGGACATCATTGCTATTGAGGCAGTGCAGCGTAGGTTCATGAGGTTATTCCCCGGGATGGCGGGACTGTCATATGAGGAAAGATTGGGCTTGAATTCACTGGAATTTAGAAGGATGAGAGGAGATCTTATAGAAACATATAAAATTATAAAAGGACGGGACAAGCTAAATGCAGGAAAAATGTTCCCAATGTTGAGGCAGTCCAGAACCAGGGGAAACAGTCTAAGAATAAAGAGGAGGCCATTTAAAACTGAGATTAGAAAGAAACTTTTTCACCCAGAGAGTTGTGAATTTGTGGAATTCTCTGCCACAGAGTGCAGTGGAGGCCAATTCACTGGATGAATTTAAAAGAGCGTTAGATAGAGCTATTGGAGCTAGCGGAATCAAGGGGTATGGGGAGAAGGCAGGCACGGGTTACTGATTGTGGATGATCACAATGAATGGTGGTGCTGGGTCGAGTGGACTCCTGCGCCTATTTTATATTTTGCTTGTATTTAAGTACAGTATTATCTGAGTAGATAGCTTGCAAAACAAGGCTTTTCACTGGATCTTGGTAAACCTAATAAGCCTAGACCTAGTTGGTGCGGTTAGTTACATCAAAGAGTACAAATGGGTTTGGGATGCATTGAGAGACTACTTTTGCCAGAATTGCATCACATGTCATTGGTCATTTTTGACTGGTACAATGACTGAGGTAGAAACTTGGCATCATAGTCACGGAGTCGTACAGCGCACATGCAGATCTGAGCTTTACACGTCATATGGTCCCTTTCAGAATGGCAGGCAGTGACTAGTGGGGTACCGCAAGGCTCAGTGCTGGGACCACAGCTATTTACAATATACATTAATGATTTAGATGAAGGGATTAAAAGTAACATTAGCAAATTTGCAGATGGCACAAAACTGGGTGGCAGTGTGAACTGTGAGGAGGATGCTATGAGGATGCAGGATGACTTGGACAGGTTGGGCGAGTGGGCAGATGCATGGCAGATGCAGTTTAATGTGGATAAATGTGACGTTATCCACTTTGGTGGCAAAAACAGGAAGGCAGATTATTATCTGAATGGTGTCAAGTTGGGAAAAGGGGAAGTACAACGAGATCTGGGGGGTCCTTGTTCATCAGTCACTGAAAGTAAGCATGCAGGTACAGCAGGCAGTGAAGAAAGCGAATGGCATGTTGGCCTTCATAACAAGAGGATTTGAGTATAGGAGCAAAGAGGTCCTTCTGCAGTTGTACAGGGCCCCAGTGAGACCACACCTGGAGTATTGTGTGCAGTTTTGGTCTCCAAATTTGAGGAAGGACATTCTTGCTATTGAGGGAGTGCAGCGTAGGTTCACGAGGTTAATTCCCGGGATGGCAGGCCTGTCATATGTTGAAAGAATGGAGCGGCTGGGCTTGTATACTCTGGAATTTAGAAGGATGACGGGGGATCTTATTGAAACATAAGATTATTAAAGGATTGGACACGCTAGAGGCAGGAAACATGTTTCCTATGTTGGGGGAGTCCAGAACCAGGGGCCACAGTTTAAGAATAAGGGGTAGCCCATTTAGAACAGAGATGAGGAAAACCCTTTTCACCCAGAGAGTTGTGAATCTGTGGAATTCTCTGCCTCAGAAGGCAGTGGAGGCCAATTCTCTAGATGCTTTCAAGGGAGAGTTAGATAAAGCTCTTAAAGATAGCGGTCAGGAGATATGGTGAGAAGGCAGGGACGGGGTACTGTTTGTGGATGATCAGCCGTGATCACAGTGAATGGCGGTGATGGCTCGAAGGGTCGAATGGCCTACTCCTGCATCTTTTGTCTATTGAAATGGGGGGCCAGAGGAAGGACTACCCCAGGTGGAAAACATCTGAAATGTCCTCTTTCTTGGTAAACATGCTTTCCACGATGTGTCCTGCTCCTCCTCTCTTCTAGCTGTGTTCCACCACCCGCCTTATCAGTCTGAAGGAGTGTTCCAACCCAAAGCATCACCTGTTTATATTCTCCAGAAAAGATGCCTGACCCGCTGAGCATAGTTTAGAGATACAGCATAGAAACTGGCCCTTTGGCCCACCAATTCCACCTCAACTCACCCGCACACTAGTTTCATGCTATCCCAATTTTGCACTAGGAGCAATTTACAGAAGCCAATTAACCTAAGAACTGCACGTCTTTGGAATGTGGAGGAAACTAGAGCACTAGGAGAAAACTCCTGGAGTCATAGGGAGAAAGCACAAACTCTGCACAGACAGAACCCGTTGTTCTGTCTGTGCGGAGTTTGTGCGTTTTTGGATCTCTGGCGCTCAGAGGCAGCAGCTCTCACTGTGCTGCTGTTACTCCACGTTGCCCTTTTATTTATTACATGGATTAGTTGAAGAATTTAACATACTGGAATGCAGATACATTTTTGAAGTGCTACTGAGATTTACAGCGTTCTGGCTGCAGAAATAGTGTTGTTTCCACTGTTTTGAGATGATAGCATCCAAACTAATGTCATAAGGGGTGTCGACCCAAAACGTCACCCATTCCTTCTCTCCAGAGATGCTGCCTGTCTGAGTTACTCCAGCTTTTTGTGTCTATCTTCGGTTTAAACCAGCATCTGCAGTTCATTCCTTCACATGATAGACATTGGGACAAAAAAATGGTCAGTGTCACAGAACAGTTTTGGTTGAATCTTCATCTTGTTTTTGGCTGTCCTTCAGTTTAAGATGGCAAACCTTTGCTGATTGGATCAAGTTTTTTTTTGTTGTCTTTTAGCTTCAGTCTTAATTATCCTCGTGACCTCTGCAAATGCCAAGTAGTATCTAATGCCATTAACTCGTTATCTGAAGATTATCATGGGCTTTCAGCAACATATCAAAATACTAACTATATTTGTCCTTGAGTTTCAGTAAGTGGTTTTTGAACATTTTAGTTATGAGTCAATTAATTATTATCCTATCCATTTTTGGGTGGCCTGTTTTGTATTAAATTCAAATTTCCTTTTTTTTACAATACATATAATCTGAGTGGCATTACATTATCTCATGAGCACATAACAATTAGTTCTCAATTGTCATGATGTAGTGGTGGTTTGAATTAGCCATGAAGTTTCCTGTCTTAATTTACCTGTTACAGCAGTTAGAACTGTCGAGTTGCCAGGGATTAATCTGATTTTCCAGTACACAAACTAGAATTTTTAAAATTATTTTAGCTTAAATTGGTCATTAGGTACATAATGCAATAAGGCAATTCTGGACATTGTTGCAGAAAGATTCTTGGGCCTGAAAAATAAATGTTGTAATGTTTTTAGCTGTGATTTGTCTGACATTCATACTTATTTAATGTACAGAAAACTGGAAATCTTATTTGAATTATTAAATGTTATAAATGTTTTGAGCCTCAGCCTGTGAAGCGATTTTTCAAAACTTTTAATTATGAATGGACTTGGCAAATGAACAAGATTGATAGAAATTTCAAATCCTGACCTTCAGAAACTGACACAATTATCTCAAAAAAAATTATGGCTAAATCGAGGTGCCAATTTGGATTCAAAATTGTAATTTGTAGAAATATACATTTCTCATTACTGGTTTACAAAGGGTTAACCAGGATTGCACCATTTGAATGTAAAACTGCAAAGATGGTGCAAACTGTTTTTGTACTTTCTGTTAACCTTGAATAAAAATGACAACATAACAAATTGTACTGTACTTGTTATTTTGGCTGCAGTCTAAAGTATAAAATGGTTTCAGTATTGGGCAGTGCATTGGTCACATGTATGAAGATCATAATGTCACCTCTTCTTTAAACATGTCCTTGTTATATTTGGCCAAATTAATACTGCCTGATAAATCTTATGGTTTCTGATGCCCTTTGGAGAATTTGCTTTTGTTCTAGTAGTATTGGTGTATATTCCTGTGAGTTTGCCTGTCCAGATGCCAGACCTTAAGATGTCAGGGGTGTCTTCTTCTATGCTGCCAGCTGGTTCGATACTGTGTCAATGAGCTCCATATGAAGTTCTTCCAATGGAGCAGTATAAATCTCCCAGCTCTCAGGCTGGTAGATCTGGCACAATCTCAGCTGCCCTATTGCAATCATTAATAAGAAAGGGCTGCCAGGGAAACAGGCGGACCTTTTTTGATTTAATTTAGTAGGTTTAAATGTATCGAACTGTGTTTAAATGTGTAGCGTTTTAATTTTTTTGTTTTTATAGTTTCACCGTGTTTTTAAATGTTAAAGGCCTGTCTCACGAGTCTGCGGTCATTGGCGATGAAACAGGAACTATCTACCCCCTGGGCCGCCAGAGACCGCGGGCTCGGTCAAACGCACAGTGCCGGGGCCGTGCGCCGTTGTTCCCAACACCGCACGGTGCTAAAAAAAACCCAACACTGTCCAAAAATATGTTCCTACCACACAGCCGCCGGCAGTGAGGCACGAGTGCGGCACGGTCACCGCCACAGCCGCCGCCAGTGAGGCACGAGCGCCGTGAGTCGAACCTGCACCGCCACAGCCTCTGCCAGTGAGCCACAGCCGCCGCCAGTGATGCACGGGTGCCGCCACAGCCGCCGCCAGTGAGGTACGTGTGCGGCACAGCTGCCGCCACAGCCCCGCGGTCCGAAAGATGTCATCAGCCGAAACCGCAAGCTCGTGGAACCGGCCGTACTTGGTCCCCCGCGCAGCATCCGTGCGGCGCTCTCGTGGTTGCCGTGCGGTCCCCTCTTCCGGCGATGCCGCGCTTCACCGCCAACGACCGCAAACCCGTGGGACAGAGCCTTTAGGAAATCAAAGATATTCACAAACATTTGATTTTAAAGAATGCTTTGACGGCTGATAAAATTAGCAGCTAGACCACACTGGTTGTCAAACCTTTGAGAGTATTGCCACCATGTCCAAGGATAGATTGTACTCTTTGCTAGGCCAAGGGTGTCCAAGGAGCCAACCTCCCAGTTGGAAGAAACAAATGTCTTGGAGCTGGCAGCCATCAATCTTGGGATCATTTTGGCTGGTTTGTTATTTATTGATAACACTGATTTTCACTTTAATCTTTAATTTTCTGAAGTATTGGCTATTTATTTCCATCACTTTGATTTAAGGCACATCTATCTCACTTCATTACTGCATTTCATAATGTGTAAATGAGCAGTTCCTGTGCAAAAGACCTTGTACTGTTTTAAAATGGTCATATTGCAGTTAAATATGTACAGCAATTTTTAGATGTTATTAACATATGTAACCATAAAATGGGTGCATGGTCTGATGTTGTCATCGCAATATAAAGTTACATTGTTCATTGTACTATTTAGAATCAATTTTTGAAAGATGTGTGTGTGCTTTAAAGGCCTGTCTCACGGGTTTGCGGTCATTGGCGGTGAAACAGGAAGTTGCTACCGCTCGTGGACCGCCAGAAACCGCGGGGTCGGTCCAACGCACACCGCCGGGGCCGTGCGGTGTTGTTCCCAACACCGCACGGTGCTCACAAAAAACCGACAATGTCGAAAAAACGTTTCCTACCGCACAGCCGCCGCCAGTGAGGCACGAGTGCGGCACGGGCACCGCCACAGCCGCCGCCAGTGCGGCACGAGCGCCGTGAGTCCAACTTTCGCCGCCAGTGAGGCACGTGTGCGGCACGGGCACCGCCACAGCGCCGCGATCACCACTACCGCCGCCACAGCCCCGCGATCCGAAATGATGTCATCGCATAGCGCGTCGCGTTGCCCGATGTCATCACCCGACGCCACAAGCCCGTGGAACCGGCCGTATGGAGATCACTCGGCCCCCGCGCAGCATCCGTGCGGCGCTCTCGCGGTTGCCGTGCGGTCCCCTCTTCCGGCGACGCCGCGCTTCACCGCCAGTGACCACAAACCCGTGAGACAGAGCCTTTAAGGAATGAGTGTTCTTGCAGCTGCTTTATACATTTCTCTTGGCTAAGAGAAATAGATGATCGAAAATGATGCATGTACCTAATGGCATCACCACTAATGTAAAGGACACAACAGTACAATTGCAAATCAATACTGAACAATGTCTGTGAAGCTACAATGGAGGTCTTGGATTTCTTTTGGTCTATAAAATCTTTACTCAACAATGGTGGGAAATGTATTTGTTTAAGAAAAAAAACATGATCTACTATGTTAAATATGTAATATCTTAAGGCACACTTAAGGCACAGTCTAATGCTTGATTAGAAATATTTAAGTCATGGCAGAAAATAAGAACACGAACAAGAGATTAGTACGGATGTCAGGTTATGGGGAGAAGGCAGGAGAATGGGGAAAGGAGGGAGAGATAGATCAGCCATGATTGGTGGAGTAGAATTGATGGGCTGAATGGCCTAATTCCACTACTATCACTTATGATCTTAAGAGGGGCAAATAAGCTTCAAATAAATGTTGCTGTTTTATTTCTCAGATGTCTTAATTTTTTTAATAAATTGTAGATAATACATTAACTATCTGGGGGGAAAAAATCACTTATGCAGAGACTTGTCAACATCCAGTTATTAAAGTGACCTAGTTGCTGCCCTTCTCTCAGCCCCACCTTTCCCCTCCTGTAAATTTGTTTGAGCCATATCTATGCTGAAAAAAACATTTGCATCCTTAGTCACTGCAAGTGATTGGTTCACGATACTGAGGCACTGCTTGGAAATGTAAGTGTGGCTTAAATAATCTGCCTACGTTTTTAGTTTGAAAGTCCATTGTAACCAAGAATAAAACTTAAACTTTTCTGCTTCAAAGACACTTGATAAATGTACAGGTTACCAATCATTTCCAATCCAAAATGGGCAGGATTCGCCAAAATCCAACAAGGTGAGAGGACTCTGTTATTGTTACTGGTGAGAGTGCCTTTTCAATAGCTCTGCTTTTCAAGTCCCTGGCAACATCAAATTTATGTTTGTTTTGGTCTGCATTTGCATCATCAGCAACCCCGTACTCTGCATATTTTGATATTTAAAAAAAACAACTGGATAAAGTGTTAAGTAGCCGTGATGATCTGCAATTGAATAATCTATTAATGTGCATTATGTAGTCTGTAATGAATGGCTACAAGAGTAATGTACCAGTGCAGCATACCTGCTGGACATTTGCAATTAAAGCAGTTCTCACTATATTATGAAAGTAAATCTCTCTAAGCACAGGAGAGAGTATTACTGACTGCATCCTTCAGTACTACCATAAATGCTTTAAATGGGCAGTCAATGTTGGAAACATCTTCCTAAATATATGTGGAGAGCGCTAGAATTGAATGACTTTTGGTGGAGATGTTGCGTTAGATGCATTAAAATGCTTTTTGTTTGTTTTAAAGTGGTGGTATTGAGTAATGTATCAACTATAGCTCCACCTTCAACACCATCATTCACATCCAAACTCATCTCCAAACTCATGGACCTAGGAATAGGCAGACATTAAGTCCCTGGCCCTATATTCATCTCTGGAACACATGGACGTCTACGTTAGACTCGTATTTATTAACCGTTGCTCTACTTTCAACACCATAGTCCCAACCAAATCCCAGCACCTAAGAATGAGCCTCCTCCCCCAGGATTCACCAGTAATAACATATACTGAACTTTAATCATTGTTTCATAGCTCTGCAGTTGAAGAGCACCTTAAAATACAAGTTCCTATACTTTTGAACCGTGCTGTTTTTTTATCCATTCTTCTGCTTTTCTCTCATAGACATTAACCCTTTCCGGTGTGGATTTTCCACCAGCAGATGCCCCCTTGCACGGTAGCCTAGATTTTTTTAGTCACTGGGTAAATCAGGATTGAATTTAATGCCAGATTAGAAGGATCACAGAGATCTAGAATCAAGTACACAGGACAAGATGTTAAGAAGTCCCTTGTGCCAATAGGTGGGGAGCATTTCACGACATTCGTTGATTGTTGAGAGTGGTAGACGCTCAACATCGGGGGGGGGGGCAGTTGGGCACAGGACACATCATCAGTAGTGTACCCTTGCATCACTGGGTGTTTCGGCCTTTTAACACTATACACCCTCCACAAGGGCGGCCTGCTGCAGGATGATCAACCCTCAGCGCGTGTCCCGTGTCAAACCGTCCCAAAGATTCACCCCGACATACTTGGGGCCCAGCATGGGTCTTTCCGCTTGAGCCAAATCCACCGGCTGCTTCTTTCAGCCGCCTCTGAGAGTGATCTTATGGTCTTCCGCAGAGCCTGACCGTGGATTCCAAGCTCCTTCAGCAGTCTGATGGTAGATGACGCAACAAATCCTCTGCATCCCACTTCAACTGGATAGACTTTGGTGTTCCAGCCACGCTGCATTGCCTCTGCTGCAAGCTCTGCGTAGCGCAGCTTCTTACGTTCATAGGCCTCCTCAACAGAGTTCTCCCATGGAACTGTGAGCTCTATGATGTAAGCAGTCTTCTATGAAGGGGACCAGAACACCAAGTCTGGCCTGAGGTTGGTGGAAGCAATTTCAGGTGGAAAAATTTGTTGTCGGCCGATGTCCGCCAGCATCCTCCAGTCACGGGCCCTGCATAGGTTTCCTTCTTCTGATCTGGTGGAAGGAAGTTTAGATGTTTTCTGTCCTTCTCGGACAAAGGTTGTTACCCTTGGGGGGGGGGG
Source organism: Malacoraja senta (assembly GCA_038087875.1). NCBI lineage: Eukaryota > Metazoa > Chordata > Chondrichthyes > Rajiformes > Rajidae > Malacoraja > Malacoraja senta. Next base: position 28,679,607 of record CM075982.1, read on the forward strand.
GGGGTTGCTTACTCTCGGAGGCAAGGAGTTGGTCGCACACTGCCTGTTCTCAAGGGCTGATGCCAGGCTTTTTAGTACCTGATTATGCCGCCACGTGTATCTCCCTTGCGTGAGGCTGGTCTTGCAGCCTGCCATGATGTGTTTGAGGGTCGCTGGAGTTGGGCAGATGGCACAGGTTGGATCTTCGCCGTACCACTGATGGAGATTCTTTGGTGATGGAAGCACGTCATATGTCGCTCTGATGATGAAGCTGATCTTGCTTGCTTCCATTTCCCATAGTTCTTTCCAGCTGATCTTCCTCCGCTCCACACCTTCCCACTGCATCCATTACCCCTGTTTGGCAAGAGAGACCGCCTTTGCACTTCTTGCGGCCTCCTCCTGTCGCCGCATCTCCTCGACCACCAACGTCCTCCGCTCTGATGTTGTGGCCTTTCACCAAGTTGGTTTACTTGTCGTAAGGCCAAAGCCTCCTCTTCCCTGCTGGACTTGCCCCACTATGTCTTTGTGCCTCAGGGCTGATGAAGCTTGCTGTACTGCATCCGATGGTGTCCACTTCCGGCCAGTTGCTAGGGGCGGCGCAACAGCACTGATGGTCTTGTCTCTAGAGTCCCTCAGTGTCATCTGGAGTCTTACTTTAGAACACTTATATTCCTCTGTTAGACTAGTGAGAGGTAGTTCCAGGACCCCTTTGCCATAGAGGCCGATGTTAGTTAGACATCGTGGGACACCGAGCCATTTCTTCGCGTATGAAGTTATGGTTCGCTCCATCTCCTCCACAGTTGTTATTGGGGCTTCATAAACGGTAAGTGGCCACATTGTCCGAGGAAGGAGTCCAAACTGTAGGCACCAGAGCTTCAGTTTCCCAGGCAGTAGGGTCTGATTGATGTTCTCCAGGCCGTTGACAATTTCTTGCCTTAGTTGTTGCACCTGCTCTTTGTCCTTGAGACTTGCGTTGTACCATCTGCCCAGGCTTTTAACTGGCTGCTCAGACACTGTTGGTATTGGGTCGTCACCGATACAGAACCTTGTGTCTCTAAGCACCCCCTTGACTATGGAGATGCTTCGAGATTTACTTGGTTTGATTTTCATTCGGGCCCACTTGATGTTCTCCTGCAGCTTTCCAAGTAGCCGCTTGGTGCATGCTGCAGTAGTGGTTAGTGTTGTCATGTCGTCCATGTATGCCCTGATGGGTGGCAGACGGAGCCCAGCCCTGGTTCGTTCACCGCCCACCACCCATTTTGAGGCCCTGATGATGACTTCCATGGCCATTGTAAAGGCCAAGGGTGAGTGTGCAGCCTGCCATGATGCCTACTTCCAAGCTGCCATGTTGTACTGAAGTCAGCTGTTGTGAAGCACAGCTACAGGTCTTGGTAATATTTCTTGACCAGTGTGGTGATGAGCTCTGGTACATGGAAAAAGGCAAAAGATTCCCAAACGAGTTCATGGGGAACTGAACCAAATGCATTGGCCAGATCGAGGAAGATCACATGTAGGTCTCTCTTGTCCTTCTTAGCTGCTTGGATCTAGTGCCAGATCATGCTTGTATGCTCCAAGCAGCCCGAAAATCCTGGAATTCCTGCTTTCTGTACAGATGTATCAATGTACTTGTTTGTTACCAGATAGGTGGACAGCCTTTGTGATACAATGCTGAAAAAGATTTTTCCCTCGACGTTGAGGAGACATATTGGCCGGAATTGGCTGATGTCTGACGCATCCTTTTCTTTAGGTATTAGCACGTCGCCGGCCCTTCGCCACGCCTTAGGTATTGTTTGCTTCTTCCACACCACCCTCATGAGCTTCCATAGAAAGCGTAACACATCCGGTGCGTTCTTGTAGAGCTTGTATGGTACTCCGTTTGGCCCCAGAGCTGATGCTGCTCTTGCTCGCCAGACCGTGTTCTCTACCTCTTTCCATCGCGGAGGGCTGGTGTCCAGGTTGAATTCAGGTGGTTGAATAGGCGGGATGTCATGTGGGATGACCAACTGCTCATGCCTTTTCGTGTCTTTGTGGGCCTTTTCCTGGTGTTCCTCCAATTCCTGTTTTGATGTTTTCAAAGTTCCACTTTTTTCCTTTGCGAAGAGGTCTTTGATGAACTTGAAAGGGTCTTTGTAGAACCGTGTTCTTGTGTGTTCTTTCTTCTTGCGAAGTTTCCTCAAGTTCTCTGCTTTTCGCAAGGTTGCCAATCGGTTCTTGATGTCCTCTTGGAGTAGCATGAGACCTTCTCTCTCTGCGTCAGTTGCTTTTTTCCATTGCTTTTTCAACTGTCTCCTCTCTCTGATTAGCCTCTCGATCTTCTGCTGCCTCCTGGACTTGATTGGTGTTGGTAATTTCTTTCCACCTCTCCCTTTACTCACCCCAAACCGTTTTTCTCCATAGCTGTAGATTGTGTTGCCCATCCTTTCAAGCTTTTCCACTGCTGTGCCCGCTTGTTGCTCCAAGATATGTATACGGTCACTGTTGACCGTCTCCCACTCTTTTCAACAGCTTTGGGCCATTTCACTCCAGGTTTGTGCCCTTTGATCTTTCCCTCCAATGGAGGTCTTTGTAGTTGTTGCGTGGGCTCCTCCACCGGCATTTCTGTGCTTGTATCACCCTCTTCAGTGACATGGGTGCTGATGCTCTACGAACTTTGGTTTGTGTCCCGTCGCTGTGCTTCACTCGACTGATTTGACTGGTTGCTTTGTAAGAAGTACTGGTCAATGCGAGGCCCATGTTTCTGCTCTCTCAAAGATTATAAGACCGTAGAAGTTGACAAAATTGGGACGGGTCCATTGAGGGATTGAATACAGTGAGAATTTAAAGTATCATTTAGAGGCAAAATTCTTTCCATTGAACCATTTAAAAAAAATATACGGACTGTGCTCTGTAGGATTATACTAATGAGTTCTTGGACTGTTTTAGCCCAATCGTATGCTTATAATGACACTTTCTAAACATAACAACCAAGTTGGAAATGGTTTCATTTGTGCATGAGAGGAAAGACATCATCACTCTTGAATAGACTTATTGTATGGTCCATTGAGAGTAAATACACTGGATTTCACTGAAAAATTTACTTTAAATCGAAATGAAGATGCTTTATGGGCCTGTCCCACTTAGGCGATTTTTCAGCGGACTGCCGGCGACTGTCAAGTTGCCGTCAGTCGCCTGAAAAACCGGCAACTGGAACGGCGACTGTCAGAGTGGAACACATGCACACACATCGCTTCCTTCACCAGCCTGTTATGCAGGCAGGGGACATGGCAAGCGGGGGGGGCGCTGTCCAAAAAATTCACACGGTGCAAAGCCAAGGTGAAACAGACACACCACGATGAACAGGAAGCCTGGCGCTGTACAAAGACGGCTAAAGCACTGTGTATGGTAAGTCCCTTAAAAGAGGGGGGGGGGAGAAGGAGTGGAGACAACTTTTAAGAAGCCAGGGATACACGGCTGTGAAGCTCGGCGGACATTTAACATTACCAGTTGGTTATCCTTGGACCTCCAGGCGAGCCAACTACGGCTCGAGAATTCTTGCTACTCTCCATGGCAGCTTCATTCTAGTCGCCGCTAATTTATCAACATGTTATCAACAAATGAGGCCGCGACTAGTTCCCAGAATGCGGGAACTCCTCACTAGTCTCCTGCAGTCGCCTAAAAAGTCGCCTAAGTCAGAGCTGCCAACTCTCACGCATTGAGCGTCAGACCCACGCATTTCGCCCATTTCTCACGCTGATCACAGAATTTCTCACGCTCTGTCGTGTGAAATTCTGTGATTAACGAGAATTTCAAACCTAATATCAACTGCTTGTGTGCGCGTCTGTTGACAAGACAGCAGCATTCTTAATCTCTGTTATTCTCACCGAACCGTCACACACCTCCAAACCATGTCCCCATGCAAATTTACATTGAAAGACACGGACCGGGCAGTGAATGAGTGTCACCCAGCGCAGCAAGCAAGGCCATGTCCTGCTCCCGGCGGCAGTTGGAATTTAAGGATTTGTGGGAAGCGGCTGACATGAGCAAGGCTGGCGAGCAGCAGGAGAGAGGTACTTGGGCCGCAGAACCAGGGGGGCTGCAGCCCCCCCCCCCCCACTTTTTTGGCTAGACATATATCAATATCTCCAGCTTTGGATGAGGCGCTGCTCTGCTCTGAGCAACCTGGTCGTGGGTGTTGGAGAGCCGGGGCGGAGGGAGGTATGGAAGCAGAAGCAGCGGTGGGGGCAGATGCGGACGGGGAGCCGGGGCTGGCGAGTGTTTGCCGGGTTGGCGAGTCACTCGCTGTAGCTCCGGCCATGGAGCAGCCTCAGTGCAAGAGTCCCGGGTCGTCGGAGGTGTCAGAAGCGTTGTGCCGCTGCCGTGAGAGTCCCAACGCCGAATTCGCCCTGGTGACCGGCATGGACCAGGCTGCGGGTTGGTGCATCCTGGAGGACAACCAGTGGCTGCTGGATGTAGGTACCAAGCTCTGGGTAGAAGTGGTGCAAGATGGTGGCCTTCAATTGGGGGTGGTTGGAGAAAGCATCCTGCTTGCCTGCTAGATTTTCACTTACTGTAACTGCAGGAAAAATGTTCCCGATGTTGGGGGAGTTCAGAACCAGGGGTCGCAGTTTAACAATAAGGGCTAGGCCATTTAGGACTGAGATGAGGACAAACTTTCTTCACCCAAAGAGTTGTGAATCTGCAGAATTCTCTGCCACAGAAGGCAGTCACTGGATGTTTTCAAGAGAGAGTTACATTTAGCTCTTGGGGCTAGCGAAATCAAGGGATGTGGGGGGAAAAAAGGAAGAGGTACTGATTTTAGATGAATAGCCATGATCATATTGAATGGCAGTGCTGGCTCGAAGGGCCGAATGGCCTATTCCTACACCTATTTTCTATGTTTCTATGCTTGAGTATATGACAATAAAACTCGACCACTTGATTTTGAAGCATTCATGCATGGTGGAGGTAAAATGTAGTCATAACAGTGTGAAAACAGGCCCCTCGGCCCAACTTGCCCACACCCGCCAACATGTCCCAGCTACACTACCTGCTTTTGGTCCATATCCCTCCAAACCTGTCCTATCCATGTATCAGTCTATAACTGTTTCTTAAATGTTGCGATAGTCCCTGCCTCAACTATCTTCTCTGGCAGCTTGTTCCATACATCCACCACCCTTTGTGTGGAAAAAGGTTACCTCTTAAAAATACTTCATACAAAAAACATTGAAATCATACTTCTACAATACACTAAAACATGATTTTAATACATCAAATTTCAAAAAGATCCTATCGTGGGAGGGGGGGGGCACCCCCCCTCCCACACCCTTCCGCCTCCCCCCATTCGGTCGCTCCACTGCCTTGCCGGGTGCCCCCAAGGCCAATGATCAGTGATCGCTCAGCCCCCCCACTTTCAAAAATGCTCCGCGGCCCCTGGTTCAGACGGAGAGCACTGCCAGATGTGAGCGGGGAACTGAGGCCAGTTATCCATGATGTCTGGATCCCAATGCTCAGCGCTTCGTGTATCGGAGTTGCCTAATGTTGTTGATTTGTAATTAGCCTGATTTGTAATTAGTTGACAAAACCTTACTTTATTAATCCGGAATATCCAGGGGGATGGGATAAGTGTAATATTGAAATGACATGCAAGGTGTCAGGCTGTCCGTCACAACATAAAGCCCCGATAACCCATTATTTCCTTCAGTTAAATATTGGGAAGGTAGCACTATTGTCATTTGCCACTCGACTATTATGTTTGTTTACCTCACTGACTATTTCTAAACCCCCCCCCCCCCAATTCCTTTGACAGGTTGAATAGAAATGTCCCCAATCTCATTGTTTTATTAATTGAACGCATAGATGAACATCTTCAAGGAATGTAATCAGATGGAAACTGATTCAGATGCGATGTTTAAGAGCTTGTTCAAAGAAGGGGCGTATTTTAAAGGAGGGACAGAGATACTTGCAGGGGAATGTGTGAGGATGTTATTATTTGTCTTTAGTTTTAGCTTGAACCAGGGCATCTGAAGATTCAAATTTTAATATAGTAATTGTGCTGATACTGACTGCCAACCAACCACGTAATGAATATCATCCATTCCGAAGGTTTTGTTTTTCTGATGCCATTTAAACTTCACTTGGATTTCAATCACTTCAATGTAAAAGTAATTGGGAATGGGGAGCATTGGAACAAAAATTTGCACTCAGTACATATTAACTGTAATAAAATAATGTATGCATGATGGTAGGTGCAATCAAAACAAAGATCTTTTTATCATTGTGTTATGAATACCACAGAAAATATTATGTACTCTCAAGATCACATTAAATTGAATATTATTGCTTAAATATATATTGTTATTGGACTTTGCATTTCGGAAAAGTCCCAGCTGAAAAGAAGACAGCAAATTACTGAAAATATTGGGGGTGAAAATGATTTCAGGACAGTTTGTTAGGAAAATGAAGGAAATGGTAACAGAATACTTATACAGCTGAGTGAGTATAATTTTATGGATGAGAAATTGTGTTCAACCAATTGATGACTTCTTTGACAAAGTAACTGCATGTTAGATAACAAGGAAGCCAATGGATGTGTCAAATTTTGTTATACAAAATTTGGTCCGTGAAGTGCCCCATAAAAGATTACGCAATAAGATAAGCACCTGTGGACTTGAATGTAATAGGTTAAGTCTAGGGGGTCAGATATATTGTCAGTGCAGAGGGGCCAGGAGCAAGGCCAAGTGTGCATCCAGAGTCAAGGTCTGGAATAGTACTAGGTCATAGTCAAAGCTGGGACAATGGGAGTGTGCAACACTGGGAACCTAAGCAGGTAAGCAGCAATGATCAGGGTAGAATAGGGGGCCAAGTGTAAGGCTGGACTCACGATCAGGAATGAGAGAAGGTATGCAACTGGAGTCAGGGTCAGGAGTAGTACCAGGTGTGTAGTGAGATCCAGGTTGGTCAACATGGGCCAAGTGCTTAATTATAATCTAATTTCCATACATGAATACACTAAGATTATTCATGTGCTGCACCTGTTGATCAGAGCCTGGCTCTACTGTGGAATGTTATTTAGCCTAACCTTATTCATAGCAAATCCAATTTAAAGCATAAATATTGCATTCAAGTGTAAGTTAAAAGACTCGCTACAGTATGCACCAGATTGCGCAATTTCAAGCTGAAAAATGCAAAAGCTCCGTACCATGGCTCCATACCCCCCCCCCCCACCCACCCTTTGGTCGCTACAATCCCTCGGGCTTGGTCTCTCACAATTTCTCACTCCCAACTCTCACCCAATGTTGGCAGCCCTGCCTAAGTGGGACCAGCCCATTACTTTTTAAATTAACTTTGACAAATATTATATTTTCTACCTGTGCCATTTACCAATTTATGAAATAAAATGGTCAAATGATAATGGCGGTGTTACTTTATGACAACACAGTGACACATCTTGTACAGCTGTTGTTTCTGATCAAAGATGAATTCTAATCTCTGGTGCTGTCTGAGAGGAGTTTGCACATTTTCACTGCGATTCCATGAATTTCCTTTGGGTACAATTGTGCCTCCCACATATCTAAGATGTGGTGAGTTAATTAGCCACTGTAAATTGCCCCAGATGGTAATGGTAGAATCCAAGGACAGTTGATGGGAATGTGGGGAGTATAAAATGAGATTAATGTAATCAGGTGTTTCAAGATCAGCAGAGACTTGATGGTCCAAAGGGCTTATTTCATAGCTGTATGACGAAACACTAACTGAGCATTCATTTTTTATTTAGTAAAATCATTTTTGTTCTTTGTAATTGCTTCCATATTAATAATTTCCTCTTGAAGCAACAAAAGACGTCCCACCCCAGTCATTCCGCCTTCTCGCCGCTCCTCTTGGCGTGAAACAACAGACCCTGTAACAGCTCCTTCTCCTTTGTTATCAGTCTTCTGATTGGTCCTTCTCTAAGCTAGGGTACTCACTGATTCACCTCTACCCCAATGTGGATATTGGACTTTGTCTCTGGACCTGTTGCATTGCAATGCTGACGACTATATTCTACACTATGCATCTTTCCCTTTGCGTACGTATGACAATAATAAACCTGAACCTAAAATTTAAAGGGTGATTATTTTTGTGACGGATTGGTCAAGTTTTCTTTTTGCGGTTGAGGGTTATAATGTTTGGTTCTGCTTAAGTAATTCATCAATGCACAATTTTATTTTGCAAACTTTCCTCTTTATGCAGCTTTAGTTCAGGCTGCTGGACAAACAAAATACAATTTATCATCCATTTAAAGAGATCAATCTTTGCCTTTGAAGAAATGCATTTAATTCCTTGTTCAGTTTTAAGTGTGTGAAATGTTTAATCTATACAGCATAAATGTTTGCCAATGAGTGGATTCCAAATTCCTTTTGAATTTGTAATGATTTGGTTGCATTAATGCCATCTATATGAATTGATAAATATTGATTTTAAACCATAAGGCAATCGAAGGACACTTGTATGAATTTATATTTTTATGTTTTCCTGGCATGTAAACTAACTGAGTAGTGCTAATGGAATGACTATGATTAAGGCAAGTCAATGCAGCAATTGGGCAGCATGGTGGCGCAGTGGTAGAGTTACAGCACCAGAGACCCGGTTCGATCCCGACTACGGGTGCTATCTGTATGGAGTTTGTATGTTCTCCCCGTGACCAACATGGATTTTCTCCGAGATCTTCGGTTTCCTTCCACACTACAAAGACGTACAGGTTTGTAAGTTAATTGGCTTGGTATAAATGTAAAAATTGTCCCTAGTGTGTGTAGGATAGTGTTAATATGCGGGGATCGCTAGTCGGTGCGGAGTCAGTGGGCCGAACGGCCTGTTTCCACGCAGTATCTCTAAACCAAACTAATGTTTCAGATGTGCAGAAGATTATTGCTGAGTCAAACCATTTACTCTGAATCTCACTTATTGAAAAATTATTCTAGATTAAGGAAATTAGTTCAGACAATTGTCTATTGAGCAATGATAATTTTTCCAAAAGAAACACCTATTGGTATTCTGCAGCAATAGGATTTTTAGCTGTTATGATGTCTTTGTATATCTAGTTTGAATCTTCACTAAAACATTGTTAGACATAGAATAAGCAACAATAGTTCAAATGGATACATGGGCACAAGATACCCATAGCAAGATACATTGGTACAAGTCCTGTTTGTATGAAATAGGCTACTCAGCCCAGCTGGTTTGGGCCATTGTTTATTCACTACAACCCATCGTACATCATTTTTTGCATAATACTGCTGGAATAAAGCAGTAACATTGTTCATGATTATCTAAAAATCTATGTGCCACAGCTGGGAATCTGTCCCACAAGACCCTGAAAATTTGATTTTGATTTTAATCGTCCTTAATCCTCAACATAGGAATCCATAAAAAGACCAGTTTCGCTGTGGAGAATTGCTCCTGCTATTAGTGAACTGGTTTGAAAACTTTACTTTTGTTTTACGTTGGTAGTCTTTTCATGCAAGCACTGTTATCCCTATTTCCTTTGGCATTTAAAGGTGATCTTTGGAGAGTTAAAAGCTGCTCTTTAGGTTTTTAGTGTAAATAAAATAAAATTGTTAAAGAAAAGCCGAAGAGAATTTTCAATCTCAATTTTTATTACCAGCTTGTTCCAATTGTGGATGCTCTTCATTTAATAAAACATGCCAAAGATCTGAGCACTTCATTGATCGTATAGAGACAGAGTAGCACAGCCAAGAGTTGCTCCCTCAAGGCTCCAACAACCCAGATTCGACCCTGATCTCCATAAGATGTCTACACTGGAGTTTGAATTTGCCCAATAACTGCATTCCACCTGGTGATTCACTTCCTCACCCCCCCCCCCCCCCCCCCCACCAAAGTAGATCAGTAGATTAATTGGCCACTATAAATTGCCCCTCATATGTGAGTGGCAGAATCTGGAAGGAGTTCATAAGCAATGAAAGAACAAAATTAAGTTGATGTATAGGAAATTACTGCAGATGCTGGTTTAAACTGAAGATAGACACAAAACGCTAAATATTCAGCAGGTCAGGCAGCATCTCTGGAGAAGAGTCTCGACCCAAAACGTAACCTATTCCATTTTTCCAGCGATGCTGTCTGACCTGCTGAGTTACTCCAGCTTTTTGTGTCCATCTTTGGAATTGATGTATGATTAGTATAAATGGGTGCTTGACAGACTACATAGAAGACTATATGATACTGCGTCAATTAATATTTTCTGTTACAAATGACAAACCATTTCATGGACCATTTTTTGTAGTCGTTCTAATCTTTCTCTAAAAAATGGGTCATTTCAGATGTTCACCAAAATTTTATATTGCCAGCTTGTTCCGTTTGTGGATACTCTTCATTTAATAAAACATGCCAAAGATCTGAGCACTTCATTGATCGTATAGAGACAGTAGTACAGCCAAGAGTTGCATGGCCCTCTGTTTATTGAACTTGTGTAAGGCCCTCAGAAAAGATAACATCCTTGTTTATGGAAATGAAAAGAGCAACTTTGTCCTCAGGCGACATTTGGCAACACCAATCCTGGCCTGGCAATGAGTTATCATACATTTTGAATAGAGGGGAATGATACTGAATACATTTCCCTGTTACTTATTAATATTGCAGAGGTTGTTTTCAAACACGGCTGTAATGCTTTTAAATATTTCGCATGTTTGCACTAGAAGTAGTCATGAATACCACAGAAGGGATAAGTGTGATACTCTAACTGGTTGTTTGCTGTTTTGATCATAAACAACTAATAATTGCTGATTAAGCACATTGTAAATTTGCAGATTTTATTTTGCATTTATTTTGGTTATTGAAGTAAATGTCTTTTAAACTAATACTACCAGTATGCAGTGAGAATTTTACAAATATGAATGTTGTGTAACAAAGCATTGACAAATACTGTTGAGAACTTAAATGTATTTTTCAAAGGGTAAAAGTAATCACCAGTATTTGTCTTGCATAGCCCAAACCCAGCATTTTCTGACAAGAATTCTGATGCAGGTGCTCCCTGGGCTGCCGGTGACGTGAGTTGCAGAAATCTGATTTTGCGCAAATTCTCTCTTTTTTTTTAAACGAGAGTAATAATAAAATACATCATTGTATTTATTTAAGAACTGCAGATGCTGGAAAAATCGAAGGTAGAGAAAAATGCTGGAGGAACTCAGCGGGTGAGGCAGCATCTAAGGAGAGAAGAAATAAGGAATAGGATACCTCATAGTATTTATTAATGATTAAGCAATATTCCATTAATTGAATTATGCATGGTATTAAGGTGAATATTCAACAAAATGAAAGAATTGTAGTAAATGTATGATATGGGTTCTTATAGAAAATGTATGTTTCCAGCTTTCGGAGAAATCAGCTTGCGGACGGTTCTCAGAGCGACACCTTTGTGTAACCCAGTGACTACCTGCACTTGTAACGTTCTGTATAAACAGATTCTATTATGATGTAGCATTGTAAACCTGAAACATTGTGGAGGGGGGGAGGGGGGGGAGTGGGGGGATGCTCCTACAAAATGGTTAGTATCAACTTTCCATAAGGCAAAGCAGCAGCATCTGCGCTTACATCAAGAAATGAAAGTTTAAAAAAAATAAAATGTCTTTACTTATTATGTATCTCATATTTTTAATTGGTGATTTATGTATTTTCTAAGAGTAAATTTCTGTGACCTAAATGACCAATTTGCCGGAGTCGACTAAAATATATACTGGTAGTTTCTATATTTGATGGAAGTTGTTATTTTAAAATGGCATTTGGTTTGGGCTTTGATGGATAACTTAATCCACATCCAAAACTAAACAAGTTAAAGGAAAAGTAATTCTGAAAATAATGCTCAAGCATTGACTAAAGACTTAGCATTTCAACTCATAACTATTGCTGCCGTGAAATCAACTGTGTCGACTTTTCCACTCATTTTGCCTGCTTTAATCTCACCCCGTCAAATGCATTTACAGTAACAATCCCATTAATGCTCAGCCCATTGTTGTTTTTTAACGATAAGGATAAGAATGTACAAGGCATGATTAGTAAGTTTGTAGATGATGGAAGATGTTATCAAGAATTACAATGGGATCTTGATCAGCAAGGCAAATGAGCCAACGAATGGCAAATGGACTTGAATTCAGATGCAAATGTTAGGGAAGTCAAACCACTACCGGATCTTCACTGTGAATGGTAGGGCCCCGGTAGTGTTGTAGAACAGAGGGATCTGGTTCTGGTTGATTACTGCACAAACACCTCATCAGTGGTTATCTCACCCAGATCTGGGAACATAAGTATATAGTTTCCTGAAGGTGCAATCACAGTTCGACAGGGTGGTGAAGAAGTCTTTTAGCATGTTGGCCATCATCAGTCATGGAATTTAGAATAGTGGTTGGGATATTACATTAACAATTGTACGAGACATTGGTGAGACCTCTCCTGAAATGTTGTTCTCAGTTTTAATCACGCTGCTAAAGGAAATATGCCATTAAGCTGGAAAGATTGCAGAGAAGAATTACGAGATGTTGCCAGGACTTCCAGGCCTGATCTATAGGGAGAGTTTGGACAGGCTAGGGCTTTATTCCTTAGAGCGCAGGAGGCTCAGCAGGAGGGTGAGGGGTGATTGTATAGAGGTGTATAAAATCATAAGTGGAATAGACAGGGCGAATGCAGGCTTTTTATCCCAGGATAGGAGAATCAAGAATTAGAGGACATGGGTTTAGGGTGAGTGGGGAAAGATTTAATAGGAAGCTGAGGGTCAACATTTCCATGTAGGGTGGTGGACTAATAGAAACATAGAAACATAGAAACATAGAAAGTAGGTGCGAGAGCAGACCACCAGGTCCATCGAGCCCGCACCGCCATTCGCTCATGGCTGAACACCAAACAAACACCCCTACCCACAAACAGTAGACACAAGACACAGAACACAAGACACTACCCTCCCCTCTCCACCCCAAGAACCGCGTGATCTCCTGGGGGAGGCAAAAAACCGGATAAAAACCCAGGTCCAATTCGGGGAAAAAAATCCGGGAAATTCCTCTCCGACCCCAATCCAGGCGATCGACACTTGTCCAGGAGATCACTCAGGTCTTACTATACTAACCCTACCTAGGTCCATATCCCTGCCCTCTCCCCGTAGCCCCTTATCCCCTTGGCAGTTAAAAAACCATCTATTTTAGATTTAAATATATTTAATGTTTCTGCTTCCACTGCTCCCTGGGGCAGTGAATTCCATAAATTAACCACCCTCTGGGTGAAGAAGTTCTTCCTCATCTCAGTTTTAAAAGAGCCCCCCCTTATTCTGCAACTATGTCCCCTAGTTCTAGTTTCCCCGATCATTGGGAACATCCTCGGTGCATCCACCCGATCAAGGCCCCTCACGATCTTATATGTTTCAATGAGATCGCCTCTCATTCTTCTAAACTCCAAAGAGTAGAGTTCCAGCCTACTTAACCTTTCCTCATATGTCAATCCCCTCATTGCAGGAATTAATCTTGTAAACCTTCGCTGCACTGCCTCCAGGGCCAGTACATCCTCTCATTCAATAGAATGAGAATCCAAGAAGAAGTAGTTGATGCAAGAACAAAAACATTTAGAAGATTTTAGAACATGTACATGAATAGAAATCCTTCAGAGGGATATGGGCCAGGTGTGGGCAAATGGGATTTGCTTGAATGGGCATCTTGGTCAGCATGGATGAGATGGGCCTGTTTCCGTTCTGTATGACTCTGACTCTAATGTACAAGATCCTATTTATATTGCATACTTAAACTTGGTGGTACCAGATGGTACCAGAACTAAGGTGACATTTAAGCAATGGCTATATTTTCTGCTGCAGTTCCATTCAGGGGTTGCAGAACGTTTTTGAAAGTTGGGGAGCTGAGCGATCACTGATCACCAGCCTCAGGGGTACCCGGTGAGGGAGCAGAGCGACCGAGCGAGGGGAGGGGATGGGAGGGCGGCACAATTACTATTTTTTTGTTGTTGCTCGACCTCCAAAAACTGGGGGATAATTCAGGCCATCCCCCAACTCAAAGTGGGGGGATATATCCCCCATCTCCCCCCCCTCTTGCGCTCCCTCTCTGGGCCGACTCTCTTTCCCTATCGGGGCCGACTCTCTCCCTCTCCCTCTCGGGGCCCACCCTCCCTCCCTTCCGCTCGGCGGCTAATCACAGCGCTTCGTTCACTGCCCCATATCTCGACTGTGAACAACACTGTAATTGGCCGTTGAGCGGAGGGGAGGGGGGGCAGTCGTGGTTTTGCTGCAATCACTGTGCGCTTGTTCTGAGATTCTGGATGTCAGAGGTCCTCAAAAGAAGAGAAAAATACGCCTGCGGGCTGGATAATTTTGGGTTATGAAGCATGTGTCGCCAAAAACGTGGAGGGGCTGCAGCCCCACGGTTCCGCGGCCCATGCATTGATATATATATTTTTTTAAACCCAATACTGGAGTATGATAGGCTCATTGCACAGCGCACTAAATCATCTTGCCTTTCATCTCTGGTGACATAACTTAGCTGATCACAAATGAGCTGCACCATTTGATGCTACAATTGTTTTCAGTGACCTTAAGCTGAGAGAAAATTGTTCACTTTTCTTGAACCTGATCTCCATCTGTTGATTGCTGTTGCTGCAGGGATGTCAGCTTGGGGGTAAAGGTTTGGGTTTTGGCTGTGATCCACAGTTAACACTAAGACACAGGGACCTGCAGACGCTGAGTATAGGCTCAAAGAAGAATGATTTCTTAAAGATAGACACAAAGCTGGAGTAACTCAGCGGGTTAAGCAGCATCTCTGGAGAAAAAGAAAAGGTGACATTTCTTAAAGGTTGGCCAATCCCTATGCCTCAGCTAAGTGGTCACAGCATCGTTATTAGAGGCAAAAATGCACCTTGTTCAGATGTAAATGCAGGGAATGTGATTCAGTTTAAGTTGTTAAAGCTTTATTTGTCTTTTCAGAAATGTAATTATATCTAATGAAATGTTTCAGAATATTTTCCAAGTGAAACATGGAATACTGTTTCACTTGAAGGGATCAAAGAAGAGGCGACTAAACAAAGTTGCACTGGAAAAACAGGTTTTCTAGGCTTACACCTGGCAAACCTGGCTACATCAGTGAAATTTAGGTGTGAATTTGTGTTCTTTGGAAGGTCCCCAGTAAATTTTGTGTTCAACTAAGAAATTACCACTTGCGGCACCCTTCAAAAATTTCACTGTGACTTGGCGCATGATAATAAAGTATTCATTCATCATTCATTAATTCGTATAGAAAATGATGCAATTATGCCAGCAAATGTGCAGGGGAGATTTACAACTATATTTCAAACATTGGAGAATTTTGGCTGAAAGAAATATTGAATTCCTTGGATCATAAGAGATGATGCGAGATTGGTAACGTTTTCAGATGGCCAGATGGATTGTAATCCCTTCATACAAAAGATGGTATGGAATCCACTTCTGGAAAGGGTGATAAAGGCAGAAATCCCCATCACATGTGCAAGGTAGATGGGAACTGGATATGTGGTGACGGAGAAGGCCATTTACCAAGCGCTTAAAATGTGAGAAAAGATTAGATCGTTTTTTTGTGGGCTGAATGATTTCCTAATATGAAATAGCTTTTTGTTTCCACAATACCAGGACTGCAACTGGTATACGGGAAAGGAAATGCCATCCTACTGAAACAGCCAACTATAAATATGCTCATTAAGCCACAACTAACAGTGCAGATCAAAGATTTTGAAAACATTCAGGCTTTGGCTGAATAATGTTTACCAAGCATTGAAAAGCCATTGCCAGTGAGAGGGAGAGGAGCTGACTCTCCATTCGGTCAGTGGAATAGCTATTACCAATTTCATCAACCTTGCGTTGAAATTGACCCAAAATCTAAGTGGGGAAACCACATAAATAACTAAAATGGGTTAAGTGCTGAGATTTCTGCAATAAAAACTTGCCTGTTGCCTTAACAAAGCCTTTTTTATTAATCGCATGGAGCATGTTGAGTGTGTGTGTTTGGTTATTTTCCATTTGCCTGGATGTGTGTCGCCTCAACCACACCCAAAAGCATTGCAGAGAAAACAACCGGCTTGGTTTATATCTTAAATATTCACACCCTACGCCATCAACAAATATCACTTGCATATCTACAGAATCAGTCTGAAGAAGGGTCTCGATCCAAAACGTCACCCATTCCTTCTCTCCAAAAGTGTTGCCTGTCTCGCTGAGTTACTCCAGCTTTTTGTGTCTCTCTTCGGTTTAAACCAGCGTCTGCAGTTCCTTCCTATACAGAACTTCATATCCCTTCAACCTGCACCACCCAGAAGAGGCAAGTGCAGTGCACACATTGGGAACATCACAATGTACAATTTCTCTTCAAAATAAGACACTTTCCCGACATGGAAAAAGATTACCATTCCACTGCTGTTGGGAATCCCAAAATCTTAAGGGGCTGTCCCACTTGGTGATTTTTTTTGGCGACTGCCGGCATCATATCAGGGTCACCAAAAGATTTTGAATATTTCAAAATCCAGCGGCGACAAATAACAATGTTGCGACACTTGAAGAACAGTGCGCGTCAATACGTCATCACGCCGCATATTTTTCGGTGACCTGATACGCCAGTCAATGATGCAGGCAGACGCCGAAAAAATCGGCAAGTGGGACAAGCCCATTAGCGTTCCCTTAGAGCTGTTAGTAGAGAATTAGGTGCAAAACCAGGAGGATGCTCCTCAGCTTCTTCCCGCAGGTTATAAGACTGATAAACGGACTTTGTCCCCTGCCAAAGTATCGTGCACCAACCACCAACCTGGACACACTGCAGCAGAGCCACTGTCGTGCCGCTGCCGATCGGAACGCCTGTTGATGTTTAGTAGAGTAGAGTGTTAATTTGTTCATGATATATGTATTTTTACTTCTATTTATTTTTTACTGCACACTGAAATGGACACTGGTTGAGGAACGTTTTTTTGTTTCCTCTGGGTATGCGAATAGTCAGGAAATGACAATAAAGATATACAATACAATACAATACCTTCACCACAGAGTGTGCAATTATTCATGTGACACCTCACCTCAACCTTAAAGGGAACAAGGAATAAATGTTGTTTCTCTACAATAACCATGTCCCACAAACATAGCGCCGCATGGTGACGTAGCGGTAGAGTTATTGCCTTACAGCACCAGAGACCCGGGTTCCATCCTGACTTCGGGTGCTGTATGTATGAAGTTTGTACATTTTCCCCGTGATCTGTGTAGGTTTTCTCCAGGATCTCCGGTTTCCTCCTACACTCCTAAGACGCACAGGTTTGTCGGCTAATTGGCTTGATATAATTGTACATTTTCCATGGTGTGTTTACGATAGTGTTAGTGTGCGGGGATTGCTGGTCGGCACGGATTTGGTGGGCCAAAGGGCCTGTTTCCACACTATATACTAAACTTAAAAAAAACTAAACAATACAATTTCTCAAGTTAGAGTGGATCATTAAATATTCACATAATGGTATTTTATCTGTCATATGCCTGGTGACTAATATCTTGAGGGATGTATAACAAAATTCTGCTAAATGAAATCTATAAATAGCCTGTACTAGCTATATTTAATATCCCACTAAGTTTGGAAGCTTAAAATCAGACCATTGTGTTGTTTTTCTAATCAACATTAAGCCAGGCAATTTATTATATCAATAAATAAAGGTCAAGAATTTGCAGTTGTAATTATGGTGAAACAGTCAGTTTTTGCTGTCATTACACCATGCAACTCTCAATTGACGTCAGGTATGTACATGGGTAGTTAAAGGCAAAAGCCAGATTTTTCTGATTTCCTCCTCCCCCACGGGCATTGCTGTTTCACAACCCTTTCTAGCCGAATCAGTGAACTGATGACAATTTCAGGCATGTACAAACTATACTTGCAGTAGAAGGCATTCATCTTTTTTTGTTTGTCACACGAAGTTCAGAAGTTCCAGGAGCAAAATTAGGTAATTCGGCCCATCAAGTCTACTCCGCCATTCAATCATGGTTGATTTATCTTTCCATCTCAACCCCATTCTCCTGCCTTTGCCCCATAACCCCTGACACCCTTACTAATCAAGAATGTTCGCAATGGTACATCAAGCCATAATTATTTAACAATCTCACTGGATCTAAATAAAGTATTTTCAAATGTGTTGTTCTCTCAATAATGATTGATAAATTGTGCTCCGAAAACTAAAATAAGCTTTTTGGATTCTAAATTAAACGTGTAAGTTCCAATCTTCATGGTTGGTAAAAATGCTGGTTAAATAAAAATATTGTTCTTTCTGGTTTGTCGTCTCGTGAAAATTCTCAATATCATTGGCTATTTAGCCTGTGTTATCACTGTTAGGACATTTTGAGATCTGGTGGGAACTGACATTGAGATGGCACAAATCCTTGTCACAGGGATTGCTTGATCTTTGTGGGTGACTTTCTAAGTTGGTGGCAAGCATCATCAACTTGGCATTGACCACAGACCATTTTAAACGGGACCAGTTTTCATGATTGGGAAACATATTGAAATTATATTTATTATGAACATCATTGAGAAATGAAATATTTATGATACTGGGCAACAAGCTAGAATTTGTCCAAGTGTATAGGAAGGAACTACAGATGCTGGTTCAAACCGAAGGTAGACACAAAAAGCTGGAGGAACTCAGTGGGTCAGGCAGCATCTCTGGAGAAAAGGAATAGGTGACGTTTCGGGTCGAGCCTGAAGTAGGGTCTCGACCAGAAACGTAACCTATTCCTTTTCTCCAGATCAGCTGTCTGACCCGCTGAGTCACTCCAGTTTTTTATGTCTATCTTTATTGTCCAAGTGTACAGTTCTGTCTGACATATCAAATCAGCATAGCAATGGTAACAACCAGGGAAATACTGCTTTACCTGGTACCAGATGAAAGAGGATGGCGCAAGAGGAAGGAAAACCATGCATTCCAGTTCCAGGAGCTTATTTGAAGAACCCTCTTGGGACATTTAGATTTAGTTAATCGTTGCATCTGAATTAATTGATTAGTTATGGCGAGTGGTTGTTGCTCTTTGTAGAGCAATCCAATAAGTTTTCTTCCTACTATTTCTTATGAGCTAAGTTCCCAGAAGAAAAAAAATCACTGCACAGAAGTTTTTCATTTGTTTATTTTCTTTTGTTATAGTCAGTCTTTTATCTGCATGGCTTTTCTAAATCGCTGTCCACTTAACCTTGCTGCCCACTACTGGGAATTCTCTCTATTCACTCTATTTAACCTTATCATGATCTAGAACTATTTTCATAACTGCTTTCGCTCTGTGGTAGTACATGTTTTAAATTCTTGACGGTCTTTGAGAATAGCTTAATGATTGATAAAAAGTTTATTAAAGCTCTGATTGCCTGCAGCTCTTGGTCTAAAATGGATGAATTGCAGAAGAGACTTCTTCAGGAATCAGCGATTTGCAGAATGTTTTGTTGCCTCGAATGTACTGCCCATGACATGTTGAAAGAAATAGAACAGGTTAATTGAAAAGAATGGAGATGTATTACCTTATTTAATTCATTACTCTTGTCAAAGCAAACTGTAGCATATCAGATATTCCTCTGCTCAGGGTTCAATAACATAGTCATACAGCACGGAAACGGGCCCTTCGCCCCATCTTGCCCAAAACAACCGAGATGCCTCATCTACATTGATCCCACCTGCCTGCATTTGGCCCATACCCCTCTAAACTTTTCCCACCCATGTACCTGTGCTAATATGTTGTTGCGGTATCTGCCTCAACCACATCCTCTGGCAGCTCGTTGCATGTACCCGCTGCCCTCTGTATGGAAAAAGTTCCCCCTTAAGTTCCTAATACATTTTTCCCCTCTCGCCTTAAACCTAAGCCTTCTAGTTCTTGATTCCCCCTACTTTGCATAAAAGACTGGGCATTCACCCTATATATTCCCTTCACAATCTTAGATACCTCTATAAGATCACTCCTTATCATCCTGCACTCCGAGGAATTTAGTCCTAACCTGCCCAACCTTCCTCTGCAGCTCAGCCCCTTAAGTCCTGGCAACATCCTTGTAAGTTTTCTCTGCACCCTCTCCAGCTTAACAACGTTCTTCCTATAGCAGGGCGACCAAAACTGAATATAATACTACTAATGTGGCCTCACCAACTGTAACATAACATCCCAACTTCTATACTCTACACCCTGACTAAAGGTCACTGTACTAAAAGCCGCCTTGACTACTTTCAATGAGCTATATACCTGCACTTCTGATTCCCACTGTCCTACCACATTCCCTAGCACCCCGCCATTCACTGTACGTTCTGCCCTGGTTTGACTTCCCAAAATGCAACACCTTACACTTGTCCATATTACACTCCATTAACCATTCCTCAGCCCATTTGCCCAACTGATCCTGTTGTAATTTTTGACAACCATCTTCACTACAATACCACCTACTTTAGTCATCTGAAAACTTACTAATCATGTCTTGTATATTCTCATCCAAATTGTTGATAGACCTCATACACCAATGGGTCCAGCATCAATCTCTGAGAGACACACACCACTAGTTACAGGCCTCCAATACGTTAAAGATCCTTCCACCATGACTGTCTGCTTCCTTCCGTGAAGCCAATTCTCTATCCAGTGGATCCCAGTTTAAGTACAGACATAAACCTCACTAGTTATGCTTTCAAACAACTATAAATTGAATGTCTGATTCAATGATATTTTATTTGCACACATACAGTGAAATTATTTGTGTTTGCATATAATCTGGTAAAAAAAAACATACAGCAGACCTCACCTAGGCAGTACACAAAGTGTCGCCTCATTTTTGGCACCGGCAAAGATGCAAAAAGTTGATCAAACCTTCATTATGTACGTCAATCCTATACCGCCATATTCTCCTACAGCTAAGCATCTTGCCTGTGCACTTAGAAAATCTGATGTTAAGCCCACTTGGAGGAATAATGAACTTAATACTGACGGCTACAACAATCTGCATTGATGCTTTTTAAGCTGGACAAATTCCATTTATGTATGCAATTTCCCTATTTGTTAGCCTATTTAAATTTGCACCATGTTGCCATTAGTCCACTTAATCAAATGTAACAAAAGCATGGTATTTATAAATGTCACTGACTGAATCATGATTTCAAAGTAAATTGTCTTGCCTTTAATGTATTTTAAACAATGACAAAATTAATTTGATTTTCGAGACTTTGCCAAGTGTTAAAATTTAAAGCTGGAAATATTCAACAGTCTGGCGAAAAATAGAATGAACACATTAAGGTTACTGACATTTCATCAGGTCTGATGAAAGGTCATTGACCTGAAACGTCGACTGTTTCTATTTCCAGCTACCACTTAATCTGCTGAGCATTTCCAGCTTTTGTTTTATTTCTTATTTCCAGCATCTCCAGCATTTTGCACATGTTGCTTTAAAAAATGTCAACAATCATTTAGTCTGCAAAGATATGTCGATAAATATGTTGTTTTTTCATATCACAATTTGGAATGTTATTGAAACAGCTTGATTAATTAAATTTAGTGTGAGCGCAAGAACTGACTAAACTCTCAAGTGTTTCCACTAAAATCTGATCTCAAGACCGGTTCTGAAATTATATTAAATTGCAAATGAATAACTTATACCACAAAATTGTTTCTTGCATTATTATAAATTAAATAATATTCAGCATTTCAAACAACTATAAATATTTAGAGGAATATTTCAGAATAATGAACTTCCACAGCTTAGCATATCCTAAATAAGTGAGTAAGTATTATGTACTTTAAGTTACAGAAGTGAAAATGGATTGAATGATTCAAAAGGAATTAGCTGTTCACTAATCTGCTTGGATTCTTCTGGAAATCATAGGTATCTTTCTGGCCACAATAAGATAACATGCTTTTAAATACCATTTAATCAGGTAAATGTTTAGAAAGAAGACAAGAATATTTTGGTAAAGTTCCTGTAATTTACTGTCCTTGTAATTTGTTTTTATATCACTTTTCTATTATTTATCCAAACATTGAAAGTGACCTGAATCACATGCTGTTGGAAATAACTGAAGTCTTCAAGGCTCTTTTTCTCTCTTACAGCCATCACTTCCTGTCCTTTACACGCTCTCCAGCCAGGCTACCCATGAAGCTGTCCACCTCCTCTGCAGGATGTTAGTCTTTGATCCTGTAAGTGTGTGCACTTATTTTCCAGTATGAGAAACACTTCTCCTGTACCTTGCATCACTCCCAACTTAATGCCTGTCAGAAAACACCCACAATAACTATTAAATTGTGCTTGGGTACTAAACATGGGGATTGTTGTTCCATAGCTTCTCTCAATCTTACATTAAAATTAATGGAAATAATGTTGAGGATGTATGATCTATAATTTCTGCAGGTATCGCATCATTTCATGTCCGTGTAGAAGTTGGGAGATGAAGTTGGGAGAGAAGTTGAGGAGGACAAAGGGCTTAATTAGGAAAGGGAAAATAGATTATGAAAGGAAACTGGCAGGGAACATAAAAACTGACTGCAAAAGTTTTTATAGATATGTGAAGAGAAAGAGATTAGTTAAAACAAATGTAGGTCCCTTGCAGTCAGAAACAGGTGAATTGATCATGGGGAACAAGGATATGGCGGACCAATTGAATAACTACTTTGGTTCCGTCTTCACTAAGGAAGACATAAATAATCTGTCGGAAATAGCAGGGGGCCACGGGTCAAAGGAGATGGAGGAACTGAGTGAAATCCAGGTTAGTCGGGAAGTGGTGTTGGGTAAATTGAATGGATTAAAGGCCGATAAATCACCAGGGCCAGATAGGCTGCATCCCAGAGTACTTAAGGAAGTAGCTCCAGAAATAGTGGATGCATTAGTGATAATTTTTCAAAACTCTTTAGATTCTGGAGTAGTTCCTGAGGATTGGAGGGTAGCAAACGTAACCCCACTTTTTAAGAAGGGAGGGAGAGAGAAAACGGGGAATTACAGACCAGTTAGTCTAACATCGGTAGTGGGGAAACTGCTAGAGTCAGTTATTAAAGATGGGATAGCAGCACATTTGGAGAGTGGTGAAATCATTGGACAAAGTCAGCATGGATTTACAAAAGGTAAATCGTGTCTGACGAATCTTATGGAATTTTTCGAGCATGTAACTAGTAGAGTGGATAGGGGAGAACCAGTGGATGTGTTGTATCTGGACTTTCAGAAGGCTTTCGACAAGGTACCACATAAGAGATTAGGATACAAACTTAAATCACACGGTATTGGGGGTTCAGTATTGATGTGGATAGAGAACTGGCTGGCAAACAGGAAGCAAAGAGTAGGAGCAAACGGGTCCTTTTCACAATGGCAGGCAGTGACTAGTGGGGTACCGCAAGGCTCAGTGCTGAGACCCCAGCTCTTTACAATTTATATTAATGATCTGGACGAGGGAATTGAAAGCAACATCTCCAAGTTTGCGGATGACACTAAGCTGGGGGGCAGTGTTAGCTGTGAGGAGGATGCTAGGAGACTGCAAGGTGACTTGGATAGGCTGGGTGAGTGGGCAAATGTTTGGCAGATGCAGTATAATGTGGATAAATGTGAGGTTATCCACTTTGGTGGCAAAAACGGGAAGGCAGACTATTATCTAAATGGTGGCCGATTAGGAAATGGGGAGATGCAGCGAGACCTGGGTGTCATGGTACACCAGTCATTGAAAGTAGGCATGCAGGTGCAGCAGGCAGTGAAGAAAGCGAATGGTATGTTGGCCTTCATAGCAAGAGGATTTGAGTATAGGAGCAGGGAGGCTCTACTGCAGTTGTACAGGGTCTTGGTGAGACCACACCTGGAGTATTGCGTACAGTTTTGGTCTCCAAATCTGAGGAAGGACATTATAGCCATAGAGGGAGTGCAGAGAAGGTTCACCAGACTGATTCCTGGGATGTCAGGACTTTCATATGAAGAAAGACTGGATAGACTTGGCTTATACTCGCTAGAATTTAGGAGATTGAGAGGGGATCTTATAGAAACGTACAAAATTCTTATTGGGTTGGACAGGCTAGATGCAGGAAGATTATTCCCGATGTTGGGGAAGTCCAGGACAAGGGGTCACAGCTTAAGGATAAGGGGGAAATCCTTTAAGACCGAGATGATGAAAAACTTTTTCACACAGAGAGTGGTGAATCTCTGGAACTCTCTGCCACAGAGGGTAGTTGAGGCCAGTTCATTGGCTATATTTAAGAGGGAGTTAGATGTGGCCCTTGTGGCTAAGGGGATCAGGGGGTATGGAGAGAAGGCAGGTACGGGATACTGAGTTGGATGATCAGCCATGATCATATTGAATGGCGGTGCAGGCTCGAAGGGCCGAATGGCCTACTCCTGCACCTATTTTCTATGTATCTATATATCTATGAGATCATGTTGCAGTTGTAAAGGACGTTGGTGAGGCCGCATATAGAGTATTGTGTTCAGTTTTGGGCACCATGTTGTAGGAAAGATGTTGTCAAACTAGAAAGGGTACAGAGAGGATTTACGTTGCCAGGACTGGAGGGTCTGAGCTATAGGGAGAGGTTGAGTAGGCTGGGACTCTATTCCTTGGAGCGCAGGAGGATGAGGGGTGATCTTATAGAAGTGGGATAAAATCATGAGAGGAATAGATCGGGTAGATGCACAGGGTTTCTTGCCCAGAGTAGATGAATCGAGGACCAGAGCTTTAAGGTGAAGGGGAAAAGATTTAATAAGAATCTGAGAGGTAATTTTTTCACACAAAGGGTGTTGGGTGTATGGAACAAGCTGCCAGAGGAGGTAGTTGAGGCCGGGACTATCCCAACTTTTAAGAAACAGTCAGACAGGTACATGGATAGGATGGGTTTGGAGGGATATGGACCAAGCGCAGGCATGTGGGACTGGTGTAGCTGGGACATGTTGGCCGGTGTGGGCAAGTTGGGCCGAAGGACCTGGTTCCATGCTCTATCACTCTATGACTTAAGTAATTTTGTTTTCATACGAAGCCTATTAATGTTCGGTCCTGTTTAGACTATGTTTTTTTTTTTAAATCATAGGATGTATGGATTAGACCAAGCAACTCTATAATGATAGAGTAGATTTAACCTGAACATTGGGGGGGAGGGGGGGTGGTGTGGAGGGAGCAGTGTTGGAGTTACTCAATGGGTCAGGCAGCATCTCTGGAGAACATGGATAGGTGACATTTCAGGTGAGAACCCTCCATCAGACTGGGGGGGGGGGGGGGGGGTTGAAGCGAAAGTTGGAAGAGAGAAGGGGCAGGACAGATAAGGGGTTGTTGCTAGTGGCAGGTAAGGGGTTGATACTGGTGATGGGGGAGTTTATTTGTTTGCTTTTGTATAGTCTAAATGTCGGCTCTCGAGTCAGCAATTTGTGCTTACGTTTTTGTTTGCTCCTTTTTACTGCAGTCAAAAAGAATCTCTGCAAAGGATGCCCTGGCACATCCATATTTGGATGAAGGAAGGCTTCGGTACCACACTTGTATGTGCAAATGCTGTTATACCACCTCAACGGGGCGAGTTTACACCAATGACTTTGAGCCGATCACCAACCCCAAATTTGATGACAGTTTTGAAAAAAATCTGACATCTGTTCGGCAGGTTAAAGGTCAGTAAAACTTTGAGTACAGCTTTTTGTAGTTGCAGTTTTTTGCACTGAGACAACAATCTGATAAACTCTTGTTTTACCATGTTTTAAGTTAAGTGATGCCTTTCAAATAGTAAGTTACTATTACATTGTAACGGTCGACAAAAATGCTGGAGAAACTCAGCGGGTGAGGCAGCATCTATGGAGCGAAGGAAATAGGTGACGTTTCTGAAGAAGGGTCTCGACCTGAAACGTCACCTATTTCCTTCGCTCCATAGATGCTGCCTCACCCACTGAGTTTCTCCAGCAATTCGATTTTCCAGCAATTGCAGTTCCTTCTTAAACATTACATTGTAACGGTGCCTGCATTGGTCCACCACAGAGCCACTTGGTGCAAAGATGGACACAAAGCTGGAGTAACTCAGCAGGTCAGACAGCAACATTAAGTCAAAACATTCAATTGTATCTAGCTGAACATTGGGAAGAACAGAACTCTTTCTTTTGATCATCAAAATTGTGCTCCTTTGCTTACTTTTTTCTTCTTCTCCAACCACTTACCAAGTTTGGATCAGAAAAATCTAATCTTATTTAAACTAACTGACTTTAAAACCGACCATTCATTTCATCTTCAAAATCACACCTCCACCTCTGTAACACTTCCCACTTCTGCTACTACTTTAGTTTCTCCTTTACTATGATTATTTGATTCTTTATTTTAGCACTCCATTTTCTTTCCTTGTCTCCTATTCTCCATGGACAAACTTCACATTTCTACTATCACATTGCGCTATCTACTCAAGTTTTACACATCCATCATCTCTATCCTGGCAAATCGAGTACCCAGTCCTACTGAAAAATTGAAAATCATTATCCTTTTCATCAAATCACTGTGACTTTGCTGCATCTGTACATCTCCACCATTCTGAAGCATCCCAAAATCTTTGACTCTGGCATGTTCCTTCCATTTCCATACTGGTAATAATTATCTGTTCGTCCCCAGTTCTGCAAAACACTCTTCCCTCTTCACTCAGCTAACCCTCTCTTCTTTCAAAAAATTAAATTTTGAAAACATGCTCTGCCATCAGTTTAGTTTAGAGATACAGTGTAGAAACAGACCCTTCGTCCCACCGAGTCCACACCAACCAGCAATCCTTGCACATTAACACTATTCCTCACTAAGGACAATTTTTACATTTGCACCAAGCAATTAACCTTCAAACCTGTATGTCTTTGGAGTGTGGGAGGAAACCGAAGTTCTCGGATAAAACCCACGCAGGTCACGGGAAGAATGTACAAACTCCGTACAGACAAGCACCCGTAGCTAGGATTGAATCCAAGTCTCTGCCGCTGTAAGGCAGCAACTCTACCGCTGCGTGACTGAGCCGCCCTTCGTCAGTGATTTGGAACATCTTTTTTTGATTTTATCTACTCTCAGTAAGGCACTCTGTGCATTCTTTACACTAAAACATTTGATACCACAGTGCCCTCCATAATGTTTGGAACAAAGACCCACCACATCTTCCCATCTCCCCCCATGTCTACCTTCTGCAAAGACCGCTCCCTCCGTAACTCCCTTGTCAATTCTTCCCTTCCCTCCCGTACCACCCCCTCCCCGGGTACTTTCCCTTACAACCGCAAGAGATGCAACACTTGTCCCTTCACCTCCCCCCTCGACTCCATTCAAGGACCTAAGCAGTCGTTCCAGGTGCGACAGAGGTTCACCTGCATCTCCTCCAACCTCATCTATTGCATCCGCTGCTCTAGATGTCAGCTGATCTACATCGGTGTGACCAAGCTTGGCGATCGTTTCGCCGAACACCTCCGGTCGGTCCGCAATAACCAACCTGATGTCCCGGTGGCTCAGCACTTCAACTCCCCCTCCCATTCCGTATCTGACCTCTCTGTCCTGGGTCTCCTCCATGGCCACAGCGAGCAACACCGGAAATTGGAGGAAATCCACCTCATGGGCAGTCTACATCCTGGGGGCATGAACATTGAATTCTCCGAATTCTGCTAGCCCTTGCTGTCCCCTCCCCTTCATCAGCCCTCTGGTTGTCTCCTCCCATCCCCCAGCCCTCGGGCTCCTCCTCCGCCTTTTTTCCTTTCTTCTTCCCACCCCCTATCGGTCTGAAGAAGGGTTTCGGCCCGAAACGTTGCCTGTTTCCTTCGCTCCATAGATGCTGCTGCACCCGCTGAGTTTCTCCAGCATTTATGTGTTCCCATCATTTATTTATTTGCCTCTGTGCTTTACAATTTGAGATTTGTAATAGAAAAAAATCGCACGTGGTTAAAGTGCACATTGTCAGATTCTAATAAAAGGTATTTTTATACATTTTGGTTTCACCATGTAGAAATTACAACAACGTTTATACATAGTGACCCCCATTTCAGGGCACCATAATGTTTGGGACACAGCAATGTCATGTAAATTAAAGTAGTCATGCTTAGTATTTTGTTGCATATCCTTTGCATGCAATGACTGCTTGAAGACTGTGATTCATGGACATCACCAGTTGCTGGGTGTCTTCCCTGGTGGTGCTCTGCTAGGTCTGTATTGCAGCCATCATTAGCTTATGCTTGTTTTGGGGGCTAGTCCCCTTCAGTTTTCTCTTCAGCATATAAAAGGCATGCTCAATTGGGTTCAGATCGGGTGATTGACTTGGCCATTCAAGAATTTACAATTTTCTAGCTTTGAAAAACTCCTTTAGCAGTATGTTTGGGATCATTGTCTTGCTGTAGAGTGAACCGGCGGCCAATGTTTTGAGGCATTTGTTTGAACTTGAGCAGATAGGATGTGTCTATACACTTCAGAATTCATATGCTACTACCATCAGCAGTTGTATCATCAATGAAGATAAGTGAGCCAGTACCTTCAGCAGCCATGCATGCCCAGGCCATAACACCCTCACCACCGTGTTTCACAGATGAGGTGGTATGCTTTGAATCTTGGGCAGTTCCTTCTCTCCTCCATACTTTGCTCTTGCCATCACTCTGATACAAGTTAATATTCGTCTCATCTGTCCACAAGACCTTTTTCCAGAACTCTGGTTGTTCTTTTAAGTACTTCTTGGCAAACTAACCTGGCCATCCTATTTTTGCGGCTAACCAGTGGTTTGCATCTTGCAGTGTAGCCTCTGTATTTCTGTTCATGAAGTCTTTTGCGGACAATGGTCATTGACAAATCCACACCTGACTCCTGAAGAGTGTTTCTGATCTATCGGACGGGTGTTTGGGGATTTTTCTTTATTATAGAGAGAATTCTTCTGTCATCAACTGCGGAGGTCTTCCTTGGCCTGCCAGTCCCTTTGCGATTAGTAAGCTCACCAATGCTCTCTTCTTTATGATGTTCCAAACAGTTGATTTTGGTAAGCCTAAGGTTTGGCTGATGTCTCTAACAGTTTTATTCTTGTTTCTCAGTCTCATAATGGCTTCTTTGACTTTCATTGGCGCAACTTTGGTCCTCATGTTGATAACAGCAATTTTATTTATTTAGCGAATGCAAAGTCCTTTAGCCAAGCAGTTGCCTCTTGATCTGCTGTATGAAGGGTGACAAGTCCTCATTTAAGTCTTTTTTGAGGGCATGCTTCAATGATGTGTTGCATTGTTTGCTGCTCTCCACAAGCACACCGTGGGGTTGGGCTGCTGCCCCATTTGTGAAGGCTGGCCAAGCAGGGGCCATGTCCAGTCCTGAATCTATTCAGCGTCGTCCACTGCTTCCTTGGGAGATTGGTGCCAGGGACCGGTAGGGTTGGGTCTGACACCAGATGTTTATTTGGGACGTCCTTGGACTCCCATTCCTTTTTCCAAGCTGATTGGGTGGTGAAATCAGCTGGTGGTGGGTTCTTCCAAATTGGTCGTCTAGATGGAAGTCGAGCAGTGGGTGGGTTGAAGATGTCCATGTGAATTGGCAGATGAGGGGAGTTTTTGGTCTTTTGGAGCATCCTTTGAGTGAGGGCTACTCACCGGATGTGTGGAGGGGCTATATTGGATAGGACAGGGAGCCAGGGGAGTGGCGTTGAGCAGATTGTTCCTGTGATGATCCTCATTGTTGAGTTCAATTGGGTGTCCACATGGTGTGTGTGGGATGACCTGGACCAAACAGGGGCGCAATATTCGGCTGAAGAAAATGCAAGGGCTAGTGCTGAAATGCGCAGTGTGGGGGCTGCTGCCCCCCACTTTGAGCCAACAAGCGTACTGAGGAGATTGTTTCTGGACTTCACCTTAGCTGCTGTTCTTTTGAGATGTTCCTTGAAGGATAGGGTCCTCTCAAGGGTCACTCCGAGGTAGGTTGGAGTGGGGGCATACTTCAGTTTGGTCCTGCTCAGATAGATGTTTGGTTCTCTTGTGGCTTCTGCATTATGGAGGTGGAACACACTGGAGACCGTTTTTTCTGGGCTTGGTTTTAGGCGCCAGGTTTTGCAGTACTCGTCTAGTTTAGCAAGGTCTGTATTGAGCACCTGTTCCAATGTAACAAAATCTGGTGCTTGGAAGGCCAAACAGATGTCATCTGCATAGATGAATTTGCGGGATTTGGTGGTGGGTAGGTTATTTGTGCAAAGGTTGAACAAGGTTGGGGCTAAAACTGACCCTTGCGGGAGCCCATTCTTCTGTGTTCTCCATGCACTCTTGTTCTGTCCAAGGTAAACAGCAATAAAAGTTCCCAAAGGTGATGGAAAGACTGGAGTAAAGACAAGGTGCTGAGAGTTCTCTTGTACCTGCATTACGGAGGAAATTAAACACACCTGAGAATTACAAACACCTGTGAAGCCATGTGTCCCAAACATTACGGTGCCCTGACATTGGGGGGAGGGGAATCTGTATAAACACTGCTGTAATTTCTACATGGTGAAACCAAAATGTATAAAAATACCCTTTAATAAAATCTGACAATGTGCACTTTAACCACATGTGATTTTTTTTTCTATTACAAATCTCAAATTGTGGAGTACAGAGGCAAATAAATAAATGACGGGTCTTTGTCCCAAACATTATGGAGGGCAATGTATGTTGAATTAAAATATTGCCGTCATAAACCTTTATCGCATATGTTGAAGTTCCAGTGCTGTGCAAAATTTAAGATTGCCGGATTTTACTTGCGCAAGAAAATGTACTGGTCAATCAACTGCATCCTCAACTGATTTCATCTGACCCAGAAGACGTCTCACAATGAAAATAATGACATGCTCAATTTGACAGTGACTGGAAGGCCCTGACTGTGACTGGAAGTTGTATTGTTATGATTAAATACCATTCATTTCCTGTTCTGCAGAGCTCATTCATCAATTCATTCTGGAACAGCAGAAGGGAAACCGGGTTCCACTATGTATCAACCCACAATCTGCTGCGTTTAAAAGCTTTATCAGGTATTTAATCATCGGCACTTTGACAGACCATTTTGGATTTTATGATGTTCAAAAACAGTATTTTGAATTTTAGTGTGAAATAATTGTGAAATGGCAGAAACCTCTAGATAAATTAAGAATAGGTATTGAATTCTATTTGATTAGAGACATAAAATGTGTTTGCTAAAAATAAGCAATTTAATCAATGTTACTATTGAATTTTACAAAACTTTGCTGGATAACGTATGCATTTAAATAACAAAACTTCTAAAATTAAATAATTAATTGACACTTAAACAGAAACTTTCATAAAGAAACATTTTCATTTTAACTAATTATGGATAATCTTTGGCAAAGTTGCCAAACAAAACCCAAAGCTATATCACGTTCTAGACCTACTGATAAAGGTAATTGAACTTTTGTTATTTAATTTATTTTAGGAAGCGAAATTATTCTTATTACAAGGTCATTTTCATGTTTCTGTAGTGAAATAATGATTGTGACAATGTAGATAATACATCGAATATAATTCAATACATTTCACTCATATGTTTAAGATATATATTCAGATCTGTTTCTATGTGGACATTGGAAGGGAATATTCATCTTCAAGATAAAAAATAGTTGCATGTGCATTTTCTGATGCCTCTCCTGTGACCAATGCTTATCTTAAAGGTTTGTGAATGAATATTGGCAGTCTTTTTGCCAATGGAAGGCATCCCATTCAAACTCTGGCCTTTCCTTGCCCTATCCGCATAAACAAACATCCTTAGTTGGGTATGAGTATTGATTAAGAGCATAAAAGCAGCACAATCTACAAAGATGAAGCCAGTTGTGCACTCTGCACATGTGAGTCCAGCACCATCTGGGGATAGAGCCTGTTATGTTTGACTAATTCAGCTGGCATTATTCCATATGAGACCACAAGTAAACCTGGAATGCTTGCATATGTAGGGGATCGATTTGTTTTGAAATGTGCTTCCTATATTAAGTAAGGTCAATGTCAAATCTTGTAGGATTGTCGTATTTATTTTAGAATACAGAATATATTGTAATTATCACCTAAAGCAGAGAATTAACTTAAAAAGAAAAAATATATGGTGGTACATTGGTGCTTGCTTATGAAGTTGTGAGATTGATGGGGTCAAAATACCAGTTGTTACTCTTACACTTGGAAGAGTGAGCAAGATTATTGACACATTTCAGTTCTAATTTAATTTGTTTTTTCCCCAGAATATTATATGCACAATTTTGTTACTTACTATGATCTTGTTTAATCTATTAAGTGTTCAGCAATACATCTGAGATATGATTAATTGATGCATGCTTTTTAATTATCGTGATTTTCATTATTCAAGGTCAGATGTAATGTTTTGGAGTGGGTTGTGTCATTAATTTGACTCTTGTCACTTAACTGGGGCAGCACGGTGGCGTAGCAGTAGAGCTACTACCTCACAGCGCCAGAGACCCGGGTTCCATCCTGACTATGGGCGCTGTCTGTAAGGAGTTCGTACATTTTCCCCATAACTTGCGTGGGTTTCCTCCGAGATCTTCGGTTTCCTCCCACACTCCAAAGACGTACAGGTTTGTAGGTTAATTGGCCTGGTATAAATGTAAATTATCCATAGTGTGTGTAGGGTAATGTGAATGTGCGGGAAGCACTGGTCGGCACGGACTCGGTGGGCCGCAAGGCCTGTTTCCGCGCTGTATCTCTGAACTAAATAAACTTAAAAACTAAACACATACTAAATGTTGTTAATTTTCTTGACCATTTGTGTGAAATTGATTACAGTATGTTGTGAGATATTTTACACCAATCATTCCTTTGAATGTCCAGTAGAGCAATGTGAATTGAATTTGAATACATTTAAAACGTATAGACTTATTCTCTTTTTGTTTCTCGTTTAACAGCTCCACCGTAGCTCAGCCTTCTGAGATGCCCCCATCTCCACTGGTATGGGAGTAAGTGGAAGAAACTACTGATGACAAATATTTTAGGTTCTCACTGGAGTCTAAATTTGCAGTACCATTTATGTCGGGACAAGTGTGTAATTTTACTTATAAAATTTTTAAAAATTAAAATAAACCACTGATAATTGTAAAGAATATACTTTTAGGAATATGCTGGACTTGTATTTTTTAGGGATAAAATTGGTGGTTGTGCTTTAAAATAAAGCAGCTTTGGCAGGAGCTGCACAGTTTGTATGTATTTATGGAACTTTGTGCAGTCTTCGCTTTTTGGCTTTGGGTGAGGGGAGGGAGGGGGGATTAACAAAAGCTGCACTAACTGAACTAGTCTTGACATTGAAGTGGGACAAGGAGGAGGCATGTACAGGATCTCTTAAGGAATCAGTGCTGTTCCCATCTATTCCTGAAGACACTTTTTACCAAGGCTGGTTGAGAAAGCAAAGTCTGTGCTGACCAATCATGAAGTTGATCAATTCTATAGCTTCTCTTCAGAGCTGACAGTGGTTTGCTGTTGTCGTAATACATTGTGCTTAGAAAGAGATGGAGTGAGTGTGGGTTTATCACTAGCAAAAGTAACTTATGTTCCCCAGTCCCTTAATTATATTTAACCATTTTTTGAAACATTTTTTCTTTCCGCAGTTAAACCTTGAGCATGCATCATCCCACATCACTTGTGTATATATATATCCAGTGTTGGGTAGATTTTACAAGTCTTGACAATACTGTATAGAGGAATTAGCTTGCACATTTTAGGTCTGTGAAATATTCTGTAAAAGTTATTTTCTGCACTGGACAGTGTAACAGGAAAAAAACGGCAGCACATAGGCGATTATGTTAATTGTGTCTTGTGACTTTAGGCAGAATTG
Source organism: Malacoraja senta (assembly GCA_038087875.1). Classification (NCBI taxonomy): domain Eukaryota; kingdom Metazoa; phylum Chordata; class Chondrichthyes; order Rajiformes; family Rajidae; genus Malacoraja; species Malacoraja senta. The sequence goes on from CM075982.1 coordinate 28,713,312, forward strand.
TGGAACTGTTGATCCGAAACATCACAGTAGTGCAGAGTTTATATATCCTTTCTGACAATTCCTTATCTACTGGAACACTGAACTATCCTGTGTATATGTATATATGAACAGAAATTGAAGGCTCTACCTCCAGGAGTGTACAACTTGGTTTGTTTACCTCCACGTTTTTTTAAAAAACAATTCAGCGTGGGGATTTAAAACTTGAATGTCCCTTCCAGCTTTTATATTTAAGGAAAAAAAAAGTTTTTCACACGTACGAAGGAACCTTTATGGATTGTCTTAAATACGCAATTGTGTTCAAAGCTGAGAATATGACCCCAGGCTCGGTCATCAATACTTGACTGTTAATTAACTGTAGTTCATATCTGTATTTAGCATTGGACTCTTGCTGTGAGTGACCCAGAGCAAAGGTGTACACAGATTTAAAAATAGGTCCCTAATGTTTTGTTTCTTTTGAAATTTTCACTTTAAATGGCTTGCTGTGGCAGAATCTTTGTGCTGGAAATTGCATCTATTTACAATTAGGAACAACGAGGGGATTTTATGAATTTTTTTGAAAAAGTTTTAAAGCCCCCAAAGCTTTAACAATAAACTAAGGCTTGTATTGAATTCTGTTTTCAGTAAACGGGGGCAAAAAAAAATACTGAGAGCCTGCTGAGAAACCCGTTTCAAGACTTCTCCTGAAGTTCATCATCCTATGTGACACATTTGCCGGTCACTTTGTACAATGTAGATTTGAAGTACAGTGGTGGAAATTCATTAAATGTGATATTTAAAAAAAATCTGTGGTATTAGTCAATTTGTACTCCTGTATATTCAAACACAAGACCTCGACTTCTAATTCCCCCCTATGATTGTAATTAAACGTTAATTCTCACACATGCATCATTGAGTAAAAGATTTTCCCTTAAGTTTGGTTGTCTTCTGTAATGAGCTGCATAAAACATTTTCGTGTTGCTTCATTCATATACTCCAGATTTTCATACGTCCTTTCTGTGAACAGATTTTAAAACCACGACTGCACCTTTACAGAACCCTTTGAGAGGAATGAATGGTAAAATAATGCAGATTTGTTTTTGTTCCTCGGATTGAACTGAGGAAGATTGGTTATGGATTACAACCAGTAAATCAAAAATTAACTCCAAATAGAAAATGAGCTATCTATTCGGACAAAATTTTTTCATTATGTTCGCAGACTTGTTAGTTGTAATATAGCATATTTGGGGTTTATTCATTACCAAAGATTTGCCTTGAATAACTATTTATAGTGAAATAAACACTTTTACAAAGAAATTAAATGACTTTGATATTAAACCACAAATGAAAATCGCAGGCATCTATTAAAAATCGAAAACCCCGGAAGTACTTTGCAGGATGGCAGGCATCTGAGAAATAGTGTTAACAATTTGAGTCATTGACCTTTCGTCAGAACTTTCCAGAAGCACTAACTTTGCCACAAATTTAATTTCAATAAATACTGAAATTGGCTTTGGTTTAGTATTGTCCTGTGTACCGAGGTACAGTGAAAAGCTTTGTTTTGCATGGGATCCAATCAAATCAGATAACACTGCACATGAACGCAACCAGGTCAATCCCAACTACAACAGGTAGAACAAAGGGGAGGATGCAGAGTGCAGAATATAATTCTCAGCATTATAGCGCCCCAATAGACAATAGGTGCAGGAGTAGGCCATTCGGCCCTTCGAGCCAGCACCGCCATTCAATGTGATCATGGCTGATCATCCACAATAAATACCCCGTTCCTGCCTTCTCCTCGTATCCCCTGACTCCGCTATCTTCAAGAGCCCTATCTAGTCTCTCTTGAACGTATCCAGAGAACCGGCCTCCACCGCCCACTGAGGCAGAGAATTCCACAGACTCACAACTCTTTGTGTGGAAAAAGTGTTTCCTCATCTCCGTTCCAAATGGCTTACCCCTTATTCTTAAACTGTGGCCCCTGGTTCTGGACTTCCCCCAACATCGGGAACATGTTTCCTGCCTCTAGCGTGTCCAAACCCTTAATAATCTTATATATTTCAATAAGAGTCCCTCTCATCCTTCTAAATTCCAGAGTGTACAAGCACAGCCGCTCCATTCTCTCAGCATATGACAGTCCCGCCTTCACCAGTTCCATAGATAATGTCTGAAGTCTGCAATGGGGAGGAGATGAATCAGAAAGTACTCCATCTTATGGAAGGACCATTCAGAAGCCTGAAAACAGAGGGGAAGAAGCTGTTCCTGAATGTGGTGAATCACAGTACTGTGAGCAATTTTGGGCACCATATCTGAGGAAGGATGTGCTGGCCCTGGAGAGGGCCCTGGGGAAGTTTACAAGAATGATCCCAGAAATGAGTCGATTAACTTATGAGCGTTTGATGGCACTGGGCCTGTACTCGCTGGAGTTTAGAAGAATGAGAGGGGACCTTGTTGAAACTTACAGAATAGTGAAAGGCTTGGATAGAGTGGATGTGGAGAAGATGTTTCCACTAGTGGGAGAGTCTAGGACTAGAGGTCATAGCCTCAGAATTAAAAGACGTTCCATTAGGAAAGAAATGATACGGGATTTCTTTAGCCAGAGGGTGGTGAATCTGTGGAATACTTTTCCACTGAAGGCTGTGGAAGCCATTGGATATTTCTAAAGCAGTGATAGATTCTTGATTAGTAAGGGTGTCAGGGGTTATGGGAGAAGGCAGGAGAATGGGGTTAGGAGGGAGAGATAGATCAGCCATGATTGAATGGCGGAGTAGACTTGATGGGCCGGCTGACCTAATTCTGCTCCTATTACCTATGACCTTAAGATAGGGAACCTGCTCGCTGCATTTTTGCCAGTATGGAACTGTAAATCTGATATTAATGCATAGACTGGTGGCGTGACAGTTGGTTTATTGGTTCTCAGCAACTAACCCAGTAACCTAACTGTCACACCACCAGTCTATGCAGTAAAATAATGATGGGCTCAAAACTGCTGGAATATTGTGAAAAACCCTGCTGGTTTACTAAAATCCTGAAATAAATCAGCTGCCCGCACTCATTCCTGCCTACTTTACTCCATGTTCCCAGCAATGCTGTTGATTCTTAACCGCTTTCTGAGGTGGCCTGGCAAATCAGTTAGTTGGGTCGTAGCCACCACATTAAAGGAGAAAATCAGATGTCACTCCAGTTGACATTGTGCCAAATGTGGGCAAGGAAGCTTTACTGTCATCTACTTTTGTCCCTTGGGTGATGTGTCAGTGGTGCTCCATGTTAAAACAAGACTTGGAACATGCACTGAAAATAACAATGGCACAGCGTTATCTGGGTGAAGTCTTCAAGGTCCTTCAGCAAGAGTACCCAAAAGCATCATTGGCACAGTTAAGTAATGACCATTTCTCAGTGCTCAAAGGAATCGTACTGTTCCCTTGACAGAGCATGCCACTGTCTGGTTTATTATTTCCACAATTTGATGGCAACTCCAAAGTCGGGGATAGGTGTGGTATCTTAATGATTATGTTGCTGGAATAATGATACAGATGTATGATTTCAAATTCCACCAGAGCATAGATGTAGAACCGTGTAGCACAGGAACGGACCCTTCAACCCACAACATCATGCCAAGTTAAACTGGGCTATTTAAATTGCGCAATGAAATAAAACTGCAATAGAAAATGTACTGTGGCCATAAAACATGGGGTTTACAAGTAAAACCATTTGGTTCATTAATGTGTTTTGGGGCAGAGCCTGAATTCCAGGCCCGAGCCCAGTGGACTGATGGGTTTGGATAGAGTTGGGTGTGCATTATGATAGAAAGATAGAGTTAGGATCAGATCAGATCAGGGGGTGTGTGCCTGCCCTACTTTGGTACTTTATCCAGGACAGGATCATGCTTAGTAGTATCTCACGCTCTTAGCTCTCGAGGTAATTTTAATGGGTTTTTTAGGCAGAGTAATATGATTATTTATTGTGATTATCAATAACCTGTGATTATTTATTGTGGTTAAGAACAGGAACGGATACATTTAAGTACTCGTCGAGTTACGATACGATGGAACTTTATTTATCCAGGAGGGAAATTTATCTGCCAACAGACATAAAACACAAATTACATGAACATGAAATTAAAGTGACGAGTGGAAAGGATTGGGGATGTGCAAAGATTTGGGTAGGGGAGTCAGTCTACGATGACAGAAGGGGGAGGAGTTGTAGTTTGATGGCCACAGGGAAGAAGGATCTCTTGTGGCGTTCTGTACTGCATCTTGATGGAACCAGTCTGTTCAGGTTTGCAATGATGGGATCAGTCTCTATTAATTCTACACCCAAACATGTTTATATCTTGGGGAAGGAAACCACTATTTCATGCAATTTCAAATCACAATGGTTCACAGAGTCATGCAGTATTTCAGCTTGCCTACAACAACCAACATGTCCCATCTACCTGTCTGCATTTGGCCCATATCCCTCTAAACCTGTCCTATCCATGTACCCGTCTAATTGTTTCTTAACATTGCAATAGTCCCTACCTCAACTAATTTATCTGTCAGCTCATTCCATACACCCACCGCCATTTGTGAAAAAATTGCCTCTCAGATTCCTATTACATCTTTCCCTCTTCACCGTAAACCTATATCCTCTGGTTCTCAATTCCCGTACTCTGGGCAAGAGACTCTGTGCGTCTACCCAATTTATTCCTCTCATGATTTTTGATTTTTCACTTTTAATTGTTTTCTGAAAAGGCCAAGCTAGCCATTTAGATTAAGGGCAGTTAGGGATGGGGAAATATAGTGCCTTGCGTATGGTGCCCAGTTAAAAAT
>CM075982.1:28718298-28744573 GCA_038087875.1 Malacoraja senta
AATTAAGCTGATTCTAAATTTTCTAAAGTACTTACCCGATGTGTTGGAATTTTAAATGTAATTCAAGTTCTCAAGATTTGGCTTGAGGTTCGGGACACCCTGTTAAAATGAAAATTCTGAAGGTCTGAGTATTTTGTTTCAAAATGAATGGCTCTTTTTATGGGTGGTTTATAATGTTTTAAAGGCCTGAGGGAGTAATATTTTGCTGAAGCTGAGAATGCAAAGTATTTGATTCAGTAGAGATTTGAATTTCAACTTCTTGGTATTGAGGGAGTGCAGTGTAGGTTCACCAGGTTAATTCCTGGGATGGCAGGACTGACATATGATGAAAGAATGGATCGACTGGGCTTATATTCACTGGAATTTAGAAGGATGAGAGGGAATCTTATAGAAACATATACAATTCTTAAGGGTTTAGACAGGCTAGATGCAGGAAAAATGTTCCCCATGTTGGGGGAGTCCGGAACCAGGGGTTACAGTTTAAGAATAAGGGGTAGGCCATTTAGGACTGAGATGAGGAAAAACTTTTTCAGCCAGAGAGTTGTGAATCTGTGGTATTCTCTGCCACAGAAGGCAGTGGAGGCCAATTGACTGGATGTATTCAAGAGAGACATAGCTCTTAGGGCTAACAGAATCAACGTATATGGGGAAGAAGCAGGAACAAAGTACTGATTCTGGTGATCAGCCATGAATGGCGATGCTAGCTCGAAAGGCCGAATGGCCTACTCCTGCACCTACTTTCTATGTTTCTATGTAACTTGCATATAAGTTTCTCGGAGCATGGCATTTTGGATAAGTCTGCTGAATGGCCCACCTGTATGCTAGGGATCTTCCAACCTACCTCTTTGCAGATGGTGGGCTTTCTCTCTGTAACTGTAATGCTTCAATGCTATAATGCTATATTCTGCACTCTGGGTTGGTTGGTAGGTTTGCAAACAACACCGTAATTTGCAGAGTTGCAGACAGTGAGGAAGATTGTCAAGGTGTACAGTGGGATACAGATCAGCTACAGAAATGGGCAGCCAAGTATGAGACTTGATTGTACTCGTGTATAGAATGAGTTATAAGCTGTTGAGCCTCACGTAGGGAAGCTCTTGGAGGATTCTTCGGGATATGATTTACTCCCCTTTGCAAGAGAGTGGGTTAATTAGGGGCAGCATGCACATGGCACATGACTGATCTGCTTCATCACCTCCTCAAAAGACTCGATGAGGCGATGGCGATGAAAGTTGTCTATATTGATTTCAATTAGACATTTGATAAAGTCCCTCAAGGTAGCTGATCCAGAAGATTAAGATGCATGAGATCCATGGAAATTTGATTGGATTCAGAACTGGTTTACTTATAGAAGACAGAGGGTTGTGGTGGAGTAGATGGGTTGGTTAGTAGATATAAGTCATAAGGTCATGTGATAGGAGCAGATTTAGGCCTTTTGGCCCATCAAGTCTACTCCGCCATTCAACATGGCTGATCTATTTCCTTCCTAACCCCATTCTCCTGCCTTCTCCCCATAACACCCTGACACTCGTACCATTCAAGAATCTATCCATCTGCCTTAAAAAATATCCATTGATGGCCTCCACAGCCTCTGGGACAATGAACTCCACAGATTCACCATTCTCTGACTAAAGAAATTCCTCCTCATCTCCTTGAAGGAATGTCCTTTAATTCTGAGCCTATGACCTCTAGTCCTAGACTCTCCCACTAGTGGAAACATCCTCTCAACATCCACCCTATCCAAGTTTGGAGACAACACCAAAATTGGCAGAGTTGCAGGCAGTGAGGAAGGCTGTCCAGATGTACAGTGATATACAGACCAACTACAGAAATGGGCAGAGAAATGGCAGACAGAGTTTAATCTGAGCAGTTATGAGATGTTGCATTTTGGGAGGTTGAATGTAAAGAGAAAGTATACAGTTGATGGTAAGACCTTTAACAGAATTGATACCACACAGAGATCTTGGGATCCAAGAACCATATCTCCCTGAAAATGGCAACACACGTAGATGTGTTAAGGAAGATGTATAGTACATCTAAGCCCCCCCCTTCCTAGAACCGGGGGGGGGGGGGGGGCTCCTATCACATGACCTTATGACTTATATCTACTAACCAACCCATCTACTCCACCACAACCCTCTGTCTTCTATAAGTAAACCATCCTCTCAACATAGGGTGGATGTTGAGAGGATGTTTCCACTAGTGGGAGAGTCTAGGACTAGAGGTCATAGGCTCAGAATTAAAAACTAGAGGACATAGCTCTAAAATGAGAGGGGCAAAGTTCAAAGGTGATGTGTGGGGAAAGTTGTTTTACGCAATGGCGAGTGCCTGGAACACGCTGCCAGTGGTAGTGACAGGAGGCAGATGCGATAGTGGCATTAATAGAGGTTTTTAGATGGGGACATGAATATCCAAGGAATGGCGGTTTATGGATCATGTGCAGGCAAAGGAGATTAGTTTAACTTGGGATCATGATCAGCACAGACGTTGTGGGCCGAAGGGCCAGTTCCTGAGCTGTACTGTCCTATGATTTGATTTGACTGGCTAGCACGCAGGCAAAATATTTCTACTGCATCTTCGCACATGTGACAATAATAACTCAATGCCAAGGCCTTGGTGCAGGATTTCGACCTGAAACGTTGACTTTTCCTTATCTCCCACAGATGCCGCTCAACCTGCCGAGCTCCTCCAGCATATTGTTTGTTACTAGTACGTACCAAAATGTATTGTTTATTTTATTTAGTTTAGTGATGCAGGCCCTTTAGCCCACCGAGTCCATGCCAACCAGCGATCACCGCACATTAAACACAATTCTATACACTAGGGACAATTTACATTTACACCAAGCCAATTAACCTACAAACCTATACGCCTCTGGAGTGTGGGAGGAAACCAAAGATCTCGGAGTAAACCCACGCAAGTCACAGGGAGAATGTACAAACTCCTTACAGACAGCACCCGTAGTCAGGATCGAACCCGGGTCTCTGGCACTGTATGGCAGCAACTCTACTGCTGCGTCACCATGATGCCCCCTTCTCTAAGGAATGAATATAGACGAGGAAGAATCAGAGATGGCAGAAGATGGCAGAGAGTTATATGCAGGAGGGGATTAGAGGAGGGGGATAAGTAAAACTTAATTCAATGTCTATTGTGCATTCTTAATATTTTTTTAGATTGTGTCATTATTGCTGGACAGATTATAGAACTAGTCATTGCAATTGAAACAAACATCTGATCCAAACTAAGAGGCTTTTGTAATATTCTTTATCCCACTGACTCCAGTTCCAGTAAATTATCTGAGTTTTATCCAGTGTAACGTTGCATATCATGATGGTCCGCATAACACTTTGTATCCAATGGTCGCAATTGCAGAAGACACTATTTTCATTATTTGGAACAATGGAGGATCTGTAGCATGTTAAGAGAGAATCAAGAGTGTTTTATCATATTACAAAAACGGAACAATTAAATTCTTACTTGCAGCAGCACAACACGTTTTAAAATCAGTACTCAATAGATTAGATCATTTTTTTAAATTCAGTAAATACAAAACCCAATATTAGTGCAAAACGCAACAGTCCAAAGTCCCTAATGCACAAAGGGACTGGGTTGGAGTTTAGTTGGAGTTTGTAGTGTTCAGTAGCCTGACAGTTGTTGAGAAGCTGTTCCTGAACCTGGAGGTTGTGGTTAGCAGATTGCACCTTTCCGATTGCAGAAGTGAAATGAGAGCATGGCCTTGGTGGTGTGTCATCATCATCCTTGATGATGCTGGCTGCCTTTTTGAGGCAGCACCTTCTATAGATTCCTTTGATGGTGGGGAGGTCAGAACCATAATGGATCGGGCGTGTTCAGCACTTTTTGTAATTATCTTTGTTCCTGGTTTGTTTGAATTGCCGAAACTGGCCATGATGCGTCAATATTGTCTCTTCCATACACCTGCAGAAGTTCAGGAGAGTATTTGTCGACCTACCAAACCTCCTTAATCTTCTAAGGAAGTAGAGATGATAATGATGGGCTTTCTTTAAGATTGCATCAATGGGCTCAGGACAGATCTTCAGAGGAATGCACGCACAGGAACTTGACGTCTCCAGCAACAGCCAGTCGATGAGGGCAGGTTTGTGGAACCTCAGCCTTCCTCTTCTAAAGTCAACAATTAGTTCCTAGTTTCACTGACGTTGGGAACAAGGTTGTTGTTCTGGTACCATTCAGTCAGATGATCAATCTCCCTCATATTATTTGTTATATTTGTCATATTCCTCGGTAGTATATAATCCTCGTTAGTATAATGATTAGTATATGCTCGTCTGTCACACGGGAGACCGGGTTTAAATTTCCTGACAGGGACATGACGTTTGAGGTCGAGTAGGCTAGGACTCTATTCTTGGAGCACAGGAGGATGAGGGGTGATCTTTTGGAGGTGTATAAAATCATGTGAGAAATAGATTGAGTAGATGCACAGAGTCTCTTGCCCAGACTAGGTGAATCAAGTCAAGAGAGTTTATTGTCATGTGTCCCAGATAGGACAATGAAATTCTTGTTTGCTGCAGTACAACAGAATATTGTAAGCATAAATACAGAACAGTTCAGTTCAATATACACATAAATAAACAGATAAAGTGCAATAGGCTGTTATAGTTCAGAGTCTGTTTGTTGGCGAGTTTAATAGCCTGATGGCTGTGGGGAAGCGGCTGTTCCTGAACCTGGATGTTGCAGATTTCCGGCTCCTGTACCTTCTACCCGATGGTAGCGGAGAGATGAATATGTGGCCAGGATGGTATGGGTCCTTGATGATGTTGGCAGCCTTTTTGAGGCAGCGACTGTGATAGATCCCTTCGATGGTGGGGAGGTCAGAGCCGATGATGGACTGGGCAGTGGTCACAACTTTCTGCATTCTTTTCCGCTCCTGGACGCTCACGTTGCCGAACCAAGCCACGATGCAACCAGTCAGCATGCTCTCTACTGTGCACCTGTAGAAGTTCGAGAGAGTCCTCTTTGACATCCGACTCTTCGTAATCTTCTCAGGAAGTAGAGGTGCTGATGTGCTTTCTTTATAATTGCATCAGTGTGCTGGGACCAGGAAAGATCTTCGGAAATATGCACGCCCAGGAATTTGAAGATCTTGACCCTTTCCACCATTGTCCCGTTGATATCCTACCCCTTCCAAAGTCCATAAAGTTCCTTGGTTTTGCTGATGTTGAGAGCCAGGTTATTGTGCTGGCACCATTTGGTCAATCGGTCGATCTCACTTCTATACTCTGACTCGTCCCCACCAGAGGACATGGGTTTAGGGTGAAGGGAAAAAGATTTAATAAGCATCTGAGGGGTCACATTTTCACACAAAGGGTGGTGGGTGTATGGAACAAGCTGCCAGAGGAAGTAGAGGAGGTAGTTGAGGCTGGGACTATCCCAACATTTAAGAAACAGTTAGACAGGTACATGGTTAGAACAGGTTTGGAGGGATATGGACCAAACGCGGGCAGGTGGGCCTAGTGTAACAGGGACATGTGTGGGCAAGTTGGGCCATAGGGCATTTCCACGCTATATCCCTCTCTGACTATATAATCCCTCATAATTTTCCATAGATTGTCCAACAATGGTGGTTCATCGGCGAATTTAGAGATGGAGTTGGAACTGCGTTTGGCTATACCCTCATGGGTAGCGAGTGAGTAGAGCAGGGGGCTGAGCACACAGTCTGAGGTGCACCTGTGTTGATGGTAATTGAGGAGGAAGTGTTGTTACCAATTTGTGTTCTGTTGATGAGGAAGTCGATGATCTAGATTTGTGCTCAACATCCATCTGTTTACAGAGCAAAAGTTACACAAGCATCTGCAGATGATGGTTCACAAAAATAGACACAAGGTGCTGGAGTCAGGCAGCAGCTCTGGAGAACATGGACCATTCTTTAGACTTTAGCGATACAGCACAGAACGGGCCCTTCAGCCCAGCAAATCCGTGCCGACCTACAATCCCCGGACACTAACACTATCCGACACACTAGGGATGATGTTACTGAAGCCAATTGACCTAGAAACCTGTACACCTTTGGAGCGCGAGAGGAAATCAGAGCACCAGGAGAAACTCCATGCAGTCGAAGGGAGAACGTACAAACTCCACACAGACGGTACCCATCGTCAGAATCGAACCTGTGTTTTTGGCACTGTAAAACAGCAATTCTACAGCTGTGCAACTATGCTGCCCTTCTTCAGAGCATCTGCCTAAATGAGCTGACCATAACATTTTCAATATTTAACCATTCACAAAGAATTTAGTTTTATATTGTGGAGAAGCAGGTGCTGTGCAATGTGTTAAATCAGCAAAACATCTTTTATTGAGCAATCTGACCAAACTACAATTAGATGTAACGTGTGGTTTGAATGTGTGCAATTAAGCACTGATTTTTCAGCAGAGCATGAGGCAGTCATCAGCCAGATTACTAGTGTTTGCTTCAGCCATAAGAAATTGAATTGTTGCTTCAACACCCATTTATTTCAGGGCTCGAAATTAGCGGTTGCCGGGTGCCATTGACCACAGAAAGTGCCCCCGGGCAACCTAAACGGCGACTCATTTTGCCCGGCTTGGCACCCAAATACTGGTTTATACCGGTACACGCAATAAACTGGAGTAACTCGCGGGTCAGGCAGCATCTCCGGCGAATAGGAACGTGACGTTTCGTGTCGGCGGCTGTACTCCACTAGTATCTTTGATTGCGGGTCAAAGATACTAGGTGCGTGGTGACGAAGGTTCGGGGCGAATGACGGGCCCCGAACAGCGGCAACAGCTGCCCAGACAGCGGCTCCACCGCCTCCTCCTCCTGCCCCTAGCCCGGCGGAAGGAGGCCTCCCTCTCACTCCCTCCCCCCCCCCCCCCCCCCTCCTCCCGGCCTCGGCGTGCGGGAGGGGTGTTTTGAAAGCGCCTTTTGCGGATTTGCCATCAGCGGCTCCTATCGCCCTGATAACGGTCGCTGCTTGCAACTCCGCTAACGCCGCTTTCAAACCAACCCCTCTCGCACGCCGAGGCCGGGAGGAGGGAGAGAGAGGGAGGTCTCCTTCCGCCGTCTGAAGCAGCTGCACCAAAGATCCTACAGCTATAGGATCTTTGAGCTGCACCGCTCGGCCCCGCACCTTGCTGTCGGCTGGCGGAGGAGGGGAGGCGGTGGCGAGGAGTTCCCAACCACCACCCCCTTTGGCGGCGGCACTTTAGCGTTGGACAGGGACGGCCAAGGCAGCAGGGCAATGTTGTCCGAGGAGCGCTGATCTTCCTTCCTCCCCACCTCCTCTGCCCCATCCTCCCCCTCTTTCTCTCTCTCTCTCTCTCTCTCTCTCTTGTACGCCCCCCTCCACCCCTCTTATCCTGGGACCCCTCCTCTCCATCCCGCACTGATCCCCATTCTCTCCTCTATTCAGTCCTCACTGACATCCCCTGTGCTCCCCTCACCATCTACCCCCCCCCCAATCTATTCATCACCCTACCCACCTTGCATTGATTCTCCTGCCACCGCCCCCATCCATCCTACACTGGTCCCCCAATTCATCCTGTACTGACCCCCCTTCCCAATCCATCCTGCACTTCTCCCCCCATTCGTACTGCACTGATCCTCCATTCATCCCGTACTGACCCACCCTCCATTTACCCTGCACCAATCCCCCCATCCATCCTGTAGTGATCTCCCCATTCATCTTTTACTGATCCCCCATTCATCCTGTACTGATCCCCTCATTCATCCTGTAGTGATCCCCCAATCATCCTGCATAGACCCTCCGATCCACACTGTCCTGACCCCCTCCATTCATCCTGTGCTGACCCCCCCCATCCATCCTGTACTGATCCCCCCATTCAAGGAGAATGGGGGGAACAGTCTGAAGAAGGGTTTCGACCCGAAACGTTGCCTATTTCCTTAGCTCCATAGATGCTGCCTAACCCGCTGAATTTTTCCAGCATTTTTGTCTACCCTCATTCATCCTGTACTGAACCCCCATTCATCCTATACTGAACCCCCCCATCCATCCCATACTGATCCCCCCATTCAACACCACTGACATCCCCCGTGCTCTCCCCTCACAACTTTACATACTCCAACCAACACGTACTGATTCACCTGCCTCAATCCATCCATTCCGCACAGATTGCCTTCTCAACCCCCCCCCCCCCCCCGCCATCTATCCACCAGCACTGATTCACACACACCCTGACCCTATTGTGCTTCATGGTCTTCAGAGCGAACATTGATTATATTTGATAACGGAATGTAATCAAATGTGTTTTAATTCCCAATGTTATTATTTGTTTTAACACCTTTAAACATATTACCAAAAGAACATTTGCTGTAGTTATGTCCTTTGGCCATCTCTTGTCAGTTAGTGTAATGTTTAACCTGTCAGATGGGTATAGTCGGTTTTAACAGCTATTATCCTAAAATGCCTTTAGAAATTTCCTTGCAACCTGTATATTTTGTTATGGATAAATTATGTGGGAAGCCAGAGTGTTTCTGTGCAAATAGCAATAACGACCCATGCTATGGCCATGTCATGGTAATTTTCGGTCCTTCACAGAAAACATGCTTGCATCAATCTGTAGTGTGCATGGTTAAGCATATATGTTACCATGGTCCAGGATTTATTGACGCAGGTTGATCATATGCTGAACTTTTGTTTGGAAGTGGAAAGAACCACATTTTTGTTTGGAAGTGGAAAGAACTAATATAAATTGCATTAATTGCAATGTGTAAAAAGAGTTGAGATATTGTATTATAATTTTGCTGCATGTCATTGTGGTATATATCATGTCTTGATTGGTTAATATGTTTAGTTTGTGAGTTATTTGAAGCAGAAATAATATGTGAATGTAGACAAAAGTGCTGGAGAAACTCAGAGGATGCGGCAGCATCTATGGAGCGAAGGAAATAGGCAACGTTTCGGGACAAAACCCTTCTTCAGACTGATGGGTTTCGGCCTGAAACGTTGCCTATTTCCTTCGCTCCATAGATGCTGCTGCACCTGCTGAGTTTCTCCAGCACTTTTGTCTACCTTTGATTTTCCAGCATTTGCAGTTCCTTCTTGAACATAATATGTAGCAATGTTACAAAAATTTTGAGATTTAAAAAATAAAGTCTGCAATTTATCCCATCAGATAAAGCATAAAAAGAAGTTTAATTTGACACTTAATTCACTTTCATATCTTCAGTATTAAAAAAGTTATGGCCATTATCATACTCAGAAATTAGCATCTAGTTCCCTATTGCTTTTCCATTGACTTAACACAAAAGCTGTGATCGAGGACAGTTAAAAGCCCATAACTTTCTTAAAGATTATGGTAACTGTAAGAAATTTTCAGGTGTTATAGATTGAAGCATTCTGAAACAAATATGAAACAATCTTACTTCGAAGACATGAAAGTAAAGCATATAATTAGTTAGTTACCTAATTGTAGCTAATTACTAAATTCAATTACTAGATCTAAACATCTATCAATTTCTTAAGAATAGATTAACATTTTTAAATAGCCTAAGTGTCCAAATAACATTCACACAATAATTCACAATATAACATAATTTTTAAATCTAATTTTCATGAATTTACAGGCCAAATGGAAGGAATTGAATGTTTAATACCTGTAAATTAATGGGGATTTAATTCATTTTGCGAGTGAGAATTTCTGGAACGCGATCTTTTGGAACGTTCATTTGCGGTGAATTTAACCCCGTATTGGCATGAAAAATACTGCCGTTAATTCGGGGAATAAAATCACCGTGTCGCATGACAATGTGAATTAAAGGCTTCTTAAGAAGCACTTTTATACATTTAAAGAAAGCACTTTCGTTTACCTGTCCATTGTGTGAAATCCGTCCCCGTTATTGGCGTTGACGCTTCAGGAGCTGCTTTTAAAATGACTCTAGCGCTGACATTGACGATTTAATTTTTAAAAAAAATTCACAAAATGGCGGTAGGAACGATTTTGTCAGCGAAGTTTTGTACTCCAACAAAATATTTCCAGGACAAGCGAGGATAAACCGCGTTTTAACTCCGCCCCCCCTTAAAGGCGCCAAAATCGCGCACACGGCCTGTGGCAGAATTACAGCGCGACTGAAGGTAAGTTTTGTAACATACCTATAATATGTGAATGCTTCATTGAGCATAATTCCGACTGGTAACTACGCACTTCGTCCGAGCACATTATCGCACGCGTCATGCAAACCGTCTTCAATGACCACCTAAACTGTCATTTGGCAACCTAAAAAGCTGTCAAGGTTGCCCGACTGGCAACAGGGAAAAAAAGTTAAGCGAGAGCCCTGTATTTAATACTGAAGGTAATTCCTGCTGATTTAGTCTTCATACTTTTAAGGGCCTGTCCCACTGTACAAGGTAATTCAAGTTCTCCCGAGTTTTCCCCTGATTCGAACTCGGAGAATGTCCCGAGCGGGTCCGTAGGAGTTCGTGGATGTCTCGTAGCGGCTCGTACGAGTAAAAAGGAACAATCTTTTTCATCATGAGTATTTTTTTGCTCGTGGACATTTTTCACAGTGTTGAAAAAACGTCACGAGTTTACCGGATTTCCCGAGTACCTACCGTTACTCGTACGAGCCGCTACGAGACATCCACGAGCTCTTACGGACCCGCTACGGACATTCTCCGAGTTCGAATTGGGGGAAAACAAGGGAGAACTCTTGAATTACCTCATACAGTGGGACAGGCCCTTTAGGCTTTAGAGATGCAGCATGATAACAGGCCCTTCGGCCCACCGAGTCCTCACTGATCTACACTAATACTATCCTGCACTCTAGGGACAATTTACACAAGCTGATTAACCTACATCTTTGGAGTGTGGGATAAAACCAGAGCATCTGGAGAAAACCACGCGGTCACAGGGAGAATGTACAAACTCAATACAGACAGCACCCGTAGTCGGATCAAACCTGGGTCTCTGGTGTTGTATGGCAGCAACTCTACTCTGCCGCACACATGCAAAAGTAAATCAAAACAGTCAACAGTTTGTTTTGCTTTTTTCAGAGCAGTATGAATTCCCTAGGTCTATACTGACGGCCTTCCTTTATGCAGATATCAACATTTTTGGACTATTGAACTGCGGGAAAACATCATGGTCCTTTTTCCCTTGGACATGGTGGTACTTCCAATGTCTTGTGTTTATGGTTACTTAGCTCCTTGATATCCTGTCCATTTTCATCAAACCAGCCTGGTGATGCATGGTAGAGAAGCCAAGAGCCCCTTCACTGGTGTCAAATATAATGGCCTGCAGGGCAGCTGTTGGCTGGGAGTCCTCAGATTGTTTGTGAGTTGTTGCCTCAACAGGTTTGACTGGACAATAATTAGTTGAGAAGTTATAGGTAACAGTGAGGGTACGGTACATCTTTGTCCCTCCCGGTACGGTACATCTATGCACTCCAAGCCGGTTCGAATCCCGCTTGGAGTGCATATTGTCGTTGTGTCCTTGGGCAAGACACTTCACCCACCTTTGCCTGCGTGTGAATGTGTGTGAATGCGTGTGAGTGATTGGTGGTGGTCGGAGGGGCCGTAGGCGCAGATTAGCAGCCACGCTTCCGTCAGTCTGCCCCAGGGCAGCTGTGGCTACAGAAGTAGCTCACCACCACCGAGTGTGACTGAGGAGTGAATGAATAATGCGATGTAAAGCGCCTTGAGTATTAGAAAGGCGCTATATAAATCCAATCCATTATTATTATTATTATTAACATGCAATCTAATGTGCCAGTGTCTGCACCAGGGGTGTTGCTTTGAGGCATTTGCCTGTCCTCCTTGGTTCTGATGAGCAATCGCCAAATATTTTGTGAGCAGAAGGGTCCCTACTCCTTCTTTAAACTTTAGAGATACAGCACGGAAACGATCCCTTTGGCCCACGAAGTCCACACTGACCAGCAATCGTCCCTTACACTAGCACTACCCTACACACTAGGGAGAATTTACAATTTAATCAAAGCCAATTAACCTGTAAACCTGTACGTCTATGAAGTGTGGGAGGAAACCGGTGCACCCAGAGAAAACCCACGTGGTAACAGGGAGAACGTACAAACTCCATATAGACAGCACCATGCTCAGGATTGATCCCAGGTCTCTGGTGCTGTAAGGCAGCAACTCTACCGCTGTTCCACTGTGTCGTCTCAATTCTTGCTGATCAAACTTTGCCCGAGGATTGTCTTTTCCCACCATGTTTTCCATGAGGATCGGTTTTCTACTCCTGGGATTTTTTAACAAGGTTGGAATACGTTCTAGTCTCATCTGAGGTTTCCAAGGCTGGGGCACGTATGCTTATGACCAGTGTGTTATTTTTGTGAGGCAATGGCTGAGATACCAGACCAAGTTATTCTGGTTTACAAACCTCATTCCAGGAAGACAATATTCCTCTTCCTGTTGTTGCCTGTCCAAAAGGTACCTTGTTCTTTAAATTAGTCACCTTGTGTCTTGCTCAGCAGAATTATATCAATGGCTCTTTATTGTCATGTACGCACTGCACAGTGAAATTCTTCTGGCATAGCTCACACGTGCATGAGTCGCCATATTTTGCCGTCATTTATAAAAAGAAAAAGTCCAAGGTTCGGTCCGTGTGATGGATGTACTGGAGAGCCCCTGATCCAGATAAGCCCCTGGCTGCTGCAGGGCCTCCTCCGTCCCCCTCAACCAGCTCAGCCCACAAACCGACGTCCTTCTCCTCGCCCGACCGCCTTTGTGTCCCGGTGACGCTTTCTGTAGACGGCCATGAAGGTGCTGGAGGCACCACCCTCTCTCCTACAGGCCCATTTCTCGCTTCCGTCGTCGCCAGCAGCTCCCTCCTCGCTGACGACACCACTGTTGTGGGACGTATCACTGATGGGGACGAGTCAGAGTATAGAAGAGAGATCGACCGACTGACCAAATGGTGCCAGCACAATAACCTGGCCCTCAACACCAACAAAACCTAGGAACTGATTGTGGAGTTTGGAAGGGGTAGGATGGGGACCCACAGTCCCGTTTATATCAACGGGTCGATGGTGGAGAGGGTCAAGAGCTTCAAATTCCTGGGCGTGCATATTTCTGAAGATCTCTTCATATAACCATATAACCATTACAGCACGGAAACAGGCCATCTCGGCCCTTCAAGTCCGTGCCGAACATTTTTTTTGTTTTTTGTTGTTGTTTTTTTTGTAAATAAATACTTCCCCCTAGTCCCATCTACCTGCACTCAGACCATAACCCTCCATTCCTTTCCCATCCATATACCCATCCAATCTATTTTTAAAGGATAAAATCGAACCAGCCTCCACCACTTCCACTGGAAGCTCATTCCACACAGCTACCACACTCTGAGTAAAGAAGTTCCCCCTAATGTTACCCCTAAACTTCTGTCCCTTAATTCTCAAGTCATGTCCCCTTGTTTGAATCTTCTCTACTCTCAATGGGAAAAGCTTATCCACGTCCACTCTGTCTAACCCGCTCATAATTTTAAAGACCTCTATCAAGTCCCCTCTTAACCTTCTGCGCTCCAAAGAATAAAGACCTAACTTGTTCAACCTTTTTCTGTAACTTAGTTGCTGAAACCCAGGCAACATTCTAGTAAATCTCCTCTGTACTCTCTCTATTTTGTTGACATCCTTCCTATAATTAGGCGACCAAAATTGTACTCCATACTCCAGAATTGGCCTCACCAATGCCTTGTACAATTTTAACATTACATCCCAACTTCTATATTCAATGCTCTGATTTATAAAGGCCAGCACACCAAAAGCTTTCTTTACCACCCTATGTACATGAGATTCCACCTTCAGGGAACTATGCACAGTTATTCCTAGATCCCTCTGTTCAACTGCATTCCTCAATTCTCTACCATTTACCATGTACGTCCTATTTTGATTTGTCCTGCCGAGATGTAGTACCTCACATTTATCAGCATTAAACTCCATCTGCCATCTTTCAGCCCACTCTTCCAAATGGCCTAAATCTCTCTGTAGACTTTGAAAATCTACTTCATTATCCACCACACCACCTATCTTAGTATCATCTGCATACTTACTAATCCAATTTTCCACACCATCATCCAGATCATTGATGTACATGACAAACAACAGTGGACCCAACACAGACCCCTGAGGCACCCCACTAGTCACCGGCCTCCAACCTGACAAACAGCCATCCACCGTTACTCTCTGGCATCTCCCATTCAGCCACTGTTGAATCCATCTTGCTACTCCACCATTAATACCCAACAATTTAATCTTCTTAACCAACCTTCCATGAGGAACCTTGTCAAAGGCCTTACTGAAGTCCATATAGACAACATCCACTGCTTTACCCTCATCAATTTCCCTAGTAACCTCTTCGAAAAATTCTAGAAGATTAGACAAACATGACCTTCCAGGCACAAATCCATGTTGACTGTTCCTGCTTATCCAGATGCTTATATATATTATCTCTAAGTATCCTTTCCATTAATTTGCCCGAATTAATTTGCTCTCCTGGTCCGAGAATATTGATGCAATTATAAAGAAAGTACAACAGTGCCTCTACTTCCTGAGAAGATTACGGGGAGTCGGTATGTCAAGGAGGACTCTCTCTAACTTCTACAGGTGCACAGCAGAGAGCATGCTGACCGGTTGCATCGTGGCTTGGTTCGGCTCCCTCCTCCTCAGATCTCCGGTTTTCGGGGCCGAGCTCGGCAGCTCCCAAGCTTCCCCTGAAGGCAGGGAAATCTGCAGGCTGATATCAAGGTATCTGGGTTCCAATGAGGAGATTTAGGAATGTGGGGCCGGCTGCGCGGCTGGAAGTGGGCAAGTGGGTCACTGGAATGCAGTGGCACTGGCACCGGATGTATAGTCAGGGTCTCTCGTTTCCCTTATCCCTAACCAGTATGAAGAAGGGTCTCGACCCAAAACATCACCCATTCTTTCTCCCCAGAGATGCTCCCTGTCCCGCTGAGTTACTCCAGCTTTTTGTGTCTATCTATAGTCAGGGTCAGGTGCCCAAAGCAGAAGATAGAGGGGTGGGAGAGTTAGAGCAAGAAGAGAAGCAGTGGTCAAGGTCTCCTATCTGTTTGCCTTGTGTCGCAAATGTGCTCATGCCAATATCAGCATTGCATGATAATCCAGGATGATTTGCCAAGACCTTTTCAAACATTTAAGAAAAATGCCACAAAGTGCTGGATTAACGGTTCACGCCTCTTCTCATCTTATTTGACAACCTTTTGTCTCCTTTTCACCTTGAGGCTTTGTCACTTACTCCACCCACTTGCCAATCACACCCATGCCAGTATCCACCTATCACTTGTCTGACTTTGTCCCACCCCCACCTCTCTTCCAGCTTTCTGCCCCCAACCACAATCATTCAGAGAGAGGGGCATAACTGGAAAAGTCAGAGGGTAGTTAATTGTGGAACTCATTGCGACAGAGGACTGTGGAGTCCAAGTCAGTAGATATTTTTGGCAGAGATGGACAAATTCTTGATTAGAACGGGTGTCAAGGGTTATGGGGAGAAGGCAGGAAGCAAAGGCAGAGATCAGCCATGATTGAATGGCGGAGTAGACTCGATGGGCCGAATGGCCCAATTCTATTCCTATAACTTGTGAGCTTGTGAAAGATCCTCCAGAGATGCCCTTTACATGTGTCCACATCACTTCATGCATTCTCCTTCCTACGACTATAAGTCTGAAGAAGGGTCCCAACTTGAAAAGTCGCCTATTCATGTTCTCCAGTGATGCTACCTGACCCACTGAGTTTCTCCAACAGTTTGTGGATTTGACAGACCTTCACGGAGGGGTGACCTTCACGGTTTTGTATTTTTATCAATGTGACAACTCCATGATAGGGTGCTCCCACTGCAACATATCAATCAAAGACAAGTGTGTAGAAAATGTAAGGCTACCCGATAACTAACAGACACTGCAAATATTTTCAAGGCTTCAATATGAAAATTTGAAATGGTAACTTTTTTGTATGGTATTATTTTTTGACTTAGATTATATTTTTGTGTTGTGTCTTTGGTTATGTCCCCATATTAAAGCTACCCTGTAACTGGATGTTACTTGATCCCATAAAGTCTTTAGACTTTACATTTAGAGATACAGGCCCTTCAACCCACCGACCAGCAATCAGCCCGTACACTAGAAACATAGAAACATAGAAAATAGGTGCAGGAGTAGGCCATTCGGCCCTTCGAGCCTGCACCGCCATTCAATATGATCATGGCTGATCATCCAACTCAGTATCCTGTACCTGCCTTCTCTCCATACCCCCTGATCCCTTTAGCCACAAGGTACCCCACTAGTCACTGCCTGCCATTCTGAAAAGGATCAATTTACTCCTACTCTTTGGTTCCTGTTTGCCAGCCATTTCTCTATCCACATCAATACTGAACCCCCAATACCGTGTGCTTTAAGTTTGTATACTAATCTCTTATGTGGGACCTTGTCGAAAGCCTTCTGAAAGTTCAGATATAACACATCCGTTCTCCCTTATCCACTCTACTAGTTACATCCTCGAAAAATTCTATAAGATTCGTCAGACATGATTTACCTTTCGTAAATCCATGCTGACTTTGTCCAATGATTTCACCACTTTCCAAATGTGCTGCTATCCCATCTTTAATAACTGACTCTAGTAGTTTCCCCACTACCGATGTTAGACTAACTGCTTTGTAATTCCCCGTTTTCTCTCTCCCTCACTTTTTAAAAAGGGGGGTTACATTAGCTACCCTCCAATCCTCAGGAACTACTCCAGAATCTAAGGAGTTTTGAAAAATTATCACTAATGCATCCACTATTTCTGGGGCTACTTCCTTAAGTACTCTGGGATGCAGCCTATCTGGCCCTGGGGATTTATCGGCCTTTAATCCATTCAATTTACCTAACACCACTTCCCGGCTAACCTGGATTTCACTCAGTTCCTCTACCTCATTTGACCGGCGGTCCCCTGCTATTTCCGTCAGATTATTTATGTCTTCCTTAGTGAAGACAGAACCAAAGTAGTTATTCAATTGGTCTGCCATGTCCTTGTTCCCCATGATCAATTCACCGGTTTCTGACTGCAAGGGACCTACATTTGTTTTAACTAATCTCTTTCTCTTCACATATCTATAAAAACTTTTGCAGTCAGTTTTTATGTTCCCTGCCAGTTTTCTTTCATAATCTATTTTCCCCATTCCTAATTAAGCCCTTTGTCCTCCTCTGCTGGACTCTGAATTTCTCCCAGTCCTCTGGTAGGCTGCTTTTTCTGGCTAATTTGTACGCTTCATCTTTTGTTTTGATACTATCCCTGATTTCCCTTGTTATCCACGGATGCACTACCTTCCCTGATTTATTCTTTTGCCAAACTGGGATGCACAATTTTTGTAGTTCATCCATGCAGTCTTTAAATGCCTTCCATTGCATATCCACCGTCAACCCTTTAAGAATCAATTGCCACTCAATCTTGGCCAATTCACGTTTCATACCCTCAAAGTTACCTTTCTTTAAGTTCAGAACCCTTGTTTCTGAATTAACAATGTCACTCTCCATCCTAATGAAGAACTCAACCATATTATGGTCACTCTTGCCCAAGGGGCCACGCACAACAAGACTGCTAACTAACCCTTCCTCATTACTCAATACCCAGTCTAGAATAGCCTGCTCTCTCGTTGGTTTAGAAAACTATCCCGCATACATTCCAAGAAATCCTCTTCCTCAGCACCCCTGCCAATTTGATTCACCCAATCTATATGTAGATTGAAGTCATCCATTATAACTGTTTTACCTTTGTTGCATGCATTTCTAATTTCCTGTTTGATGCCATCCCCAACTCCACTACCACTGTTAGGTGGCCTGTACACAACACCCACTAGCGTTTTCTGCCCCTTAGTGTTTCGGAGCTCTACCCATATCGATTCCACATCCTCCAAGCTAATATCCTTCCTTTCCATTGCGTTAATCTCCTCTCTAACCAGCAACGCTACCCCACCTCCTTTTCCTTTCTGTCTATCCCTCCTGAATATTGAATATCCCTGGATGTTCAGCTCCCAGCCTTGGTCACCCTGGAGCCATGTCTCCGTGATCCCAACTATATCATGATCATTAATAGCTATCTGCACATTCAACTCATCCACCTTATTACGAATGCTCCTTGCATTGAGACACAAAGCCTTCAGGCTTGTTTTTACAACGCTCTTACCCCTTATACAATTATGTTGAAATGTGGCCCTTTTTGATTTTTGCCCTGGATTTCTCTGCCTGCCACGTTTACTTTTCACCTTGCTACCTATTGCTTCTACCCTCATTTTACACCCCTCTGTCTCTCTGCTCACACATTTAAGAAACCCACCACCTCTTATTCTCTGTTTATTATTTTTTTCTTCTTTCCCCCCTACCTGTTGGGTCTGAGTGCTTCCCTTCTCTGCCTCCTGCCTCACACACTGTCTACAAGCTTTCTCTATTTGAGTCCCTCCCCCCAACCGTTCTAGTTTAAAGTCTCCGCAGTAGCCTTTGTAAATCTCCCCGCCAGGATATTGGTCCCCCTCGGGTTCAAGTGCAACCCGTCCTTTTTGTACAGGTCACACCTTCCCCAAAAGAGGTCCCAATGATCCAGAAACTTGAATCCCTGCCCACTGCACCAGTCCATCAGCCACACATTTATCCTCCACCTCGCTCCATTCCTACTCTCACTGTCGCGTGGCACAGGCAGTAATCACGAGATTGTTACCTTTGCGGTCCTTCTCCTTAACTCTCCTCCTAACTCCATAAATTCTCCTTTCAGGACCTCTTCCCTTTTTCTACCTATGTCATTGTTACCTATATGTACCACAACCTCAGGCTCCTCTCCCTTCCATTTCAGGATATCTTGGACACGTTCTGACACATCCCGGACCCTGGCACCAGGGAGGCAAACTACCATCCGGGTCTCCTGACTGCGTCCACAGAATCGCCTACCTGACCCCCTAACTATAGAGTCCCCTATTACTACTGCCCTCCTCTTCTTTCCCTTACCCTTCTGAGCAACAGGGCCGGTCTCTGTACCGGAGGCCTGGCCGCTGTCGCTACCCCCAGATAGGCTGTCCCCCCCCCCCCAACAGTACTCAAACATGAGTACTTATTGTCAAGGTGTACAGCCACTGGGGTACTCTCTAGTCCCTGCCTCTGCCCCTTGCCCCTCCTAACCGTGACCCACTTGCCTGCCTCCTGTGGTCTTGGAGTGACCACCTCTCTATAACTCCTCTCTATGACTTCCTCGCTCTCCCTGACCAGACGGAGGTCATCGAGCTGCTGCTCCAGGTTCCTAATACGGTCCCTTAGGAGCCCCATCTCAATGCACCTGGCGCAGATGTGGACGTCTGGAAGGCTATCAGATTCCTTGACCTCCCACATCTGACATCCAGAACAGTAAACTGCCCTGGCCCTCATACTCCTCCTGTACCTAGGATACAATACAAATACAATACAAGTACAATACAATACAAAGTACAATCTGCTGGAAGAAATCAACAGGGATCTGACTCCCAATCAGCTGCTTCCTCTAGTCCGCTTCCACCAATCAGCGGCTTCCTCAAGCCCACTTGTTTTGGACTGTAAACTGCGAATGGAACGTTACCGATTTGGGTTCCCCCTCCCTCACCAACAGCTCCAACGGCTCCCGGGCCTCTGTGGAACGAAGCCCCGCGATGGGGTTTTGTACTCACCGCCCGGACTTTACTCCTCCCACTGCAACAACTCCAACGGCCTCTCCACACTAGCACTATCCTACACACTGGGGACAATTTTTACATCTTACCGAAGCCAATTACCCTACAAACCTGTAGGTCTTTGGATTGTGGGGGGAAATTGGAGTACACGGAGTAATCCCATGCAGTCAGAGGGAGAACATACAAATTATGTACAGGTAACACCCGTAGTCAGGATCGAACCCGGGCCTATGCCGCTGTAAGGCAGCAACTCCACTGCTGCGCCATTGTGTCACCCGATAACGTGTATATCCTATCTATAGTTTGCAGTAAAGTGAACCAATTGGCATGGATTATGGTATTTTTGTAAGTCATTAACATCAGTTTAACTTGAAAATATTTTTTCCCTGGCAATTATCTCATTTTTACGTCGTTCCAATATAATAAATGTTATTCTAATTTG
This sequence comes from Malacoraja senta, assembly GCA_038087875.1. Classification (NCBI taxonomy): domain Eukaryota; kingdom Metazoa; phylum Chordata; class Chondrichthyes; order Rajiformes; family Rajidae; genus Malacoraja; species Malacoraja senta. The sequence continues at coordinate 28,738,378 of CM075982.1, forward strand.
TAAAGTGGTGCACTGTATTTTGTTTTGAGTATGTAACCGAGTCCTTGTATGATGTACTGTCGAACACATGAGATTTATGACTCTTTTGAACGAGTGCAAAACAATGAACAAATCTTCAACCTCCAGTTTGAATATTGAAGAAAGTGTTCTAGTTTAGGAAACCTGATAGACCTGCCACAGAGCAAAATTCAAGGAATTTTGTAATGGTCAAAAGCGGTCTCGAGTTTGAAGTGTGGGGATTGCGTTATGAAGAAGGATCAAGTAGTCTCTGGATTTTAAATAAATGAGAGGTTGCTTCATTGACACATGATTCTGAAGGAGATTTGCATGATGAATGCTGTCAGGGTGTTTACTCTGGATTGCATGTCTCGAATTAGTAGACACATTCTCCGAATAGTAATTTGACCACGGTGGCACAGCAGTAGAGTTGCTGCCTTACAGCGCCAGAGACCCAGGTTCGATCCTGACTATGATTTCTGTCTGTACGGAATTTGAACATTCTCCCCGTGACCATGTGGGTTTTCCCTGGGTGCTCTGGTTTCCTCCCACACTCCAGACATACATGTTTGTAGGTTAATTGGATTCGGTAAAGACTGTAAATTGTCCCTAGTCGGATAGTGCTAGTGTACAGGGTTCGTGGGTTGAATAGCCTGTTTCCGCATTGTATCTCCAGTCTAAACTAAACTAAAGATTACTTGACAGCTCTAGAAGTTCTTCTGAGGGTTGTGAATCTTTGGAATTTTCTACCTTCCTAAAGGTCTGTGGGTGCAGAGTCATTAACTATATTGAAGGTTGAGGTAGATTCTTGGACCTTAGGAGAGTTTGGTGTTATAAAGTGGATGTGGAGAGGATGTTTCCACTAGTGAGAGAATCTACGACTAGAGTACATAGGCTTATAAGTAAAGGATGTTATTTTAGGAAGGAGATGAGGAAGAATTTCTTTAGTCAGAGGGTGGTTAAACCTGTGGAATTCGCCACAGAAGGCTGTGGAGGCAACGTCAGTGGATATTTTTAAGGTAGAGATAGATTCGATACAATAAAACTTTATTCATCCCCGGAGGTAAATTGGTCTGCCGACAGTCACCACACACAAGGTACACAAAAACTTGAAATTAAAAGTGAAAACAAAATGAAAAAGACAAGTGACTGTTGGCTGGCTGCCGTCGGCACAGCACCTTCACCGGAGCAAATGAACAAACAAACGAATACAGACTTATCCCCATGACAGAGGATTCTAAAACTAGAGTGCCCCCTCCCCCACACCCGGTTCCCCTTTGTCCTCCCAAGCATGTGGCTCCCTGGGACACTTGATTAGTACGGGTGTCGGGTTATGGGGAGAATGCAGGAGAATGGGTTCAAGAGGGATGGATAGATCAGCCATGATTGAATGGCGGAATAGACCCGATGGGCCGAATGGCCTAATTCTGCACAAATTGTTTATGAACTTATGAGAAGCTATATAGCCCAAGATCAGAAAGGTGGAACACTCATTGGCCTGTTCCTATTGAAAGGTTAATTAAATCAAAATACGATCATTTTTATAATAGTAAAGAGGGTTATGCAAGACTTCTTCATTGTTAATTTTAAAGCATACAGCATAGTATTTTTAATGCACATTTACAAAACTGGAATTCCCATTGATCTGCTTCCTATGGAGGAAAAAAAATGTTAATTTAGATGTTCTGTAATGTTTTACATTTTCAATGTGGTGCAAATGCTGTTTGTTTGTGGTATCTGACGCTGTTCATTGCCATGATTTTCCTTGTATTTAGTGATGCGAAGGATATGAACGTCTGTGAACGTGACCAGGCCTTGAGTTGTTCTTGTCCAGCTTGCACACACCAACCACGGAGGGACAGATTAGACCAACTGTGTGCAGAGTCACCATTTATCTTCAGAGCGACATGTCTGGGGACACCTGCTTAACCTCACCTGGTCCTTCCTCTGGAGCCAAACCCAAAGCCATCAGCTTCAAAGGAGGAAGCATGGGGAACAAATACATCAGGTTAAACGTCGGAGGCTCGCTGTACTATACCACCGTTCAGATTCTGACCAGACACGACACCATGCTGAAGGCAATGTTCAGTGGAAGAATGGAAGTCCTGACTGACAAAGAAGGTGAATGTAATTTTATGAGTTGTTTGCAGTTGTACAGAATCCTTCACAACTTTGGGGCATGTCAAAGTGTCTCAGCCAGTTGAAATACATTTTGAAGTGTTGTCACTGTTCTTGGGCACTAGTTCAACTGGAGATGGTAGCAGAGCAGTCAGAGTCTTGCATCATGGAACCAGGCCCTTCGGCCCAACTCGTCGATGCCAACCACGATGCCCAATCTAAGCTTGTCCCACTTGCCCACATTTGGTCCAAATCCCTCTAAACCTTTCCTCTCCGTGTACCTGGTGTTGAGCACTAATATACTAAAATGTGCCATTTTATACCACTATTTTCAAGGCTACTAACCGAGTGGGTCCTTGTAGAAAAATTATAAATGTTTTCCCCAGTGCATGAAATCATGTAAATTAATTGGAAATTAATGCAGGAGATCAGTACTAATATGGGCAATGTCAGCATTAAAACAGATTTTGGCTGTTTTTAAATGGGAGTTTAGTGCATGCCACAAAATTGAATTGTAATTTCTTAATTTATTAAAAAGTATGTTAAAAAGTAGTGCCTTGCAATACTCTTGAAATATATTACCATATCCAAATAGCTTCAGAACAGTCCTAAATGTGCGTGTGATAAATATACTCTTAATATTACACTGGGCTTAAGTAAATCTAGTTATTCCGGTCTTTTTACATGGACAGTTGTCCATGGGGTTGTTTCTCACTTAGCAGAGAAAGCGAGAAAACAGTTTAAAAGTATTTCAATTATCACTGTTCAAGCCTGACAAACATGTAGCCACTGCCAGTATTTAAGTCTATCAGTTACAATGTTATACTTCATTTTTAGAAGTTTATATAAATTTCCATTGCAGCACATGGATACTTAATGATACAAATTGTATAGATTGCTAGCAGAGAGGAATAGTTTCTTTGGGTGATGATAAGATTAGAGATAAGTCAAGGCTACAGATTTAAATTGTGAAATGTAGGTGAAGAGCCAAGGCCCATGTTACCCCTTAAAAGCTGAAGAGTGGGTAAGGCTTCTGACCCAACATGTCACCTCTTTTTCTCCAGAGATGCTGCCTGACCCACTGAGTTACACCAGCACTTTGTACCTATCTTCGGTGTAAACTAACATCATCAGATCCTTCCTACACATATCAAAACAAATTATATTCAGCTGATGCAAAGCTTGGCGATTCTTCAAGTCTGCACATGTAACCTGCTTCCATTTTGTTTCTATGTTTGTTTGGTAAACAGCTATCCCTCATTGTCCCACACTGACCTCGTGAATGAAAGGCAACTTTTAACTATACAGATGTTTTTAAAACCAACCATTCTGAAGGTTATGGATCTATCCCTATTCTAGCTATTCTTAAATTAAGTGCATGAGATAAGCAGTATAAAGAGATGACCTTTTCATTTTAATTGTGAATACTGTATAATCAATTGATTTTTAGTTACCATTATATATAGGAAGGAACAGCAGATGCTGGTTTAAACCGAAGACAGACACAAAATGCTGGAGTAAATCAGCGGGACCGACAGCATCTCTGAATAGAAGGAATGGGCGATGTTTCGGGTCGAACCTGAAACGTCGCCCATTCCTTCTCTCCAGAGATGCTGCCTGTCCCGCTGAATGACTCCAGCATTTTGTGTCTCTCTTTAGTCACCATGATGTCTTTTAAAGCAAGGCTTTTAATGTTAAATATCATATTACAAATAATTAATTTGCCAGCTTGGTAGGAATATCAAAGCACCTGATGCTATCCATCTCCCATTTTGGTTAGAAGAGGCCTCACCAGATAATGAAATGACACTGGACTGATTGATTGATAAATCGTCAACTATTATCCAGTCACCGAGCTGGACATTTTAAGCGATGTCTCGTAAAGTGGCATTGGATTTTGTTTCGGTCTTCCTATGGGAACGGCAGAGTATGACAGGCCAAATCTCTTTAAATTCTCAAATTGTATTCAGCGACAGTTCATGAGCAGTGCTGGCAAGGATTATTTACAACTGGTGTGAAATTAGATTGCTCACAATGTCAAAAATGGAATAGGTCAGTTGTGGAGTAGGAGGAAGGGCCGTGACGGTGACAAAAAATCAATTGATTTTACAGTATTCACAATTAAAATGCAAAGGTCATCTCTTTATACTGCTTAGCTCATGCACTTAGTTTATTTACAGAAAAGTTCTCCACAATCTCCACGCAGACAGCACCCGAGGTCAGGATCGAACCTGGGTCTCTGGCACCATAGGGCAGCTGCTCTACCAGCTGTGCTGCTGCCAGCCAGATGTGAAAGTCCTGCCAGCTGAGCCATTGGCTCTGAAGGAATAAAGAATAAATACAAATATTGATGGAATTATGGAAATATCTTGTCAATAAAGACAGTCAAGCAATGTCGCACACACGCTATGAAATGGTATAGGTTTGCTTTAACTGCAGTTGAGGGTCGTGGAAAACTATGGGGATTTTTTCCATCAGTAATTAACTGGGATTAATTGTATGGAGCCAAGCAAATTGTACTTGAATGGATTGAGTAGCCTTTTATCGATAACAATGTTCTTGCACTAAGTATTACGGGTGGTGAACTCTCGATTTCTCTTATGTTAAGGAAAATTGGGATGAAAGGCATCCTAGTTTGAATAATGGTCCTTTAACGTGATATTTGGTATTTTTCTGAACAGGTTGGATTCTTATTGACCGCTGTGGGAAACATTTTGGCACAGTTTTGAACTACCTGAGGGATGATTCTATTATTCTTCCGAAGAGTAAGCGGGAAATAAAGGAACTGTTGGCAGAGGCCAAATATTACCTCATTCAAGGCTTAGTCGATGTCTGTCAGACAGCATTACAGGTAATTTACAGATGCTATCCTTTAATTTAACTTTTATTGCTAAATATAATTTAGCAATCTCTTTTTTCTCTCTCTGTGGATGCATTGTAATATGTATTGAAAATGTGTTTTGTGCTATTATAGCTCCATCTGTAAAGTCTGCACGGGTACCAAATCCAAAATAAAAGCTATATTGTGACCATGTACGATGAAGCTTATGCTGGGATAAGGACAGACCAGGCCCTTGTGTTCACAGAACTATGAGTACCACATCTCTGGGATTTTTGTTTGTGCTCCACATATTTGCCATCTTACAACTTCAACAATGGGACTGTCGAGAAGGGCACAACCTTGGTTTGGTTAGGATTTTCAGCTGATGGACAGTGAATGAAGGCGTTTGAACTGAACTATCCGACTAAGCTACAGACAGTGAAGAGTGTTTTATTATCATATATCCCGAAACAGAACAATGAAATTCTAACTTGCAACGGCTCAACCGATATGTAAACATATTGATCGGTAAATCCCATAATAAACAACAAAAAATGTTCAATATATATATTTTTTAAACAGACAAATAAATAGACAATAGTAGTGCAAAATCAAAAATAATCTCCCCAAGTCTCCGGAGCCTATTTGAGTGTTTTATTGTGTTTTTTAGCCTGATGGTTGTAGAGAAGAAGCTGCTCCTGAACCTGGTTAGTTTTCAAGCTCCCACACCTTCTTCCGATGGCAGGAGAGAAATGAGAGTATAGCCAGGGGTGGGTGGGTCCCTGATGATGCTGGCTGCCTTTTTGAGGCCGTGACTCTTGTAGATCCCTTCAATGGTGGGGAGGTAAGTACCCGTGATGGACTGGACAGTGTTCACCACTTTTCCAAAGCTCCCAGGTGAAATAACTTTGAACCATTGTGAACTCTAAACATCTTGTTAGAAGATTCTGCTTTTCACCCCCCTCCCCTTCCCCACCTGTATCCACCTATAACTTGCCAGGCTTTGTCCGGGTCCTCCACACTTCCAGCTTTCTTCACCCTCCCCCCCCCCCCCCCCCGCATCCCCTTCCCCCACCACAATCAGACTGAAGGGTCCCGATGCGAATCGTCACCTATCCATGATCTCCAGAATTGCCGCCTGACCTGCTGAGTTACTCCAGCATTTTGTGTCTTTTTTTGTAAACCAGCATCTGCAGTTCCTTGTTGCTGCATTAAATTGTTTTGCAAAACACATGCCGATTTCTGCACATAGTGGTAGTT
>CM075982.1:28744773-28779773 GCA_038087875.1 Malacoraja senta
GATTAAAATAAAAATAATAAAAGATGAACAAAAACATATTAATAATAATAAAAAGATTTGTTCTACAAAATTTGGATTCATTCAAAAGGCTGCACTTAATGGCTTAGAAGGCTGCAGGTTCCCCACCCCTGTGCCAGTGTATGGGGATCGCTAGTCGGCACTGATTTGGTGGGCCGAAGGGCCTGTTTCCGTGTTGTATCTCTAGAACTAAAACCTAAAAAAAATTTAAACACAAAATGCCGAATTAGATCATTACACTGGGAAAGCTAATATCAGATTGCATCTCTAGTACGTACCTTAGAATTTGGTATATCTCTGAATAAATCTCTATGAAATCTGCAACGAAACAATGGTCTAAGTGGTGCAGTAACGTCTTGAGGCTTGGGTTACCAATCTGGAGGTGGGATCAAATCCCTCCAAGGCAGATGGGGGAATATATAATCAGTTTCAGTAAATAAACATTTTGTTAGCAGCACTCGGGAAAGAGATCTGCCATTGTTGCCACCTCTGGTCTGCGTGAGATTTCAGACGCAGTGTGGTTGACTCTTCACTTCCCTCCGAAACTGCTGACCGAGCCACTCAGTCAGGGACGTTTAGGAAATAAGCCGTAAATGTTGGCCTTGAGTGATGCCCCCACATCCTGCAAATACATGAATTTCTTGGAAGAAAATTCATAGCAGGATGCAAGTGTTGCAAAATGTAAACAAAAAGAAGGCAAAATAGCAAGCAGTTATATTGTAGTTTCTTTTGGATTTACAAACCTGTAGATCGTCACTGAGGCTGAGAACTGATGATTAATACTCAGTACATCAGTACTACTCAGTACTCAATAGTACTCAGTACTGAGTTTAGTACTGAGCAGTGATTAGAATGTAATGCTGAGGCTTTATAAGGCACTGGTCAGATCGCATTGACGATATTGTGAGCAGTTGTACCCCATATCTGAGGAAGGACGTGCTGGCGTTGGAGAGGGTCCAGAGGAGGTTTATGAGAATGATCTCAGGGATGGTTGGGTTAAGGTATGATGAGCGTTTGACAGCACTGGGCCTCTACTCGCTGGAGTTTCAAAGGATGTGGGGGGGGCCCTCATTGAAACTTACCAAATAGTGAAAGGCCTGGACAGAGTGGATGTGGAGAGGATGTTTCCACTAGTTTTGTAGTGGGAGAGTGTGGGACCAGAGGGCACAGCCTCAGAATAAAAGGACATAACTTTAGAAAGGAATTGAGGAGAAATGTCTGTGGGTAGTGAATCTGTGGAATCCATTGCTATACTTGGCTGTGGAGGCCAAGTCAATGGGATTGTTAAAGCAGCGATTGACACATTCAAGCTTAGTGAAGATGTCCAAGGTTATGGGAGAAGGCAAGAGAATGGGGTTGAGAGGGAAAGATATATCAGCCATGATCGAATGGTGTAGACTGGGCTGAATGGCCTAATTCTGCTCCTGTAACTTAGAACTTAAGTGGTCAACTCTCATTTTAAACACGTTTGCTGAAAATTGTCAAGTAACAAATTTTGTTTGTGACTTTTGAAAGAAGGGGGTTGATGAATTGTTGTAGCTGGCAAAGCCTTCTGGCAGCGAAACAGTGTTGCACCTCGCATGACCGAGGAATAAAACAATTCTTTTCACTCTCTTCCTTGTGCAGCTGGAATATTTTCCATGTTTGCTGTACTTGGCTGAAGTTAGATTGTGGTCGCCATAGCAACCTCGTCCTCACGAGGGCAAGGTTACTCATTGATGGCTTTCTTCAACTCTGAACTTTGATTTTCTTTCAGGACAAGAATGAATGCTGTGAAGTTGCTTGCACAATCCCCATGATAACGTCTCCCAAGGAGGAAGAGAGACTAATCGAAAGTTGCGCTAAGGTCATAAGACTATTGTATATTTTGTTGAATTACACATTTTGTCAGATTTTATTGCAGTTACTAATCAATTGTACTTTTTACCAACAGCCGGTGGTGAAGCTGCTACACAACAGGAGCAACAACAAGTATTCCTACACTAGGTACGATGATGTTTCTGTTTCAGGTTGGGCTCGGCAATGTTGGATTGCCTTTGGGGTTCTTTTAAATTATTACTTTGACCTGCATCTAACATTGTTCATGTTAATTAGATACTAACTAATAAGTGGGTCATTGGAAAGTGGCGAAAAAACAAAGTGATTCCGTGTAAGATTGAGTTGGCTCTTCTTTATCTTATCTTTTGGCTTATCTTTTGAAAACATTTATAGCAAAGATCCTAAAGGCGGAGCAAGATAGACCACTCCTGCTAAATGCAATGGGCTGACGTGTAGTACGCAACGGAGCGGAACGTGGGCCTTTTTTCATCCATTTCAGTAACCCGACCCGACTCGCAGTGTAATCAACGTTGTGGGGGAACAGTTTGTGTCAATAATAGACAATAGGTGCAGGAGGAGGCCATTCGGCCCTTCGAGCCAGCCATTCAATGTGATCATGGCTGATCATCGCCAATCAGTACCCCGTTCCTGCCTTCTCCCCATATCCCCTGGCTCAGCTATTTTTAAGAGCCCTATCTAGCTCTCTCTTGAAAGCATAAATTATAATACTGAAAATGAGGAGAAGATTTTTACCAAAGAACTTTTATTTTTACGAGGATGTTTCCACAACCGGCTTCCGTCTCCGCACTAGTTATCTTTGATCTGCTATGGGATCTTTGGTGCGGAGACGGAAGCCGGTTACGGAAATGGGGCCGAAAATTACCCATGAATCTGCCCATGACCATACTACGTCTTTTTCATCGAGTGATCTATCTTGCTTGCTATAGGATCTTTGATTTATAGTGCAACAAATTGGAAATGGAACTAGATGGCCTTTCGCAGGCAGTTAAACCTTCTGTTTCTCGAGTATCACTGCATCTGCGTATCTGGCTACCAGTGCGCTGTTTACTAACCACTGAAGGTGTATCATGGAGAACTTTGGCAGCTCTGTTTAAAGTCAGTTAAATATTATAAACAACCTTTTCCCCAAACTAAACTCATTTCTCAGTTAACTTGGTGAATACCAATTTCGGCAGCACAGTGGCGTAGCAGTAGAGCGGCCTTATAGCGCCAGAGACACACATTTGATCTTGACTATGGTTACTGTCTGTACGTTCTCCCTGAGACCACGTGGGTTTTCTCCGGGTGCTCCGCTGTCCTCCCACACTCCAAAGACGTACAGGTTTGTAAATTGTTCCTGGTGTGTGTAGAATGGTGTTAGTGTATGGGGTCATTACTGGTCAGTGCAGACTCAGCACTCTCTGCACTGTCTAAAGTAAATTAATACAGATGATTGCACGCAATTGTCAGGGTGAGAGAGTCAAGATTGTTTAATTGTCATATGAAGTGACAATGGAGCAATGAAATTCTTACTTGCAGCGGCATTGCAAGCCTGTAAACACAATACACTTAGGTAAAATATAAAACAAAAATTCAATAAATCAATAACCACAATATTGAAGTTCACGGTTTAGTTTCTAGATACAGCGTTGAAACAGGCCATTCAGCCCACTGATCTGCACCGACCAGTGATCCTCGCACACTAGCACTATCCTACACACACGAGGGACAATTTGCATATATACCAAGCCAATTAACCTACAAACCTGTATGTTTTAGAGTGTGGGAGGAAACCGAAGATCTCGGAGAAAACCCACGCAGATCACGGGGAAACTTGCAAACTCCGCACAGACAGCACCCGTAGGGACCCAGATTGAACCTGGGTCCCTGACACTGCAAGGCAGTGACTCTACCGCTGCGTCGCTGGTTAAGGCTAGTGTTGTGTAATATTCAAGAGCCTGATGGTTGCAGGTTATGCAGAGAGAGGGAAACTGTTAGCAGCCAAAACTGTTCATGATAAATTTACTTGCATAAGAATCCACCCTGTGACCTACAGGCGCGTAACAGTGAAAAGTTTTGGATATAATGCAGTATTTTTGTGATTTGTACCAAATCATGGGTTTCAGATCTGACAAATGAAGGACAAAGTCTCATTATGTCTACTGCTGCTTTTCTTACATGGATGCAACTATCCATTTAACATCAATAACAGGCTATGTAAAATATGCTAGAGTATTCATTATTGCTAAAATAAAAGAACAGCACAAAAGTCATAGCTTTCCTTGTGAAAAATTGTGGTAGACAAAAAGCTAATCAATTTATTTGTAGGTATTCCAAACAATGCCCTGCTAATTTATTTTTATTTTTGAAATATATTGGTTGCAAGTGATCCTGTCTCATTGATAATTGTCCTAAATCAGAATGTCAAGATCTGTTTGGATCGATGGCTTGAGAGATATGCAAACTGATTCAAATATTGATTTTGAACTTGGTATGTGGCCCAAGAGGTTCTATGTTATAGGTTTGACCAGACCACAAATGCAAAGCTTGCATAGCCTGTCGCTCAGCTTCAAACTAGTCTAAGGTTCACCGAAAACATTCTGAAAGTTCAAAATCTTTTTGTTTTAAATCTAAATTGGATTTGTTGGAGGTGGTCTTGGAGGGGAGGATGCTCCATAAACTGCAGAGCATACTGGACAACAGTACAGCTCACCTCCTCCATGACACACTGGTCAACCTGAGGAACACCTTCAGCAACAGACTGGTTCCACCAAGATGCAGCACAAAACGCCACAGGAGATCCTTTTTCCCTGTGGCTATCAAACTGTACAATTCCACCCCCTTCTGTCGTTGGGTAGACTGATTCCCCTTCCTCCAATCCTGGACTTCCCACTCGTCACTTTAATTTCATGTATTTGGTTGTGTTTTTATGACTGTTGGCAGACCATTTTCCCTCCTGGGATAAATAAAGTTCTATCCTATCATATCATAAATTAATTGTTTAAGAAGGAACTGCAGATGCTGGAAAATCGAAGGTAGACAAAAGTGCTGGAGAAACTCAGCGGGTGCAGCAGCATCTATGGAACAAAGGAAATAGGCAACGTTTCGGGCCGAAACCCATTTAGTTTATGTGATAATGCACAGTTATACATTTGCTCATTGTATTTTTTTTAACAAAATCAAACCATGATTCAAACATTTCGTAGAACATAGAACAGTACAGCCAGGTACAAGCCCTTCAACCTTCAATGTCTATACTGATCATGATGCCAAAACCAGCTCTTTTTTGCATGAACGGTCCATTTCCTGCCTATCCATGTACCTACCTGACAATCTCTTAAATCACACCAATGTATCTGACTCCACCATCATCCCCGGCAGCATACTCCAAGCTCTGTGCCAATCTTTGTGTTAAAACAAAAAAAACACCCACGCATCGCCTTTAAACGCTGGCCCTCTCACCTTAAAGCTATGTCCTCTAATATTTGATATTTCGATCCTGGGGGGAAAAGGTTGTGACTGTCTACCCCATCTATGCCGCTCATAATTTTGCATACGTCTATCAGGTGAATGTTTCATTGAATGTTTAGTTTTCTTTGTCAAAGAGCTGCAAAAACAGATTTGCTTTGGTGGTTGTGACAATGAAATATTCACCATGCAAGAACTTGTGTCAAAGTATCAAAAAGCTTCATGCCATCACATTGGTGTTGTGCATTATCACCAGCTATTTAAATTTGGTTTTATTTACTCAGCAATTCTGATGATAATTTGTTGAAGAACGTGGAACTATTCGACAAGCTATCCTTGAGATTTAACGGAAGGGTGCTTTTTATGAAGGATGTCTTGGGAGATGAGATTTGCTGCTGGTCGTTTTATGGGAAGGGTCGCAAGCTCGCTGAGGTTTGCTGCACCTCCATTGTGTATGCAACCGAAAAGAAACAAACCAAGGTATGTGAAAAATAACCACCGTTTTACTTTACTTGAGACTTCAGAGATACAGCGCAGAAACAGGCCCTTCAGCCCACCGAGCCCACGCCGACCAGCGACCACCCTGTGTACTAGCATTATCCCACGCAATTAGGGACAATTTACAATTTTTCCCAAAGCCAATGAACTGCCAAACCTGTACATCTTTGAAGTGTTGGAGGAAACCACAGCACTCGGGGGGGGGGGGGGGGGGGGGTGGGGGGGGGAGGGAAAGCCCATGCGGTCACGGGGAGAACGTACAAACTCTGTACAGACAGCACCCTTAGTCAGGATTGAACCCGGGTCTCTGACACTGTGAGGCAGCAACTCTACTGCTACATCACTGTGTCACATCTAGATTATATCATAATCTACATTTTACCTTTTTTTTTGTCTGGTAATACAAAGCTGTTTGAAGTTGGTTAACCAGTTCCACAGTTCTAGCCAACAATCGGCCTGTCACGGAACCGCCCCACCTGAGGTCATCTGTTGCCTGTTGAGCTGGTCTTTTCTTACTTCCAGTTCTCTCTTCCCCTCGCTCCCCCCTTATAATGTCTGAAGAAGGGTCCAGATCCTGCAATGTCACTTATCCACTTTCTCCAGGGATGCTGCTTTACCCGCTGAGTTACTCCAGCATTTTGTGTCTATCTTTGATATAACCCACCATTTGCAGTTGCTGTATATTTCTATTTGAAGTTTGCTGGGTTATGTCCTGATTGTCATGCTTTGATGAATCCTATCTTGTACCAATGATAGTTAAAGGGCATTCATCCACTGAATTGAAATTATGTTGTGATCTGTTTGTAATCCTGGAAGAAAAAGAAAAGTAAACACTCTTCATCTCTGACTGCGTGGGGTTTCTCCGGGTGCTCCGGTTTCCTCCCACATTCAAAAAACGTGCACGTTTGTAGGTAAATTGGCTTCTGTAAATTGTCCCTATTGTGTGGGACGGAAAATTGGAATGACGTAGAACTAGTGTACTGGTGATCGATGGTCGGCGCGGACTTGGTGGGCCACTGGGCCTGTTTCCACGTTGTATCTCAAAACAAAACTAGTCATAAGGAATAGGAGAAGAATTAGGCCATTCGGCCCATCAGATCTACACCATTTAATCATGGCTGATTTATCTCTCCCTCATAACCCCATTCTCCTGCCTTCTCCCCATAAACTCTGACACCTGTACTAATCAAGAATCTATCTATCTCTGCCTTAAAAATATCTACTGACTAAGCCTCCACAGCCTTCTGTGGCAAAGAATTCCACAGATTCGCCATCCTCTGACTAAAGAAATTTCTCCTCATCTCTTTCCTAAAAGAACGTCCTTTAATTCTGAGGCTATCACCTCTAGTTCTTGACTCTCCCACTTGTGGAAACATCCCTCTCCGCATCCACTCAATCCAAACCTTTCACGATTCTGTATGTTTCAATGAGGTCCCCCTTCATTCTTCTAAACTCCAGCGAGTACAGGCCCAGTATTAGACCCTCTCCAGAGCCAGCACATCCTTCCGCAGATATGGTGTCCAAAATTGCTCACAATATTCCAAAGGCGGCCTTACCAGCGCCTTATAGAGCCTCAACATTACATCCCTGTTTTTGTATACAAGCCCTCTTGAAATAAAAGCTTGCATTGAGTTTGCTTTCTTTACTACCGATTCGACTTGTAGATTAACTTTTTGGGAATCCAGCACCAGCACTCCCAAGTCCCTTTGCATCTCCAATTTCTGGATTCTAATCCCATTTAGACAATAGTCTACGCCTTTATTCCTACTACCAAAATGCATAACTCCACACTTTGCTACACAAAATACCATCTGCCACTTCTCTGCCCACTCTCCCAACCTATCCAAGTCCTTCTGCAGAGTCCCTGCTTTCTCTACACTACCTGCCCCTCCACCTATTTTCGTATCATCTGCAAACTTGGCTACAAAGCCTTCAATCCCTTCGTCCAAATCATTAAAATACAACGTGAAGAGTAGCGGCTCCAGCACCGACCCCTGCGGAACTCCACTAGTCACTGGCAGCCAACCAGAAAAAGCCCCCTTTATTGCCACTTTTTGTCTTCTGCCATCCAGCCAACCTGCTATCCATGCTAGTATTTGCCCTTTGATACCGTGGGCTCTCATCTTCCTAAGTAGCCTAACGTGTGGCACCTTATCAAAGGCAAACATTGATGTAACTGAGATAATTCCTGAATGTCTCCAAGTGACTGGCCAAGTCAATAATTTTCAAACATTTGGATTCAGGATTTGAGTATTTCTTCGGTGTTTTAAACAAAATTGTCTTGGGATTGGTATATGATGTAGGAAAATTTAAACCAATTCAGTCAATAGCTTGCTTCACCTGACACCTAGGTTAAACTCCAAGTCTAGTAGCTGAGTTAAATGTATCCTCCTGCTGAATATCCCGACAGATTAATGTGGAATGTTTTGTCATCGTACTCGTATACATGAAAGGAAATTTAATTGAGTTTACTTTAAACATACAGCATAGAAACAGGCCCTTCGATCCAACGTGTCCATCTTGATACCAATTCTCCCTGTCATTCTCATGGGTCTATGTTATCCCACTTTCTCATCCACTCCCAACACATTATGGGCAATTTTACACTAACCAATTAACCTACAAACCTGTACGTCTTTGGGATGTGGGAGGGAGCCGGAGCACCCGGAGAAAATCCATGCAGTCGCAGGGAGAACGTACGAACTCCGCACAGACAGCACCCGAGGGCAAGATCGATCCTGGGCGTCTGCCGTTCTTAGGCAGTGGCTCTACAGTTGCGTCTCTGTGCTGCCACCGTGACACAGATAATGCGCCCACATTCTCCAGTTGAAAGTCTGCTACTTTGTCTGATTTCTCTTTTAATTGTGCAGGTTGAATTTCCTGAGGCAAGAATTTACGAAGAGACATTGAACGTCTTGCTTTATGAAACGCCACGTGTACCTGATAACTCACTGTTGGAAGCCACTAGTCGAACGTCTGCTCAAGGGTCACATAGTGAAGACGAGGAGGCATTGGAAGTTAGGGATCGTGTGCGTAGAATACACGTGAAAAGGTACAGCTCATATGATGACAGACCACTACACCAGGCTGCCTACAGAGACTAAACCGTACCAGATTCTTGGGAATGGCGATATTTACAATTTTTTTTAAATTGTGTGCTTATGGTCACCATGGTGCAGGATGATAACTGACTGGCAGATGGGAAACCTCCGTATTTGTTATATATTAATTTTCACTTTTCTGTAAAACAAGCCTCGAAATACATCTCAAAACTTGCGTATGAATTTCCCTTAATTATGGATGATCCTTCTATTGATGCTTGGTATGTCCAGAAATCTGAAATCCAAAGTAATGTGACTTGGTTCAGCACCTGAATAGCTTGTGGCAGTGGGAATTTGTACCCTTGCCATTGAATGGTCATCCTCTTGTGACCATGTCATGTGACAGAGAGGGGACAACATTTCCACCACTCCCAGGTGGTTGCTGCACGTTTGCTTGAACCTGCGGAGGCTCATGATCACGTGGCCTCCCCTTTCTGCCACTGTTTGATTCTGACTATGTTTCACAGGGAAGTCCGCACGTGTGCCTGAGCTGAGATATCTGCTGATTCCATACTTTGTTCTCATTCCTGTATTGTGTTTGTCAGTATTGTATCACGTTTACTTCCAGCGCCATTGAGGAGGAATTGACCTGGACCCTTGGAGTGTTTCAGTCAAAAGCTGCTGTATGTAAAGCACTCCTTTTTTGGGGGTATGAATTAGAGAGAAGGCGATGCGTAATTTTCATTTCTTACCAAATCTCTCTCCAGGTATTCTTTCAAATCAATGGCCATTGCAAATGAATATTTTAGACGCAATGTGTTTTAGTGCAGTTAACAACATTTGGGACTGAATTGTATTCACAAGCATTAGAATTTTGGATTAATATTAAAACATTCCACCTTTGTTACAAGCCTGTCAAATGTGGCAGCGTATTTGTGGTGAAACATTTTACATGTTTTTAATGCAATTTGTTCAGATTTATTTTGTTAATGTGCAGCATGGGATGATGATGATTAACATTTTCACCTTTTAAAATAATGGTAGCACAGGTATTTGTCGGTGACAATATATTTTGACTGGACTGCAATGTTACAATGTTAAATTTCTGTTTTTGTATTTATGTACCCATTGTGTTCTTTTTCTGGACTGAGATGCTTAAAATTATTTTGTACCATTTTGGGCAGAATAGTGATGTGTCTAACATTTGCCTGAAGTAAACCTTCAGTTTGTTTTACTAATGTAATTTGACTGAAATTGTATTAAAATAACATGCAATCAAGCAAACGAAGGTTTGACTTTCAACCAGAAAAGCTTTCAGTTACTGTTTGGTAATGACCAGTTAACTTATTATGGAATCCTTCCATTAAGCCACCCTGATATCGGGGAATTTGCAGTGTATTCTTTTTCAATCCCCTCTCCTATCTTTCCACAGGGTGGCACAGTGGTACAGTTGCTGCCACGCAGCACCAGAGATCTGGGTTCGATCCTGACCTCGGGTGCTGACACTGGAGTTTGCACATTCTCCCATGGGTTTTCTCCGGGTGTTCCAGTTTCCTCCCAAATCTCAAAGATGTGCAGGTTTGTAGGTTCATTGACTCTGTAGGTTGCCCCCAGTGTGTAGGTGAGTGGATGATAAAGTGGGATTACATAGATCTAGTGTGAACGGGTGATTGATGGTTGGCATGGACTCGGTGGGCCGAAGGGCCTGTTTCCATGCTGTACCTATAAACTAAACACTCCCCTATATCACACCACCTGCTGCCCCAATGATAGAGGACGGTGACTAAATCTTGGGGGAGCAGCGGCTGGGAAAAGAAAACTGCCTGCTGATGGAACATTTAGGAGCAAGTCTGTGTGCCAAAAATACTCAAATATATTTTACTGTTCAGGTGATGAAGATTAGGTTGAGATTTTTTCCTTTCAGTATTGATCTCAGTTGCACTAGGGGTTTGGGTGAGATTTTCACTGCAGGATAAAACATCTCGTTACAATGTTATTTTCCCATCAGAAAATAAGGTGCCCACATAGATCATCTATTGTGTCCTCTTGTGTGGCTGAATCATGATTGTATTGAAATCTGGACATGTGAAAGTTAACAGCAAGAACCTTGATAGGCACAATGTGGGTTTACATTGAGCTATTTTTCCCAGATAAGTACAGAAGTGAGTTCTGCTCAGGGAACCACTTGCCACAGCACCAATGATGTCTATAACAGATCACCAAAATGGCCCTGCGATGCATCTTAATAACACTGTCCAGGCGTTTTTACTTCTAGATGTAGGTCTTGCCCAAAGGGCTAGAATCATTCCCAAACTGAACAGCTAAGTCCACAACAGCAGCAACATCTCCACTGTAAATGATTGTGTTTGGAGTCTTGGTTCCCTTCCTGGAAGCCTCTAAACCTGGATTCTATAGATACAACCAGTCCTTCGCTAGATTGAGGATTTCCAAAGCATGATTGTGCCAATTAATCCTTGTTTTCCATGCCAAGACAGCTCGCTGATGAATGACCCAATGATTTATTTGCGAGCCAACACCTCTGAGACAAATGGCTTATCATGCTAGCAGCACAGTGGCACAGCTGGTAGAGCCGCTGCCTCACGGCGCCAGAGGCCCAGGTTTGATCATGATCTTGCCTGCTATCTGTGTGGCGTTTGCTCCTTCTCCCTATGACCATGTTGGTTTCCTCCGGGTGCTCTGGTTTCCTCTTACATCCCAAACACGTGCAGATTGGTACATTAATTGGCCTCTGTTAATTTCCTAAGTCAGCAAGGAGTGGATGAGAAATTGCCGGGATCACATAGAACTAATGTGGGTAGGTGATCGATGGTCAGCATGGACCCAGTGGGCCGAAGTACCTGTTTCCATGCAATCAAGGAAAAATCTGCGCATGACCAGTCTAGCCAAGATGGTACAATTTTTTGCAGGATACTTATACAATATAGCAAACAAGAATTGTCCTGAATTGAAACGTCGCCCATCCTTTTTCTCCAGAGATACTGCCTGACCCGCTGCCTTACTGCAGCGCTTTGTCTATCTAGGTGGAAACCAGCATCTGCAGTTCTTTGTTTTCTGCTATTTATTTTGACTTTTTAAGGGATCACCTACATGTTAAAACACCACCACCAGCATGATAAGCTAGAAGTGAAATAAAATCAATGAAAATAATAAAATTGAAATCTAGGCCCACCCCCTATAAGTACTGAGCCAAGAAAGACTATCCCGGTTGGTTGTATTCATATCTATTACATCTGATGTGTTGATGTCAAATAAACTAAAAGAACATATTTGTTACAAAAGTTAAAATTATATGAAAAGTTTAGAAAAAGTCATCACACAACTGAACAGAATAAAATATTAAAGTTGTCCATAAAATAAATCTCAATTTTGCCCAGACACCTCAAGGCAAATGATTCCCTAATTTTCAGTGATAAATCAGTTCCAGCAGATATGAATGACATTACTGTTTACCCCAAGCTTTTGATTGATGGCAATTGGGGTCTGGGTTTCCAATTTTGGAATTGCCAGACCACCTTCATTGACTATAAAATATAGAAATCTAGTATCAACACAGGGCAGCAAGTGTAGAAAGCTCCGTTTTTTTCAAATTACTTCGTTTATTTTGAAGTATTTTGCAAACCATAATTCATTAAAACTTTTTTTTTTAATTTATAGCTTTTGAGTGGATTTGTGCCTGGCTCTGACGAAATTAGTAGACCACTTGCTAACTTTTAAATAAAATCCTCACTAAAAACCCCAATCCGTGGGTCAAGCCTTGTTTCTAGGTACTTCTCATAAGAACACTAAGTGCTGGAGTAAGGCAACATCTCTGAAGGACATGGATAGGCAACGTTTCGGGTCAGGGCCCTTATTCAGACTGACTAGTTGCGCCACTGTGATGCCCTTGAAAAGAATGTTCTTTGAAAGAATTTTATAATTAGAAGCAAAGACCTTCTGCATGTAATTGACCTGTAGCTTTTGAAGTTCACTGCTATGGGCAGTGAAATGACTCGGTATAATTTCTGCAGCCCCAAAATGGCACACAATGCTCAAAACCAATTTCAATTCAGATATAGAGTCATATGCACTGAGGTAGGCCCTTCGGCCCAACTCGTCCAAGCTGCCCAATCTAAGCAAGTCCCATTTGGCCCATATCTCTCTAAACCTTTCCTATCCCTGTATCTGTCCAAGTGTCTTTTAAATATTGCTAGTGCACCTGCCTCAACTACCTCCTCTGCCAGCTCATTCCATAAACCCATCACCCTCTGAGTGGAAAAGGGTGTCTTTCAGGTTCCTATTAAATATTTTCCCTCTCACCTTAAACCTGTGTCCCTGGGTAAAATAATCTGTACACTCACCCTGTCAATTCCCCATCATGATTATATACACCACTATGAGATCACCCCTTAGCCTCCTGCACTCCAAGGAATAGTCCTAGCTTGCCCCAGCATCTCCCGATAGCTCAGGCGATCAAGTCCTGGCAACATTCTTGAATACATATACTAATTAATTACCCCAACATTGTCATTAAATGCAAATTCGAAACAGTTAAGCACAAAGCAAAACCTTTTTTGTTCAAACATTTTGTCTGAATTATTATTTTTTGTTCCCGGCTTGACTGCAATTATCGATGAGTGATGACATACAAAACTGCGATTTGCGTGCATGTTTCCAAATCCACTTTTATTCATTAACCAATTTGTACAACCCACATACTGCAGTGATTAAAATGCTGCTGGTAACAGTGGATTCTCATTTTAATTAAGCTTTGAAATGGTTGGATTAACTCTGGTGGGGGGGGGAGAAAAATCAAGTTCTGTTGGTTAACTAACAAACTGGAATACTCACTTGCAAAACAGAATCTGTAAATAAATTTGCTTTTAACACTGGTGGTTTTTTTTATTTTCCACAATTTTGTTGTGTCGCACATATTTCAAACTGAAGGTAGAAGTGTATCCTGGGCAGAACAGTGTTGCTCCTTTTTAAATGTTATTAAACAAAAATGTTTGCCAAACTTAATAAAATTTGTGATGGTTATTGTTATGTGTGTGCTGTTTTTTAATGCATTGGGATAGTACATGTTGTATGCATTTTATATTTGAACAGTTTGCAGTAGTACAATTATTGCCCTTGAGAATCAGTTTAAATGAAAAACAGCAAAAATCAACCTTAGGAAGAGTGTGTAAGAGAAACCAAGTGTTGACACAGTGTGTTCAAAAATAAATGATGGGTAAGGAAACGATATGTAAAATGGCATCTAATGAGCAGTTCATTCTTATTGACAATAAGATCATGAGTCAAGAGTGTTTAATTGTCATATGTACCGAAAACTAAACAATGGAATTCTTATTTGTAGCAGCACAACGGGTCTGTAAAAACACAGTGCTGGTAGATAACACAATAAACAATAAAATGTTAAATAAATGAAAAGTAAATAATATTAGTGTGCTGGAGCAAATGGAAAAGCCACATGAAGTTGGTGTTCAAAGTAACAGGCGATTTATTAAAACTGGTGCACACCAGGAGACCAGTCAAAGCGGATCTGAGGGCAACTTTGGTACAGCTTTTACATTCTCTGCTGACAAGATTACATAGAAACTTGATTAACAGTAAAACTAGGTCTTGATTACAGAATGGAGGTAACTGAAAGACTTAATTAGGTAACAAACTAGATTACAGAATTAAATGATTACCCACAAGTCTAACATGGTTGACAGTAGATCCAATTTTCTGTTACAATGATGGGTGCACACCATGACATAATCAATGACGTTCCTATAATGTGGGTGTCGTCACTGCTGCATTCCATGTCTCTACTTAGCAGAGGCCTATTCACTGGATGAATTTAAAAGATAGTTAGATAGAGCTCTAGGGGCTAGCAGAATCAAGGGATATGGGGAGAAGGCAGGCACGGGTTACTGATTGTGGATGATCAGCCATGATCACAATGAATGACGGTACAGGCTCGAAGGGCCAAAAGGCCTCGTCCTGCACCTATTTTCTATGTTTACTTTTATACTTTGTCTGTGGTTCCCTATCACCACATTAGCACAATCCACACCCCTATTTACTATTATCCTTCTCTCCATTCTTTCCCCTAATAGTGCAAAAATTCTTAGTGCAACCAACACCGTTCATCACTTAGTCGATGATTGTTGTGACCTGGGTTCGATCCTGACATCAGGTGATTGACTGTGTGAAGTTTGCATGTTCTTTTTGTGACCACGAGGGTTTCCTCCGGGTGCTCAGGTTTCCTCCCACATCAAAAAGAGATATGGGATTGAAGGTTAATTGGCCTCTGTAATTTGCACCAAGTGCGTTGGGGTTGGATGAGAAACTAGGATAACGTAGAACGAATGTGAATGGGTGATCGATGGTCAGCATGAACTCTGGGCCGAATCGCCTGTTTCCATGCTAAACTAAACACCACCCATTGGATTCTTGGCCAACTGTAAGTAGGATGAATCACTGCCATAAGTAACAAGCTGGTCAAGAAGACAGAGTCCATGTTTATTAATCATGTTTGTGAGGAGGGAACGGAAGTTCATTGGAGAGACGTTATAGCTGTTTGTTAGTGTCTACACTTTCTCAATGTCTATAGTGAAGCATGACTCGGTTCATTTGTAGAGAGTTTGGAGAAATGCTCATTTGACATTGCAAGTAATGTATGCCAAGAGGTTAAATAAATCACACTCATGAATAATTCGATTTGGGGCTAAACAGCTGAATTTGGCAACGTATTTGAAATGCACTCTGGCTAAAGGAGTGCACATCACTGCCAAGATGAGGACAGTTATTCTGTATGATATTCACAGCAACACTGTAATAGCTTGTAGTGATGCAGCTGGTAGAGTTTGAGCGCTATCTGACCTTGGGCGCTATCTGTAGAGTTTGCATGTTCTCCCTATGAACGCGTGGGTTTCCTCCCGGAGCTCCAGTTTCCTCCCACATCCCAAAGACGTGGGTTTTGTAGGTTAATTGGCCCTCTGCAAATTGCCCCTGTTGTATAGGGAGTGGATGGGAAAGTGGAATAACATAGAACTAATGTGAACGGCTGATCAAGGGTCAGCATGGACTCGGTGGGCCGAAGGGCCTGTCTCCATGCTGCATCTTTCAATCAATCAATCAATAAGACACCGTGCTGAAGTAACTCAGCTGGTCAGGCAGCATCTCTGGAGAACATGGATCGATGACTTCAGGTCAGGACCTTTCTTCAGTCTGAGGTAGGTCCTGACCTGAAATGTCATCTGTTCATGTTCTCCAGAATCGCAGCCTGATCCGCTGAGTTACTCCAGCACTTTGTGTCTTTCTTTGTAAATCAACATCTGCAGTTCCTTGTTTCTCCATCAAAACTTATGATTACCCTCAATATTAGCTGGGATCAAATGTATCCCTGGAGGAGTTTCCAGAACTGAGGAGCAAGCTAAGAAAGGAAATCAGGAGGGCAAAACGGGGCCAGGAGATAGCTTTGGCAAGTAATATTAAGAATAATCCCAAGAGATTTTATGTACATTAAGGGAAATGGGTAACGAGAGAGAGAGGGAACGGGACCCTTCAGGAATCAAAGCGGACAGCGCTGTGCCCCATGCCTCCATACTCTTGACCTCAGACAATTTCTCTCATCATACAAGCTTCCTTACGCCCAAAATAGACACAAAAAGCTGGAGTAACTCAGCGGGCCAGCCAGCATCTTTGGAGAGAAGTAATGGACGACGTTGCTTCCCACCTGCCTTGCCCTTCACTCTATCCTTAACTCCTTATCTCACACATTGTCTTTTCATCTCTGGCCTTTGTTCACCCACCTGCCAGTGAAATCCTCCTCATCTGTATCCACCCAACACTCGCCAGGCATTGTCCTGCTTGCCCATTCTCTCTTCCAGCTTTCTCCTCACACCCCCCCCCCCCCTCCACTACAATCAGTCTGAAGAAGGGTCCCAAGGTGAATTGTCACCTATCCCCGTTCTCCAGAGATGCTGCCTGGCCCACTGGGTTACTCCAGCACTTTGTGTCTTTTCTTTGAGAACCGGCATCCGCAGTTCCTCGTGTCTCATGGGGGAACTCAGAGGGTCAGGCAGCATCTGTGGATGGAAATGGAAAGAGCATTTTTCGTGGAGTCACAGGTTCATCTGGAAATAATGAATACATTATGTGGTGATTTTAGGGCTTTGACTTTGACCTGGATCAACGAGGTGTCACTTTCAACTGAACTGAAGTGGCTTCATCAGCTTGAAGAAGGGTCCCGACCCGAAACGCCGCCTTATCCATGTTCTCCAGAGATCCTGAGTTACTCCAGCACTCTGTGTCATTTCCAACGCTGGCCTGTGAGCAGCGCTATCCCTTTAACACGAGAGTCAAATCTTGTTCGTGAATTGACAAATAGAAGAGTATGTGAAGGAAATGGGACTTGGCGCCTTTTGTTCCTTATTCCGCAAATCAGAACATTCTTATCTCCTCGAAGATAGACACAAAATGCTGGAGTAACTCAGTGGGCATAGGCAGCATCTCTGGAGAAAAAGGAATAGGTGATATATCGGGTCGAGACCCTTCTTCACACTCGCCTATTCCTTCTCTCCAGAGATGCTGCCTGACCCGCTGAGTTACTCCAGCTTTTTGCGTCTATCTTCGGTTTAAACCAGCATCTGCAGTTCCTTCCTGCACATTCATAATTCCTCCTTTGTAGACAATGACCCCTCCAGCCCTGAACGCTGCCGCAGCGTCGTTTTTTAACCAAGTACAAATGATTCATAAAAGATGTGACACTTCATCTGATTTCTCTACAACACGTTGCACCCACAACGACTGCGGCTCTGGAACAAAAAGCGTCATTGGGAGGGGAAACGATAACAGAAAGGGTGTTTGTTTTGCCTAAGCGTTCAGGATGTTTGACGTTTATTGCTTCATTATTTTATACGACCGTACCCGAAAATAGAATGTGCTAAGACCTATCAGTCAACCGCTGGATAGCGCTGGTGAATCATAAACTGTTAGATTATTAATGGTGATTCATAATTAACACGATGAAGCCAATTAAATGAATGGTATGGGCACGCAATTATTGTACTTTTTTTTGTTCATTGTAAAATGCAGATGCTGGCTTATACCGAAGAAAGACACAATGTGCTGGAGTAACCACTAGACACAATGGGCAGGTGTCTGCCTTCTTCAGATTATATATGTATAACTCATCAACTGCAGTAGTTACAACATTTTTTAATTTAGGGAGTTGGATGGAGTCGTAGAGCTGAACAACACGCACTAGGGGAATTCGGCCCGACTGTTCGTGCCGTCCACGTTCCCTGTCCGAACTTGTCCCATTTAAATTCATAAGTCATTGGAGCAGAATTAGGTAATCGGACCCATGGAGTCTACTCCGCCATTCAATCATGGCTGAATTATCTTTCCCTCTTAACCCCATTCTCCTGCCTTCTTCCCATTACCCCTGACACCCGTACTCATCCAATTTAAAAATACCCAATGATTTGGCCTCCACAGCCTTCTGTGGCAATGAATTCTGCAAATTCACCACCCCTCAAATAAATTCCTCCTCGTCTCCTTTCTATAGGGTACATCCTTTTATTCTGAGGCTGAGCGCTCTGGTCCTAGACTCTCCCATTTGCTTGTGCCAGGCCCAAACACCTCCAAATCCATATATTTTGCATTTGTATCTGCCTCTGCAACCTCCTCTGGCAGCTGGTTCCATATATGCACCTCCCTCCATTTGCAGGTGCTGTCAGTAGCTGACTTGGGGCTACTGACTATCCCGCGGTCTAGGTTTAAGCTCAGGGGTGACCGTGCTTTTGCGGTTGCAGCACCTAGACTGTGGAATAGCATCCCGCTCCTCATCAGAACCGCCCCCCTCCATCGACTCCTTTAAGTCACGACTCAAAACCTATTTCTCCTCCCTAGCGTTTTTGAGCCCCTCTGATGGGGCGCTGTAAACAGTTTATGTATGTATTGTTAGGTCTGTCTACTGTTGTATGTAGCACATTAGTACCTGCGCTGATGTAAAGCACTTTGGTCAACGTGAGTTGTTTTTAAATGTGCTGTACAAATAAATTTATTATTATTATTATTATTATTTGAAATAGTAGTCCTTGAGCCCTTTCAAAATCTTTCGCCTCTTGTCTTAACATGCCCTCTCATTTCAGGCTCCCATACCTGGGAAAAGGACTGTGGCAAGTCACCTTATCTACGCTCATCCAGATTTTATATACCACTCGCTCAGCCTCCCGTACTACAGTGTAAAAGGTTCCTCCCTCTCCATATAACTCAAACCCTCCAGTCCCAGTTTTTTTGCACCCTTTCCAGTTTGGTAATATCTTTAAGAAGCAGAAGTGTGGGAGAAAAATGAACACTGTTCTCTGGCGCCTGAGAGAGGAATTTTGATCCAGTCACAGTCCTGGAAGGCCAAATCCTTATTTTTACACCATGACCCCCAGTTAAACTTAAATTAGATGCAGGCCTAGGCCAATCGGCCCTTCAAGCCTGACTGGCCATTCAATTAGTCTGAAGAAGGGTCTCGACCTGAAACGTCACCCATTCCTTCTCTCCAGAGATGCTGCCTGTCCCACTGAGT
Source organism: Malacoraja senta (assembly GCA_038087875.1). Lineage (NCBI taxonomy): Eukaryota > Metazoa > Chordata > Chondrichthyes > Rajiformes > Rajidae > Malacoraja > Malacoraja senta. The sequence goes on from CM075982.1 coordinate 28,764,193, forward strand.
TACTCCAGCTCTTTGTGTCTCTCTTCAGCCATTCAATTAGTTCTATCCATTATAACCCTCCCCTCTATGGTCATTGGGTATTTTTTAGATTGAGATTGACAGATTCTTAATTAGTAAGAGTGTCAAGGGTTAGGGGGAGAAGGCAGGAGAATGGGGTTGAGAGGTAAAGATAGATTGAATGGCAGAGCAGACTCGATGGGCCGAATGGCCTAATTCTGCTCCGATGACATTAGTTTATAATCTGTCGACCTCTGACTTTAAAATATTCAGAGACTGCTTCCGTCAACTTTTGAGGAAGAGAATTCCTTATATTTAAGGCAAATTGAGAGACAAAAAAGATCACCTCATATCACTCTTAAATTGGTGACCCCTTTAATTTATAGTGATGCTTGGGTTCTAGGTTCTTCCACAAGACAAGTTATAATTACAAAAAAGTCACCTCATACATTAAACTGCAGTGGATGCTGTATTAACCGAGACTGTCCAACAATTCCACATATGACAACCGATGCATTCCAAGAATTAATCAACTGAACACTTGTATAAATTGCTTACAATGCACTCAAATCCTTCCTTAAATAAGTATAGGATGGCACAGTGGTGCAGCTGGTAGAGCTGCTGCCTCACCGTACCAGAGACCCGCTTTAAATCCTGACCTCGGGTCTCTCTGTGTGGAGTTAGTACCCTCTCCCTGTGACCATGTGGGTTTCCTCCAGGTGCTCCGGTTTCCTCCCACATCCCAAAAATGTGTGGGTTTGTTGGTTAACTGGCCTAGAGTGGAGGATGGAACTGGTGTATGGGTGATCGTTGGCCAGCACGGACCCGGTGGGCCAAAGGGCCTGTTTCCACGCTGTATCTCTGAACTAAACTGAAACTAAAGAAGATCAATTCTGCACACCATGCAGTAGATGCTATCGTACCAATGTTCAATATAACTGAAGCATATCCTTCCTCTTTTTGTATTCAACTCCCATCTCAATAAATAATCACATCTCATTAGAATTTCTAATTACTTGCAGTAAGTGCACACTAACCTTTGCAAGTTGTTCTTGACAATAACTGGATCCCTCTGTAAATCATAGGGTTTGCTATTTTTCCTGCCAAAGTGAGCAATGTCACATTTCCCCACACTTAACACTGTTGTGCACTCACTTGACCTTTGTGGCTTCTTTATCTTCTCTTTATTGCCACTGGCAAATATAACGATCATTATATCTGGTGCCTTCATCCAAATCATTCACAGCAATTGTAATAAACCGAGGTTTCAGCATTGATCCCTGCAGAACACAATTTATTACCTGTTTAAATGTTCATTGTTAGCTTCCCATATTTTAATTTTGATCTTTAGATATTTCAGAGGGCTAAATATCTACACATCCAAAATGCAGCTCGGAAAATTACTGCATCGGGAGGAACTGAAGATGCTGGTTACACCAAACACAGGCACAAAGTGCTGGAGTAACTTAGCGGGTCAGGCAGTTTCTCTTACTTAGACTTAAGGGGCTGTCCCACTTGGGTGACCTAATCCGCGAGTTAAGAAGAGTGTCATCGACCTTCAAGCTCGAGGGCACTCGCCTGGAAAGCCTCGAGCTGGATCAACCGTCCGTGTTGAAACCGCGAGCTGGATCGACCGACCACATAAACACATCGCAAAGGCGGTGGCCAGGGAAAGCGGGAGAGCGCTGTCTGAAATTCACACCCGCGATGAAGAGAAGGTCAAACGGCTGCATAGTAATGCGGGGGGGGGGAGAGAAGGGGGTGAGAAGGGGGGTGAAGGAGTGGAGACACTTTTAAGAGGTATAATAAAGTTTAGCGGGCATTTTACCTACCGGTAGGTTTTCCTTGGTCCTGAAAACTCCAATGAGCCAATCAAAATGCCCAGTCAGCGAAGGAGATTGCCTACGGCTGCCCTTGACTGCCTGAAACTAAATAGCGACCCACTCCACTGCACTACGAGTTCAAAAGAACCATGCCGACCAAATTTGTAAGCTGCCCAAGCAAAATATGAGGTGCTGTTCCTCCAATTTGCGCGTGGCCTCACTTTGACAACAGAGGAAGTCCAATACAGAAAGGTCAGAGTGGGAATGGGAAGGGGAGATAAAATGTTTGGCAACCAGGAGATCGCATTGGCCAAGGTGGACTCAGCGTAAATGCTGTCATGTCCAACAACAATCATTCCCAAACCAAATAGCAGGGGCTAACTAAATGGCAACGGGATGATTGAATAACCAGACTCCTATTTTGAAGTCATGGGTTGTCATTTGAGAAAAGAGAACATAAAACAGTACGGCACAAGAATTGGTCCTTCTGCCCACAGCGTTCTGTGTTGAATATGATGCCAAGACCAATTCAACCTGCATATAATCCATATCCCTATGTGGGACAGTTTAGGCTTTCTCCGCTGGAGTTTACAAGGTCATAAGGACATAAGGAATAGGAGTAGAATTAGGTAATTCAGCTCATCAAGTCTACTCCGCCATTCAATCATGGCTGATCTAGCGCTCCCTCCTAAACGCATTCTCCTGCCTTCTCCCCGTAACCTCTGTAAAAAGTAAACGAGGATTTAGTTAAAATGTATGTGAAGGTGTTTACTCTTGTGGAAGAACCTAGACCCCAAAATCACTCTTTACAATAAAGGGTTCACCAATTTAAGACAGATATGATCAGACTTTTTTTTTCTCATTGTGCCGTAAATATTTGGTGCTCTCCCTCAACAGTCAATGTTGCCAGACCAACAGAGGTCTCGGCCTCCGAGAGGAGTCCAACGGTACCAGAACAACCCACTTAGGCCACTGAGGTGGGTTAAAGGCCAGGTTAGAGCTCGCCCCACACAGGCTAGCGATTCCTAGCCTTTTCCTCGCCAACGTGCGCTCACTGGTTAACAAAATGGACGAACTCCGGCTAAGGATCACCTCCCACAACTGGATCAAAGACTGCAGCATCTTGATCCTCACTGAAACTTGGCTCAACACCGACGTTCCTGACAGCGCCATCCAGCTAACGGGGCGGCATTTACTCCGAGCGGACAGGACAATTGACTCCGGTAAGACCAGAGGTGGAGGTCTGTGCATTTATGTAAACAAAGCATGGTGCACGGACACCACCATCATCAAGAGTTACTGCTCAGCTAACCTAGAGTTCCTCTTGGTTAGATGCAGACCGTTCTATCTGCCCAGAGAGTTTACCTCCACTGTTGTGACTGCAGCCTATATTCCTCCTGATGCTAATGCCAAGCTTGCAATGAAAGATCTGCATTCTGCCATTAGCAAACAACAGACTCACAACCCCGAGGCAGCCTTCATTGTTGCGGGTGACTTCAATCACTCCAACCTGAAGACTGTACTCCCCAAATTCCACCAACATGTCTCCTTCGCCACTAGAGAAGGCAAGACACTGGACAAAGTCTACACCAACATGGCTGAAGCTTACAAAGCCGTCCCCCTCCCCCACCTTGGACAGTCTGATCACCTCTCATTGTTCCTGCTCCCAAAGTACTCCCCACTCATCAGACGGGTTAAACCCACTGTGAGGACAGTTAAAGTCTGGTCAGAGGATGCGGACTCCACACTTCAGCAGTGTTTTGGAAACACTGACTGGAAGGCGTTTGCAGCCCAGGCCACCCTTGACTCCCACACGGACATTGACTCCTATACATCATCTGTTCTGGACTTTATAAACTCCACCATCAACAGCGTCACCTCCCTCAAACAGGTGACCATATTCCCGAATCAGAAGCCATGGATGAACAGCGAGGTCAGGCTACTGCTGAAAGCACGGGACACCGCTTTCAGGTCAGGCGATGCCCGAGCCTATAGTTCATCCAGGGCTAACCTGAAGAAGGGCATAAAGAAGACCAAGCACTGCCATAAACTCAGGATTGAGGAGCACTTCAACAACAACTCCGACCCCCGACGCATGTGGCAAGGCATCCAGGCCATCACGGACTTTAGACCCACCAACACCACCCCCACATCCAGTAACGCCTCCTTCCTTGAGGAGCTCAACCACTTCTATGGCCGTTTCGATAGGGACAATCGGCAGTTGGCCATCAAGACGGTGCTCCCTGCCGATCACCAGCCCCTCTCACTCACCCCCTTCGACGTGTACGTGGCACTGAGTAGGACTAATGCACGTAAGGGTGCTGGCCCCGACGGCATCCCCGGGCGCGTCCTCAGGGCCTGTGCTGCACAGCTGACAGACGTCTGGACTGACATCTTCAACCTGTCACTTGCCCAAGCAGTTGTGCCCACGTGCCTTAAATCCACCTCCATCGTGCCGGTGCCAAAACACTCCACTGCGGCAAGCCTCAACGACTTCCGCCCAGTTGCACTTACTCCCATCATCGCCAAGTGCTTCGAGAGGCTGGTCCTGGCACACCTCAAAGGCTGCCTACCCCCCACGTTGGATCCCTATCAGTTTGCCTACCGCAAGAACAGGAGTACGGAGGATGCCATCTCAACGGCACTTCACTCCGCCCTCTCCCACCTCGACAACAGAGACACTTACATAAGAATGCTGTTCATCGATTACAGCTCAGCATTCAACACCATCATACCCTCTAAACTGATCACCAAACTCGGTGACCTGGGCATCGACCCCTCCCTCTGCAACTGGATACTGGACTTTCTAACCAACAGACCCCAGTCTGTTAGGTTAGACAAGCACACCTCTTCAACCCTCACCCTGAACACCGGCGTTCCACAGGGCTGTGTGCTGAGCCCCCTCCTCTACTCCCTCTTCACCTACGACTGCACACCTGTACATGGTACTAACACCATCATCAAGTATGCAGATGATACAACGGTGATTGGCCTCATCAGCAACAACGATGAGTCGGCCTATAGGGAGGAGGTCCAGCTCCTAGCAGCATGGTGCGCTGACAACAACCTGGCCCTTAACTCCAAGAAGACCAAGGAGCTCATTGTAGACTTCAGGAAGTCTAGGGGCGGCATGCACACCCCCATCCACATTAACGGGAGGGAGGTGGAACGTGTTTCCAGCTTCAGGTTCCTGGGGGTCAACATCTCCGATGACCTCTCTTGGACCAACAATACCTCAACTCTGGTCAAGAAGGCTCACCAGCGTCTCTTCTTCCTGAGGAGACTAAAGAAGGTCCATCTGTCTCCTCGGATTCTGGTGAACTTCTACCGCTGCACCATCGAGAGCATCCTTACCAACTGCATCACAGTATGGTATGGCAACTGCTCTGTCTCCGACCGGAAAGCACTGCAGAGGGTGGTGAAAATTGCCCAACGCATCACCGGTTCCTCACTCCCCACCATTGAGTCTGTCCAAAGCAAGCGTTGTCTGCGAAGGGCGCTCAGCATCGCCAAGGACTGCTCTCACCCCAACCACAGACTGTTTACCCTCCTACCATCCGGGAGGCGCTACAGGTCTCTCCGTTGCCGGACCAGCAGGTCCAGGAACAGCTTCTTCCCTGCGGCGGTTACACTACTCAACACTGTACCTCGGTGACTGCCAATCACACCCCCCCCCCCCCCCGACACTCCTCCCACCAGGATTTATTAGATTAGATTTATTTATTTACTGCTCATATTTATGTCCCTCTTCTAGGGAGATGCTAACTGCATTTCGTTGTCTCTGTACTGTACACTGCACAATGACAATAAAGTTGAATCTGAATCTGAATCTGAATCTGAGGAGCCGAGATACCGGCCCGCAAAATAACCCTTGGAGGTCGGCTACGGGAACGGGATCTGCTCACTTCAGCCTGGCCGGAATTCCGGAGCCCCGGCCCCAAGGGGAAAATTCGACCCGGCGATCGGCGCGGAGGTTAACATGAGGTTGAGATCGGCCTCCTCACCTGGCCTAGGTACTATATTCGGGGGGATTTCAAGTGCACTCTCATAATTTTGTCCGGATTAAAGGAGGTGGGGGACCTCCAGTTGCCGGAAAATGCGTGGTTGACCTGTGTTTTTAAGGCAGAGGTCAAGAGATAAGATAATGGGTGAAGGGCTATGTAGATCAAACAGTATTGCTGATTTGATCTGTATCTGGTTTTGCTGCTGATGACCTGATCCATAATCCATGTCAGGTTTCCACACCACCACCTAGTGGCATGCGGGCAGCCATGTTAGTTAGTTCAACTTACGACTCCAAGCCTACAGTACTCATTTTGATGGTCTCTGTATGTATTCTAATTAAAGTACCTGCTATGATATATAATGACTCTGTATCAATAGTACTTTGCACATGGTATCAGAGTTGGGATTTGGGTTTCTACTTTGGCTGCTATTTACAAGGCTTTTCATAGACTCAGACATGGCTGAAGCTTTCAGAAAGCCTGACCCACTCGTCTTCGATAGCAGAATCGGACAGCGGTGGCGTACCTTTGAGCGATAGTAATGATTTGTTCATTGCTGCAACTTCTCATGACAAGCCAGCAAAGGTCCGTGAGGAGATGAAGCTTACAAACAAGCACAACAGTTTGTGTATGCTGAAGCAATAACTCATCAACCTGCCGATGGTGGAGTGCCGATCGTGACCCCGGCTGAGTCGCCGGACGACCCGGAGTGTCTCGAGAAAGTTTCGACAGTTGTGTGACCCTCAAGCTAATCCACTCATCGAACGTGTGAAATTTTTCTCAAGATACCACAATGAGGGTGAAACTATTGAATCGTTTGTGCGTGCTATAAAAAAAGGCTGCAGGAACTTGCAGATTTGGCAATCTCAAAGACGAATTTATTAGAGTCCGGTTGATGTGTGGTCTTCTTAATGAGAAGCTGAGAAAAAAGCTCGTCCGCGATCCTACAATAACTCTGGATAGAGCTGTCGCAGTCTGTGAAACTTACAAGCTGTCGATTCGCAATGCTCAAACGCTCACTCAAGCACAGCATTCCAACGTGGGAGAAGATAGTATGTATTCCAGTACAGGGGTTGATAGCGTGCTAGGTCAGTTTCCGATGCAATGAAAGCAGCAGCAGATAGCACTACAACGTCAGCTTGGGAGCGCTCAGGCCTTATCTCCCAGTCAACCCAGGCAAGAATTAACAAGGTAGAGACCGTTTTATTATCCTGCGGCTCGTTTTATTCAAGAATGTAATAACTGTGGTGATGCGCACTTGGCTAAGAGAGAGAAGTGTCCTGCCTTTGGTCAAGTTTGCCATGGGTGCAAGAGGGGAAACCATTGCTGGAGATGTTGCAGATCCCGACCTAACAGAGAGCAGACAAAGCAGCCCATATATTTGCTGCAGGCTGAGCCACTGTCAGATTTGTCCGATAGCAGCATGGACGAGAAGCCAGAGGTTGATGGAATCGTTCTGCAGGCACATTCTATTATCACACAAAATGTGCAGAATAGTGAGCCAATGGCCACTGTAACAGTAAACAATAAAGTGATCGAGGTGAAAATCGACACTGGAGCGAAATGCAATGTTTTGTCATGGGAACAATTTAATCGTCTGAGGAAGGCAGAGCTATTAAAACCCAGCAATGTTACTCTTCTCGCAAATGGGGGAAGCGAGGTCAATATGGTTGGTATTGTGAAGCTTCAGTGCCATGGGGATCTACATCCCCCTTCTTTAGGCAAAAGCCTAAGAAGGGGGATGTAGATCAAACAGTATTGCTGATTTGATCCGTGTCTGGTTTTGCTGCTGATGACCTGATCCAAAATCCATGTCAGGTTTCCACAACACCACCTAGTGTCATGCAGGCTGCCATGTTAGTTAGTTCAACTTAGGACTCCGAGCTTACAGTACTCATTTCAATGGTCTCTGTATGTATTCTAATTAAAGTACTTGCTATGATATATAATGACTCTGTATCAATAGTACTTTGCATAGGCTATGGTGGACAGAACTTATTGAATGGCCAAATATGCTGGAAGGGCCAAATGCCCCACATCTAATTTAAATTGACCTGGGGTCACAGTGTCACAATAAAGCTTTATCCTTTCAAGAAAGAGATGAGAGGCTATTTCCACCCTCAGAGGGACGCACACCTGCTTTCACCCAATTTAATTTATTTCATCCACCTGTCTACTCATCATTAAACATATTGATGCCACACCCAATAAAATATCACCACTCTTATTAAAACCAGATGAATCAGGAGAGTCAAGAGTGTTTTATTCTCATATGTCCCAAAACAGAACACTGAAATTCTTACTTAACCAGAATATGTGGAGGATGTGTTTAATAGCCTGATGGTTGTTAGGAAGAAGCTGCTTCTGAACCTGGACATTGCAGTCAATTTCCCTCCACAGATGCTGCCTGGTCCTCTGAGTTACTCCAGCACTTTGTATTTTGCTCAAGATTCCAGCAGAAACAAGGAACTGCAGACGCTGATTGGCACAACATTTGCACAAAGTGCTGGAGTAACTCGGTGGGTCAGGCAACATCTCTGGAGAACATGCATAGGCGATGTATGGGGTCGCGACCCTTCTTCAGTCTGATTGTAGTGAGAGGGGGGGGAGAAGGCAGGAAGAAAGGAGGTGTAGGGCAAAGCCTGGCAGGTAATAGATGGGAGACAGACACAAAATGCTGGAGTAACTCAGCAGATCAAGCAGGGTCTCTGGAGAAAAGGAATGGGTGAAGTTTCAGGTTGAGACCCATCTGGAGTTCTTTGCTTTTGGTAATAGTGAGTCTGTGAATCAGTTTGTTGAATCTGTGGAATTCTTTGCCACAGGAGGCTGTGGAGGCCAAGTCAATGGATATTTTTAAGGCAGAGATACAGATAGATTCTTGATTAGTACGGATGTCAAGGGTTATGGGGAGAAGGCAGGAGAATGGGGTTAGGAGGGTGATTGAATGGCGGAGTAGACTTGATGGGCCGAATGGCCTTATTCTGCTCCTATCACCTATGATCTTCTGACCTTACAGGTGAGCGTTTTTTTGTTTTGAGAGGCAGATAGTCTGAAGAAGAGTCCTGGCCTGAAACGTCCCCTATCCTTGTTCTCCAGAGATGCTGCCTGAGTTACTCCAGCGTTGTGTGTCGTTCTGCAGTCTCTAGCGACTGAATGCAGCCTTCCTCCGGTTGCCCGTGCCAACAGCAGTCCGTGCCGACAGCAGTGATAAATATATTTCCCCTAATCGTGGCGTTAGCAACTTCGAAAAACAAATTACTTATCGCGGTGGGCCAAACAATTTCGTCTGGCTGTTATTTCAAGTTGATTTGTAACGGTTTAGTCTTGTTATTTCAAACTGAATTAGGGCAACCTTAAAAAACGGAGAGATCCTCGTCCAATGTTTAATGAAGACGGGGCACATCGTAAAAAAACATTGGCCCTACGGCTAAAAATGATTCACTCGTTGGAAGCATTCTTTTGCACACCGTGGCTGAACAAATAATAATATGTAGAACCACAGAACTGCAGGTGCTGATCAATACACAAAAGGATACAAAGTGCTCGAGTAACTCCGCTATTTAAGAAGGAACTGCAGATGCTGGAACAATCGCAGGGAGACAAAAATGCGGAAGGAACTCAGCGGGCGAGGCAGCATCTACGGAGCGAAGGAATGGGGGACGTTTCGGGTCGAGACCTTTCTTCAGACTTCAGTCTCATTGTAACTCAGCTGGTCAGGCAGCATCTCTGGAGAACATGAATAGGCGACGTTTCAGGCCACACAGTCATAGAGTCATATAGCTCGGGAACAGGCCCTTCGGCCCAACTTGCCCACGTCGACCAACATGTCCCATCTACGCTAGTTCCAAACCCGTCCCATCCACGAACCTGTCTAAATATTTCTTAAATGTTACGTTAGTACCTGCTTCAACTACCTCCTTTGGCGGCCCTTTCTTTATACCCACCAACATTTTGTGTGAAAAAGTTATCCCTCATATTCCTATTAAATCTTCCACCCCCACCCGTTAAATGGGTCAGGATCCTTCTTCAGGCCTGAAACGCCGCCTATTCATGTTTTGCAGAGACGCTGCCTGACCTGCTGAGTTAAAGGGCTGTCTCACTGTGCGAGTTGACCCACGAGTGACCCCGAGTTTAAAACAAATTTAACTCGTGGTAGTCACGTACAATTAACGTAGCGGAATCGTCTGAACTCGTGGACGCAACTTGGCAACTCTTGGTGCTAACGGGAGGTACACGTGAAACTTGTTAACTCTTGCAAAAGTTCAAACATGTTTGTACTTTTCCACGAGTAAAATGTACTCTTGTGGTTAAAATTTGAAACATTTTAAACTCGTTGTAAGAACGTAGTGGCCCGTGCGTTTAACTTTGTGACTCGTGATTCTACCGTGGGAACTCTTTTTAGAAACAATAATCAGGGACAGAAATATCAGTTACTTAGACTTTTTAAAGACAAATTCTGCTTAACAAAGTTAAGCAAGTTATTGATAAGGTGACAGAGTGGGTTGAAAAGAAAAAATTGCTTGAAGTTTATATATAAATTTGTGTTGTGTTGTGTTGTGTTGAAAAGCTTTTTGCTGATCCGTTTGATTCTCAGTTTGTTTACTTCATTGCACAATAAAGGAGAGTTCTTTGCTATCAAGATCAAATTGATGTCTGGAAGTCTTCATTTTAATATCACTACAAAGTCTCATGACTTGAATGTAATATTCCTTTCATCATAAAACACAAAATAGAGGAAGGCAAAATATATTCACATCTTGATTCTCACAATCATTTGTGAGATTTAAGGACTCAACTGCCTCATATGCTGTGCTTTTTAAATGTTTAAAATTGTCACCTCTCAGTAGATCAGAAAATAAGACAAAGTCTTATGTGAAACAAATGTCTTGAATGTGAAACAAAGTCTTTATTCTTGTTCAATATAAAAAACGCGTTTTTGCGCATATTGAGAAACGTAGCACTACAGCAAACACCACTGTCTGAAAAGGGCTTCTCATAAATGAAAATCAACAAATGAAGCACAAATAAAAGTATTTCCACTATATACTAATTCAGCTGAGAAATGCACAAGTCTAAATTCAGGCAATAAAAGATACAATGCAATGCGCTAAATGACAAGTTTTGAGATCTACAATCAGATAAGCAGATGCATGATAACCACGTTTTAAAGGAAAGACAGATGCAATGAAATTACTTTTACACCACAATAAAAAATAAAATCCACACTTAAAGTTAAACAATGAAAAGTCAGCAGGATTTAAACTAAACATGAAATTAACTGGATTCTTCTGCATGTGGGCTCTCCTCATGCAGTGATGTACCTGTGGTCGGCAGCCGCTCAAAATAAGCTGTCCTGCCACGGCACACTGCCCAATTCTGAATTATAGTAGGAGCAGAGATGGTCTCTCTGCTCTTTTGCACTGTTGGTCCCCGTGTTACCTCGAAAACACTGCAGTGGCACCAAAGTCTCGTCGTTTGTACCACTCCTCCACGCACCTAGTGTTATTCTCCCTGTTTGACTGTCCACTAAGTCACCGTCCTGCATGGCTGTTGCTGATCCTGAAGCTGCACCTCTGATACGGATCAGGTTGTGCAGAACACATGCAGCAAACACAATAGTCTCTACGTTCTTTGGCTGGCATGACATCATTTTTTTTAACATGTGATGATTTTTCAACAGTTCGATATACATTGTTGCCTCAAGATTAACGGGAGAGGAACTTGGTACACTCGGGAGACGAACTTGGAACATCGCAGAAATGAGAAGTAAACGGGAAACGTAGACATACCCGTGGGAACTCGGTTAAACTCTGGATCATAAACTTGTAGTCTCGTACGCACCCACGAGTCTTTCACTCGGGGTCACTCGTGGGTCAACTCGCACAGTGAGACAGACCTTTTACTCCTGCACTTTGTGAATTAATAATTTGCATTTGTACAGTTGTGTCATCGACAAAAGAGGGAAAGGACAAAATTGAAAGGATTGGATTTTTCTTTTAAAGGTAGGGTTTCATTTACTCAGAGAGGGCGAGGAAAGCGTGGGAGGAAAGGAGTGGTTTAATTGCAGAGTGATCTTGTGAAAGACAGGGCGGAAAAGGTTTGAGTGGGTGGAATGAAGTGGAGCCGAGGCGCCTAAGACTCGCGTCTCATCGTAGACTGTCCCGAAGTGGTTAATAACCCGTTGATGAATCGTTAAAGTTTAACCACTTTCGCGTAATAGGATAACATGGTCTCCAGAGGGGACTGGACCAGTTGTGGTTGCCTCGAGCAGCAACGTAGCTTCGACCTGATTTCATCCTGGAAGGAACTACAGATGCAGGTTTACAACAACAAAAAGACACAAAGTGCTGGAGTAACTCGGCTAGCCGGGCAGCATAGAAACATAGAAACATAGAAAATAGGTGCAGGAGGAGGCCATTCGGCCCTTCGAGCCAGCACCGCCATTCATTGTGATCATGGCTGATCGTCCCCTATCAATAACTCGTGCCTGCCTTCTCCCCATATCCCTTGACTCCACTAGCCCCTAGAGCTATATCTAACTCTCTTAAATCCATCCAGTGACTTGGCCTCCACTGCCCTCTGTGGCAGGGAATTCCATAAATTCACAACTCTCTGGGTGAAAAAGTTTTTTCTCACCTCAGTCTTAAATGGCCTCCCCTTTATTCTAAGACTATGGCCCCTGGTTCTGGACTCGCCCAACATTGGGAACATTTTTCCTGCATCGAGCATCTCTGGAGAACGTGGATAGGCGAAGTTTCGGGTCTGAAAAATAGATCTGACCCCGAAACGTCGCCCATTCACGTCCTCCACAGATGCTGCCTGATCCGCTGAGTTACTCCAGCACTTTGTGTCTTTTTACAAAATAATTTTAGAGAGGCTGATTGAAGTACCGTGACAGCGGGAGCGCCGAATAATCAGAACACTGGAGTTGGAAATGCAGACACTATTTTGTGAGAATATGTTTCAATGTACACATGCCAGTTTGAAGAAGGGCCCCGACCCGAAATGTCGCCTGTCCCTTCCCTCCACAGATGCTGCCCGACCAGTTACTCCAGCACTTGGTCTTTCACTCAAGATTCCAGCATCTGCAGTTCAATGTGTCCCGAGTAACAGGGTGTGTATGACCCGCTCTGCGATGTATTAGTGGGTGTTAATGGACAAGTTATATATATTTTTTACCGAAGAAAATTAACCTGCACGTTGGAGTGTGGGAGGAAACCGGTGCACCCGGAGAAAAAAAACCGGGTACAAACTCCATACAGACAGCACCCATAGTCAGGATGGAACCCAGGTCTCTGGCGCTGTGCCGCATCACGGGATGTGGTTGCAGGATATAGGGCGAGTATGACCCCAAGCCCGGCTGTGGGGGCAATGAAGAGGTGATACTCAGAGAGTACAGACCTGGTTAGTGATCTGCTCTTTGTCCACACACACACTTGGCCGGTCGATCCAATTGAGTTGAGGCGGTGCGCTCTGGTCTGGTAATACAATTGAAGGGAGCGACGTTTAGATCTTCTCACGTTCGAGGCCATGTCCAGAAGGCATAGGAGCAAAATTAGGCCATTCGGCCCATCGAGTCGATTCCCACTTTCAATCATGGCTGATCTGTTGTTTAAGGAGGAACTGCAGATGCTGGAAAATCGAAGGTAGACAAAAGTGTTGGAGAAACTCAGCGGGTGCAGCAGCATCTATGGAGCGAAGGAAATAGGCAACGTTTCGGCCCGAAGCGTTGCCTATTTCCTTCGCTCCACAGATGCTGCTGCACCCGCTGAGTTTCCCCAGCACTTTTGTCAACCTATGGCTGATCTGTTGTTCTCTCTCAACCCCATTCTCTTGCCTTCTCCCCGTGATCTTTCACACCTTTACTAATCAAGAAACGTTGCCTATTTCCTTCGCTCCATAGATGCTGCCTCATCCGCTGAGTTCTCCAGCATTTTTGTCTACCCAAGAAACTGTCAACCTCCGCTTTAAAAATACCCAATGACTTGGCCTCCACAGCCATCCGTGGCAATGAATTCCGCTGATTCACCACCCACTGGCTAAATAAATTCCCTCCTCGTCTCCATTCTAAAGGTACGTCCTATTATTCTGAGTCCGTGCCCTCCGGTCCTAGACTCTCCCACTACTGGAAACATCTTCTCCCCGTTCATTATCCGGTAGGTTTCAATTAGATAAACCCCTCATCTTTCTAAACTCCAGCGACTTTAGGCCCAGAGCCACCAAATGGTCTTCATACATTAACCGAATCATTCCTAGGATCAGGTGTAGGAAGGAACTGCAGATGCTGGTTAAAACAGAAGAATAAACACTTGAGTAACTCAACCTGTCAGACAGCATCTTTGGAGAAAAGGGATGGGTGATGTTTCGGGTCGTGGCCGTCTGAAGAAGGGTCTCGACGCGAAACGTCACCTATTCCTTTTCATTAATGAGAACATTTCTGGTAAACCTCCTCTGGGGCCCTCTCCAACGCCAGCACATCCCGCCTCTGACATGCGGTCCAAATTGCTCACAATAGTCTAAATGTGGCCTCACCAGCGCCTTGTGGCAAAGCCACAGCCTCACATTATTAGACAGGTATTGTTTTGCTCCCTTGTGGCGAGTCTAGACATTTCTGAAAAGCTTTGTTTTTGCATCCAAACAGATCAGACAATACTGCATATAAACACAAGCAAGTCAAACTCAGGTACAATAGGTAGAGCAAAGGGGAGGACATGGAATACAGAATATAGTTCTCAGCGTTGCAGTGCACCAGTTCCAGAGACAAAGTCCAATAGAAACATATAAAGATCTGAAATAGGAGCAGGAGTAGGCCAATTGGCCCTTTGAGCCAGCGCCGACATTCAATATGATCATGGCTGATCATCCAAAATCAGTACCCCGTTCCTGCTTTTTCCCCATATCCCCTGATTCCGTTTGCCCTCAGAGCTAAATCTAACTTTCTCTTGAATGTCCGAACTGGGGTCGAGGTGAATCGGACAGTACTCTCTCTAGCTTATGGAAGGACCGTTCAGAAGCCCGATAACAGAGCGGGGGTAGCTGTTACCGAGTCTCAGCATCGGTGTTAAATCCAAATTGCGCCGTTTCCCCTCGGCAGTTCTTGTTTTGACGTAGCCGGAGTCCTTGTGATAACAGCCACCGATATAAAAAAACATGCATGTTGTCAACAACAATGCCGATACGCAGCCACTTTGAGGCAAATGAGGTACCGAGAGATGCAGGGTTAAGGACTTGCTCGCGTTGGTGAAGACTTGAGCTCGCTGTCCCACGATGCCTTCCAAGATACAGAGTCTGAAACTCCACTCGCCCGATTCCTGCATACATCCATAACAGGGGATGTTCTGGGTAGGAAGACAGTTAGTTATTCGCGATCATTCATTACTACATCAGTCGGGACACATATAATTAGTTTTTTTTTTTAATTGGACAGGTACACGGGTAGACAATGTTTAGATGGGTATGGGCCAAACGTAGGGAAACAGGGCGGAATGGGCCGAAGGGCCGTATAATTATGACCATAATTATAATCGTAACACGCAGGGGTTATCATTTCACACAGGGATCATTTTTCAGGGTAAACGCGGTAGCTTCAACCTAACAGCCAGGTTCAGCAGAACTGCGGGGCAGTGTGGCCTTTCCTCGCCTCCAGTTTATCCCCCCCACCCACCTCTACTTTCAGTCTAATGAAGGGTTGCGAGCCGAAACATCACCTATTCCTTTTTCTCCAGAGATGCTGCCTGACCCGCTGAGTTACTCCAGC
>CM075982.1:28784773-28891201 GCA_038087875.1 Malacoraja senta
GTATTTACGGAGCGCAGTCCGGTGACAGGTCGCTGCAAGCTAGCTGCAAGCATGAGTTTATGAATGAATATGTACCATCTCAGGTTTCCTCCAATCTCGAGGATTTCCTTCCGGGGTTTGTAGCAAACAAGATCATCAATGTGTTCATAACATTTTTATTGTCAACATTGACCGCTTGCAGGCAAGCCTAATGATTGCAAGACTCTAAAAATTGTTTTTATCCATCAATGCTTTATAAAGTCTCTCTATAAATGCTTTACTCTACAGTCATAATGTGGAAACAGGCTCTTTAGCCCAACTTGCCCACACTGACCAACATGTCCCATCTATACTGGTCCCACCTGCCTGCATTTGGCCATTTCCCCTCTAAACCTATCCTATCCATGTACCTCGCTAATTGCTTCTTCAAAAGTTAGTTAGAAAGGTGAGAAAGATTGATTGGAAGATCCAGCATGGCCCTTCAGCCCACCGGGTCCATGCTGACCCAAAAGGTCACCATTTTCTCCAGAGATGCTGCCTGACCTGCTGAGTTACTCCAGCACTTTGTATCTATCTTTGGTATAAACCAGCATCTGCAGTTTCCTTTTTATTACACACGTCCTGCTTTTCCCCCATAACCCTTGATTCCTTTAGCCCAAAGAGCTAAATCTAACTCTCTCTTGAAAATATCCAGTGAATTCACCTCCACTGCCTTCTGTGGCAGAGAATTCCACAGATTCACAACTCTCTGTGTGAAAGTGTTTTTCCTCATCTCATTCCTAAATGGCCTATCCCTTATTCTTAAACTGTGACCCCTGGTTCCGGACTCCCCCAACATGGGGAACATTTTTCCTGCATCTAGCCTGTCCAATCCTTTAAGAATTTTATATGCATCTATAAGATCCCCTGTCATCCTTCTAAATTCCAGTGAATACAAGCCCAGTCAGTCCCGCGAACCTACGCTGCACTCCCTCAATAGCAATAATGTTCTTCCTCAAATTAGGAGATCAAAATTGCACACAATACTCCAGGTGTGGTTTCACCGGGGCCCTGTACAACTGCAGTAGGACCTCCGTGCTCCTACACTCAAATCCTCTCGCAATGAAGGCGAACATGCCATTAGCTTTCTTCACTGCCTGCTTTACCTGCATGCTTACTTTCAGTGACTGATGTACAAGCACACCAGGTCTCATTGCACCTTCCCTTTTCCTAATCTGACACCATTCAGATAATGATCTGCCTTCCTGTTCTTGCCACCAAAGTGGATAACCTCACATTTATCCACATTATACTGCATCTGCAATGCATCTGCCCACTCACCCAACAGATCCAAGTCACCCTGCAGCCTCATAGCATCCTCATTGCAGCTCACACTGCCACCCAGCTTTGTGTCATCCACAAACTTGGAAATGTCACATTTAATTCCCTCGTCTATATCGGTAATATATTGTAAATAACTGGGGTCCCAGCACCGAGCCTTGCGGCACCCCACTAGTCCCTGCCTGCCATTCTGAAAAGGACCCGTTAATTCCTACTCTTTGCTTCCTGTCTGCTAACCAGTTCTCTATCCATGTCAATACCCTACCCCTAATACAAAGTGCTCTGATTTTGCACACTAATCTCTTGTGCGAGACCTTGTCAAAGGCTTTTTGAAAGTCCAGATGCACCACATCCACGGGCTCTACTTTATCCATTCTACTTGTTACATCCTCAAAAAATTCCAGAAGATTAGTCAAGCATGATCTCCCCTTCATAAATCCTTACTGACTTTGACCGATCCTGTCACTGCTTTCCAAATGCGCTGCTATAACATCTTTAACGTACAAACTCAATACAGACAGCACCGGAGGTCAGGATGGAACCCAGGTGTCTGGCACTGTAAGGCAGCAACTCTGCCAGTTGCATCATTGTGCTGCCCGGTTTATCTTTAAACCCTTCTTCTGGTTTATAGTCCCATCAAGCACACATCTCGTTTTGTGTAGGAAGGAACTGCAGATGCTGGTTTACACCAAAGATGGACACAAAGTGCTGGAGTAACTCAGCGGGTCAGGCAGCATCTCTGGAGAACATGGATAGGTGACGTTTCAGATTGGGACTGATAGAAGTGGAGGGGGGAAAGCTGTGAGAGAAGTGGTAGTGAGCTGAAACAGCCAGGTGAAAGGTGGATACTGGTGAGAGGGGGGTTGAGGTCTGAAGAAGGGTCCCTACCCGAAACATCGCCCATTGTTTTTGTCCAGAGTTGCTGCCTGACACGATGTGTTGCTCCAGCACTCTGTGTCTATATTGGGTATAAACCAGCATTTGCAGTTCCCTGTTCCTGCAGGTGAGGGGGGGTTTGGTTGGCAGATGGGTGGTTGAAGGCCAGAGATGGGAAGAAAACAAAAGGCTGTGAGATATGGAGTGAAAAGGCATGAAATGAGAAGCTGGAAGGAGGGATATAGGTGGAGGGGACTGGATGGGAGGGGCATGATAATGGGAGAAGTGGTCACCTCCAGATTCAGAGACGCCTTCTGCCCTGGTGTTGTCAGGCAACTTGAGAGCGGTCCTGAACTACTATCTACCTCATTGGAGACCCCCGGACTATCTTGAATCAGACTTTATCTTGCACTAACTTTATTCCCTTTGTGTCCTGTATCTGTACATTGCGGATGGCTCGATTGTAATCAATAAACAATAGACAATAGGTGCAGGAGGAGGCCATTTGGCCCTTCGAGCCAGCACCGCCATTCAATGTGATCATGGCTGATCATCCCCTAATCATGTGCTGTCTTTCCGCTGACTGGTTAGCACACATCAAAAGCTTTTTCACTGTACCTCGGTACACGTGAGAATAAACGAAACAAAACTAAAAGCATCCAGGTGGGACACAGGGAAGAAAAAGAGGGAGGGTTGGTTACCTAACATCATCGGCGACAAATCGCATCCATATGAACTCTTGTGAACCATCGCAAGGAGTTTGGTCAACCTGAAGTCAAACACAGGTGGACATTGAGCCACAGAATTGTATTGGGACTGACGACTTGGGCAAAGGGTGGTTTAGCAAAGCAATCCTAGAGCACAGCGTCTGATCAGTGGCAGCATAAAGACAATATTTCTGGAAGCCCATACATGCAGGAGACCCATCAGTCTGAAGAAGAGTCTCGACCCGAAACGTCATCTATTCCTTCTCTCCAGAGATGCTGCCTGTCCCACTGAGTTACTCCAGCATTTTGTGTCTATCTTCGATTTAAACCAGCATCGGCAGTTCTTTCCTGCACATGTAGAAGACGTGGTTTGGAGAAGGTTGCTAGCATAGGATGAATGCTCGGTGTCAGAGTGCTAGGATCATGGGGAGAAGGCAGGAGAATGGGGGCAGGAGTGGAATGTAGATCAGCCATGATTGAATGGCAGTGCAGACATGATGGGCCGAATGACCTAATTCTGCTCCTAGAACTTATCAACTTATGAACTCGGCCTGCTGCTGTTCTTGTAAAAAGGAATTCTATAAATTGTTCTTTCTTGTTACAATCAGATGTGCAAAGCTTAATGTAAAGCTAGAGGCCATAGCTTCAGAATTAAAGGACGTTCTTTTACAAAGGAGATGAGGTGAAATTTCTTTAGCCAGAGGGTGGTGAATCTGTGGAATGCTTTGCCACAGAAGGCTGTCGAGGCCAAGTTAGTGGATATTTTTCAGGCAGAGATAGATAGATTCTTGATTAGTACAGGTGTCAGAGGTTATGGGGAGAAGGCAGGAGAATGGGGTTAGGAAGGAGAGATAGACCAGCCAAGATTGAATGGCGGAGTAGACTTAATGGGCTGAATGGCCTAATTTTACTCCTATCACTTATGAGCTTAAGACCTTACAGCGTGTTAGACTTGTATCCAATCTTTTCCATGGAGTATGTAATTGAATGAAACGTGCATTGTAAGATGCTTCCGAATGAATTGAAAAGAGCATGATCCACAGACTACGTTAGAATAGAATACTTTTGCAGAGGCAATAGTTCAGGACAATATATATATATATATATATAGTACCTCTTCCCTCCATCGAATTTTAAAAACATTATTGCCAGGTGCTGCTCCGTTTAAAAAAAAATCTGTTCTTCAAAGGGTTCTGCACTCGTTGTACAGCAGTGCATGTCCTGACAGTTCATTCATACACTGTGATTGCAGTTTCCATTCACTGGGTTCCAGCTGTGAAACCATTGTGACACCACAGTGATTCAACAGCAGTTCTGCTCCCTATTCAACAAAGGTAATATACTGGAGCATCCAGCCTGAATTCTGTCCTGGAGACCAAGTCGCTATGATTTCTTGTTTTGTTATTTTGTGGGATTTGCCAGGTATCTTGAGGTCAGAAGATCCGGTTATCTTCTGATTGATCATCTTGCTGTCACCCTTCTGTCCCCTGTGTTAAATCCACAAGGAAAAACACAGAAATTGCTGGAGTAACTCTGCGAATCAGGCAGCATCCCTGGAGAACATGGACAGAAGACGTTTCAGGGGTCCGGGACCCTTTAGTTTACGTTAGTTTGGGGATACAGCGTGGAAAGAGGCCATTCAGCCCACCGAGTCTGCACCGACCAGTGATCCTCGCACATTAACACTAGGGACAATTTTTACAATGTTGTGGGAGGAAACCAAAGATCTTGGAGAAAACCCACGCAGGTCACAGGGAGAACGTCCAAACTCTGTACAGACTGCAACCATAGTCAGGATCGAACCCTGGTCTCTGGCGCTGCAAGCGCTGTAAGGCAGCAACTCGACCGCTGTGCCATCGTGACGCCCTTCTTCAGACTGATTGCAGGGGTTGGGGGTGGAAGAGAGAAAGCTAGAAGAGTGGAGAGGCAGGACAAAGCATGACAGGTCATATCTATAATACAAGCTCTTCAAAAATAACAGCTTTAACGTAATCATTCATGGTTGAATGCACTGTGTTTTTATGCAGGAAGACATCAGCGGGTGACTTCTTTGCACTTTTCTAGTAGGAACCAAAAATCCAGTTTTGCTCATTTGATTAAGTCTCGTAATTTTTCTCCGATGATGAAGCTCGCCTGAGTGCATGAGTGCAGCAAATCTAATAACTTACAAGTAAATTGGTTTTCAGACTGTGGATGATCCAATGACATCATGCTGATTGTGATGATTGGTCTTCTGAGCAGCTGATAAGGGACGACACTAGGTGCTGGAGCAACTCAGCGGGTCAGGCAGCATGTCTGGAGATAGACATAAAATGCTGGAGCAACTCAGCGGGTCAGGCAGCATCTCTGCAGAACGTAGATAGGTGATGTTTTGGCTCGGGAAGGGTCTCAACCTGAAACGTCGCCTATCCACGTTCTTCAGTCTGAAGAAGGGTCTCCACCCGAAACGTTACCTATTCCTTCTCTCCAGAGATGCTGCCCGCCCCGCTGAGTTACTCCACTTGTTCATGTTTGATTAAAGTATTGCATTCTCTGTATCTTTGTACAGACCCTCCCTTTAATCCTTCCCCAATCACCCAGAAAATGTCTGTCCCTTTGGCCATCTCTGTGATTCATAACGACCCCAACAATGAGCGTAAGAATGAGGAACTGGAGGTAAGAAAAGGCCAGAACAAATCAGGGCCGGCACCAGGAGCCCATAATTGCCCATTGTTGGCTGGGGAAGAGGTGATAATGAAGGGATAAAGAGATACGAACAGTGGAACTAGTAGGAGAGGGAACTAGGGTTGGCGAGGGGCGGGGGAAATGAGAATGCAAGGGTTACCTGAAATTAGTGAATTCAAAGTTCATAAGCTACGGGGTTGTAAGCTACCCAAGCAAAATATGAGGTTCCGTTCCTCCAAATTTGCTTATGGCCTCACTCTAACAGTGGTGGAAGAGAGAAAGATTAGTATCCCATGTTAGGGACCACTATTGTAGAGTACAATGTTCTAAATAAGCTGGCCTTTAGTGAGACCACACCTGGAATACTATGCAGAAGGGTTTGACTTCCCTACTCAAGGAAGGATACTTTGGAATCTAACTTTTTCACCCAGAGAGTTGTGAATTTATGGAATTCCCTGCCACAGAGGGCAGTGGAGGCCAAGTCACTGGATGGATTTAAGAGAGAGTTAAGATAGAGCTCTAGGGGCTAGTGGAGTCAAGGGATATGGGGAAAAGGCAGGCACGGGTTATTGATAGGGGATGATCAGCCATGATCACAATGAATGGTGGTGCTGGCTCGAAGGGCCAACTGGCCTCCTCCTGCACCTATTTTCTATGTTTCTATGAATTAGCACAATAGGTTTGCCTGGTTTGTTGTTGGCTCTCTCCTCAACCTCTGCGGTTCCAGAGGAAACAATCCAAGTCTGCCCAACCTCTCCCTGTAGCTAATACCTCCTAATCCAGGCATCTTTCTGCCAAACCTCATCAACACCCTTTCCAAAGCCTTCCTTTTCAGCCACCCTTTCCAACATCCTTCGTATAACTGGGCGATCTTGTAGCTGCACGCTACTTGCAATTTAACTTGTGCTTCGTGGGATGAGCTAGAAGATTAGAATCTTGGACTGTTTTTCTTGCGCTAAACATAGACAATAGGTGCAGCAGTAGGCCATTTGGCCTTTCAAGCCAGCACCACCATTCAATATGATCATAGTTGATCATCCAAAATCAGTACCCCGTTCCTGCTTTCTCCCCATATCCCTTCATTCCGTTAGCCCTAAGAGCTATATCAAACTTTCTCTTGCAAACATCCAGTGAATTGGCCTCCACTGCCTTCTGTGGTAGAGAATTCCACACATTCACAACTCACTGGGTGAAAAAGATTTTCCTTATCTCAGTGCTAAATGGCCTACCCATTATTCTTAATCCTAAATGACCTACCCCTTATTCTTAATTAAAAAAATTGGGAGAGGTGACTATGACAGGGATTAAGGGCGGCATGGTGGTATGGCTGATAGAACTGGTGGCTCAGTGACTCTGCTGTCTGTGTGGAGCTTGCATGTTCTGCACATAGGATTCTCCTGAGGGCTCCGGTTTTCACTGACATCCCAAAGACATGCAGATTGATGGGTTATTTGTCCACTGTGAATGGCCTGGAGTGTGAAGGTGAGTGGATGAATCTGGGGCAAGTTGACGTAAATACACAGAGAATAAAGACAGACTGTAAAAGCGTTAGAGTCATAGAGTAGCAGAGTGATACAGTGTGGAAGCAGGCCCCTCCGACCCAACCTGTCCACGCCGACCAACAATGTCCCATCTGCACTAATCCCACTTGCCAGCATTTGGCCCACATCCCTCTAAACCTGTCCCATCCATGTACCTGTCTAATTGTTTCTCAATCGTTGCAATAGTCCCTTCTCAACTACTTCCTCTGGCAGCTCGTTCTGTACACCCCACCACCCTTTGTGTGGAAAAAGTCACCCCTCAGATTCCTCTTCAATCTTTTCCCCCTGCCCCTTAGAGTAGAGTAAATGTGTCCTTGGTAGCTGGTGTGGAGATAGTGGGTTGAAGAACTGGTTTCCATGCTGTAATATACACAAAAGTACTGGAGTAACTCGGCCGGTCAGGCTGCACCTCTGAAGGACATCGATGGGTGATGTTTCGGGCAGGGACCCTTCTTCAGACTGAAACGTCACCTATCTATGCTGTCTGACCCGTTGTGTTACTCCAGCACTTTGTTCTATGCAGTGGTTGAACTGTGCTGTTGGATTCTCCTTGGTTCAATGATTCAGTGATACTTTATTGTCACATGTAGCCAGGTAGAGTGGAATGATTTGTTTTGCGTACCACCCTGTAAAACCATGTAGCAGACCTCACCTCTGGCGGCGACAAAGTTGCAAACGTTTACTGAACAGTTTTATCTACTGCCTGTCGCCGCACGTGGCCACAGGCAGCCACCTGTTCTCCGACAGCTCCCCTCTCCCTCCGACGGCCCTCCTTGATATTCGGTCCCCCTCACTGTTTGATGGCCCCCCCTCACTCTCTGTCCTTTCCTCCTCTCTGACGGCTCTCTGAAGGCCCACCTTGCTCTCGGCCGTTGCTCGCGGGTACCTCCTCGCTCTCGCGGCGCGGGTCCTGTCGACGTCCGCGGCGGGCGAGCCGGGCCTACTGGAGGGCTTGATCCTGCTCGCCGGGAACACTCCCAGCCACGCTGCTCCAGCTTCACTCTATCCCCATAAACAACCAGGAAAAGTGTAATGTACAGGCCAGAGCAGAACGGCATCATGCTGAGCACTTGCTGATCAACTTGCCACTACACAGCGAGAAACAAATGCAAAACAACACTGGGTGTAGTGTCTTGCCACGTAGTTTGTTACTAAAATCCAACAAATTCACAAGTTTACCTGGGTTAATACAAGGTCATGATTATAAATTAATGGGCATCGTGAATGGTACAGTTGGAACGTTCAATGGGGATTTACAACATATGATGCTTCTATTAACTTCATCTGTAGATAAACAAAACTCGTTTAGCTTTAAACAAGACCTATGGAAACAAAATGATGCTATAGTAAGCTTTATTTATTAGGATCTAGGCAGCTTTGATTGTTCATTCCTAATTTCCCCTGAGCTTGAGTGACTTGCTGGTACATTGCAGGGCCAAACACATTAGTGTCAGAGTGTCACACAGTGTGGAAACAGGCCCTTCGGCCCAACTTGCCCACACTGACCAACATGTCCAATCTACACTAGTTCCACCTGCCTGCGTTTGGTCCATATCCCTCTTAACCTGCCCTATCCATGTACCTGTCTAAATGTTCCTGAAACATTGTGCTAGACTGTGCTTCAACTATCTCCTCTGGCAGCTTGTTCCATACACCCACCATTTTGTGTGAAACAGTTACCCCTCAGATTCTTATCAAATCTTTTCCCCTTCACCTTAAACCTATGTCCTATTCTGGGCAAGAGACTCTGTGCGTCTACCTGATCTGTTCCATTCATGATCTTATAACATTTGGACAGGTACATGGATAGGACAGGTTTGGAGGGATATGGGCCAAATGCAGGCAATAGACAATAGACAATAGGTGCAGGAGTAGGCCATTTGGCCCTTCGAGCCAGCACCGCCATTCAATGTGATCATGGCTGATCATCCCCATTCAGTACCGCATTCCTGCCTTCTCCCCATATCCCCTGACTCTGCTATTTTTAAGAGCCCTATCTAGCTCTCTTTTGAAAGCATCCAGAGAACCTGCCTCCACCGCCCTCTGAGGCAGAGAATTCCACAAACTCACCACTCTCTGTGAGAAAAAGTGTTTCCTCGTCTCTGTTCTAAATGGCTTACTCCTTATTCTTAAACTGTGACCCCTGGTTCTGGACTCCCCCAACATCGGGAACTTATTTCCTGCCTCTAGTGTGTCCAAGCCCTTAACAATCTTATATGTTTCAATGAGAGGCCCTCTCATCCTTCTAAACTCCAGAGTGTACAAGCCCAGCTGCTCCATTCTCTCAGCATATGACAGTCCCGCCATCCCGGGAATTAACCTTGTAAACCTACGCTGCACTCCCTCAATAGCAAGAATGTCCTTCCTCAAATTAGGGGACCAAAACTGCACACAATACTCCAGGTGTGGTCTCACTAGGGCTCTGTACAACTGCAGAAGGACCTCTTTGCTCCTATATTCGATTCCTCTTGTTATAAAGGCC
Organism: Malacoraja senta; assembly: GCA_038087875.1. NCBI lineage: Eukaryota > Metazoa > Chordata > Chondrichthyes > Rajiformes > Rajidae > Malacoraja > Malacoraja senta. The sequence goes on from CM075982.1 coordinate 28,794,343, forward strand.
AACATGCCAGGTGGGTTCACTGTAGATGGGACATGTTGGTAGGTATGGGCAAGTTGGGCTGAAGGGCCTATTTCCACACTGTATCACTCTATGACTCTCCACTTAGCTGAATTTCTCTGACATGCACTGTACTTGTTCTAATTGAGGGCTTATCTAATCCATCACCGCCCCTTGACTTTTATATTCAGAGCTTGCAACAAAAAGTCCCAGAGGCAGAGGAAAACGTCAATTTATGTGGGGATTTCAACTGTAGCAAATCATTTGCCTTATTAACTGAATGGAAACATGTTCAGTCAAATAACTGCCAGTGAAAGCTGGTCGCTTTCATTGCCATTGACATTAAATAAAAATGCTCTTACTAAATTAATATTTCAGGTGGCAGGCTTGTCATATAGTTCTCCAGGAAAGACACAAAGTGCTGGAGTAACTCAGTGGGTCAGGCAGTGTCTCTGGAGAACATGGATAGGTGACGTTTGGCGTCAAGGCTCTTCTTCTATAGATCGGTATCCGCAGTCCCTTGTTTCTACATGTTGGCCAGTTTCCTATTCACCAGGCCCATTCCCTTTTCTCACCTAACAACCTCAAGGCTTGACAGGATGGATGTTGAGGGTGGTTCCCCTGGCTAAGGAGCCTTGCAACCAAGGCTCACAGTTTCAAAATGAAAGTGGTCCATTTAGAACTGAAACAAGGAGTTCTCTTGGAGTTCTCTTCTCTGCTGTGTATCCTGGTGGATCAGTTATTGATTGTATTCAAAGCAGAGTGATACATTTGTAGATATTAAACAAAATGAGATGAGGATATTGCAGGAGTGTGGTTGATGACAGCATGTTCATAAGTGATAGGAGCAAAATTAGGCCATTCGGCCCATCAAGTCTACTCCGCCATTCAATCATGGCTGATTTATCTCTCCCTCCTAACTCCATTGTCCTGCCTTCTCCCCATAACCTCTGACACCTGTACTAATCAAGAATCTGTCTATCTCCGCCTTAAATCCATTGACCTTGGCCTCCACAGCCTTCTGTGGCAAGGAATTCCACAGATTCACCACCCTCTGACTAAGGAAATTCCTCGTCATCTCCTTCCTAAAGGAACGTCCTTTAATTCTGAGGCTGTGACCTCTAGTCCTAGACTCTCCAACTAGAAAGATTGTTCTCGCACTGTTATTGTAGGGGGGGGGGTAAAAGTTGGAAGAGAGGTGGGGGTGGGACGTAGCCTGGCAAGTGATAGGTGGACACAGGTGAGGGGGCATTTGATCTGGCAGATGGGTGGACAAAGGCTAGAGATGAAAAGACAAAAACCTGACGGAGCCAAGAAGAGAAGAGGAGTGAAATGTGAAACCAGGGGAAGGGATATTATGTACCTGATATGAACATATTTTTGTTCGATTCTGTGAACACTTTGAAATGAGGAAAATTGGATGTTCTTGTCATGTAAATTAACTTATTTGTTCCACATTGTGTACGATTTTATTCAATTCTAATTCAATCAGGGTTTATCTGCCTACATCCACACAGTTCCTAACAATGGGGAAAGACACTCGTTGTGCACAACAGTATAAATAATAGTGTAGATAACATTCTTTTCAATGAATACATTTATTTACAAGGCTTTCATCGAACATAAATGCCATGTACTTTTGAGTTTTAAGAGAGCTGTTTGGAATGATTTTTTAGTAAAATGAAAGCCTTTCATTAAAAATACATTTTTTTTAGTTTTAGAGATACAGCACAGAAACAGGCCCTTCGTCCCACTGAGTCCGCACCGACCAGCAATCCCCGCACACTAACACTGCCCTACACACACTAGGGACAACTTATAATAACACCAAGCCAATTAACCGGCAAACCTGTACATCTTTGGAGTGTGGATGGAAACTGAAGATCTTGGAGAAAACCCATGGAAGTCACCGGGAGGACGTACAAACTCCGTACAGACAGCACCTGTAGTCAGGATCGAACCCGGCCCGCCTGTTGTGTTCTTGAATTCTCCAATTTTAATAACTAATCAACAACAACTCCCCTGACCCCTTCCACTTGTAACCCTTCCTCTGGCCGAGCATTACCTGCTTCTTCTCTCCTTTTCCCACAGCCTATTGTCGTTTTCCCACCTCTGGCCTTTGTCCATCCATCTGCCAGTCAGAGTCCCCCTCACCTGCACCCACCTACCATTAACTGACTGACTGACGTCGACTACAAGGCTACTGACTCCACAGTTATCTGGACCACACCCCTTCCTACACTGCCTCTTGCAAAGATGCAGTCCTCAACTCCATAGTCTCTGCCACATCTGCTCCCAAGATGAGGCTTTCCATTCTCGAACATCCAAGATGTCCTCTTTCTTTCGTAAGCATGGCTTCTCCCCCACCGTCATAGTTAGATCCCTCACCCGTGCCTCCTCGGTGTCTCGTGGTTCTGTTCTCGCTCCCTTTCACCCAAATGGAACAGAGACAGAGTTCCCCTTGTCCTCATCTGTCACCCCACCAGCCTCCGCATCCAACACATCATCCTCCGCCATTTCCCTCAACTTCAACCTGATCTCACCATCAGTCGCAACTTCCCATCTCCACCCCTTTCCGCATTCTGTAGAGACCGCTCCCATCGCAAATCTTTGGTGCATTCATCACTTCCCACCCAAAGTACCACTGTAGATGTAACAGCAACTGCAGGAGATGTAACAATGTCCCTATACCTCCTCCCTTGCCTCCATCCAGGGACCCCAGCAGCCCTTCCAAGTGAGACATAAGTTCATGTGCACCTCCTCGAACCCCATCTGTCCATCCATGTTCTCCAGAGATGCCGCCCAACCCGCTGAGTTACTCCAGCATTTTGTGTCTATTTTTTCTACAAAATGGCTGACTGGCTGAAATGGCCTCCCCCTCTGCTCTTCTGATCTAACAACTTCGTTGAGAGTGGTGATTGAAGAGAGATGTCTCGGTAATACTCGTGGTATATTTGAAATGCTGCAACTGGAGACAATGAACTAGTACCAGGGAGGGTGAAGCCACCACCTCTTCATTGTGCTATCAATCAATCACTCATACTTCATACTTAACTTGAAATGCATGCAGAACATTCAAAGATGAGAGCAAAATTTTGAAAGATCTAAAAACCCCAGGTAGTATGAAACCATAATTTAAAATCTCTCTACATCCAATGGTTCTAAGTATTCTGAATGTCAGTTGTGGCATTCTTAATTTTGAATTAATTGCTACAGATGGCTGTGGAGGCCAAGTCAATGGATATTTTTAAGGCGGCGATTGATAGATTCTTGATTAGTATGAGAATCAGGGGTTATGGGGAGAAGGCAGGAGAATGGGGCTGAGGAGGAAAGATAGATCAGCCATGATTGAATGGAGGAGTAGACATGATGGGCCGAAAGGCCTAATTCTGCTTCTAGAACTTATGAACATGAATGATCGATTGTAAGATACAGCAGGGAAACAGGCCATTTGGCCCACCGAGTCCGTGCTGACCATTGATCACCCGTTCACACTAGTTCTATGTTATCCCATTTTCTCATCCGCTCCCTACACACTAAGGGGTAATTTACAGAGGGCCAATTAACCAACAAACCCAGACGTCTTTGAGATGAGGGAGGAATCCAGAGCGGCAGGGGATAGCCCACGTGGCATGTGGGAGAGCGTACAATCTCCACACAGGCAACACCCGAGGTCAGGATGGAACCTGGGTTTCTGGGGCTGTGAGGCAGCGACTCACCAGCTGCACCACTGTGCCGCACTTGCCTCTCATGTTGGATCATGCAAGGGAATTGTGGAGCTGCATGGTTGGGAAGATGACAGATTCAATCTTAAGTTGATGTAAAATGAGGTGAGCTTGGCTGGATAGGGATGGGGGAGTTGGCATCAGATAGGGAGCTCATCATTACTGTTGAATCACCCCTGTAAGTAAGTGTAGGCAGCAGTTGAGGATGACACAAGCACTGATCAGTACTTGGCAGCACTGGGCCTGTACTCACTGGAGTTTAGAAGGTTGAGGGGGGACCTCATTGAAACTTACAGAACAATGAAAGGCATTGATAGAGTGGATGTGGAGAGGATGTTTCCACTGGTGGGAGAATCTAGGACCAGAGGTCATAGCCTCAGAATTAAAGGGCGCTCTTTTAGAAAGGAGGTGAGGAGCAACTTCTTTAGTCAGAGGGTAGTTAATCTGTGGAACTCATTGTCACAGTGGGCTGCAGAGGTCCAGTCAGTGGATACTTTAAAGGCAGAGATAGACAAAGTTCTTGATTAGAACTGGTGTCAAGTGTTATAGGGAGAAGGCAAGAAAATGGGATTAGGAGGAAGAGTCAGCCATGATTGAATGGCGGAGTAGACTCGATGGGCCGAATGGCCTAATTCTCCTCCTATAACTTGTGAACTTGTGAAAGGTCCTACAGAGATGCCCTTCACCTGTATCCACCTATCACTTCATGCATTCTCCTCCCTACTACTATAAGTCTGAAGAAGGGTCCCTACTTGTGAACTGACAGATCCGAATCCTTTGTCAACATAGCTGCCGACTTCACCTTGTCGAAAGCACAGCTGTCTGAGTCAGATCGTTGAAAATTCGAGCCTCAATGTTAGTTTAGTCTAGAGATTCAGTGTCGGCCTACCGAGTCCGCGCCGACCAACGATCACCCATACACTTGTTCCATCCTACACACATTGGGGCAATTTTACCAAAGCCAATTAACCTGCAATCATGCACATCTTTGGAATGTGGGAGGAAACTGGAGCATCGGGAGGAAAACCATGCAGGTCACAGGGAGATCGTGCAAACTTCGTACAGGCAGCTCCCATAGTCAGGATCGAACCCGGGTCTTTGGCGCTGTGAGGCTGCAACTCTACCGCTGCCCCATTGTCCAATCAAATTGTGGGATTTGATTAGATAACACCAATACAGTGTGGCGGGCTACAATGTTGTGATCAAACACTGAAGCTGAATTTGTCCAGCAGTTTAGGTGACTGAAAGATCCAGTGGCAATATTGAGTAACCAATTGCCCACTATTTCTCACCACTAAAGTTGCCAAAGTCAGTTTAACTAGCCATTTCTCATGCTGCGGTTGTAGGCCCACACACGTTCCTTTGCAAAGATCTTCACCGCTGGCATTAACGTATGATTCATTGTGCAGAGGCCCATCTTTAGTTAAGTCTGTTACTATTTCACACCGAGAGGGGCTGTTGCTTCAAGTTCAACATCCCTCCAACAACCCACTGGTACTTCTACGTATTTCAATTCAATATTTAACAAGCGGAGGCTAAAGGTTAATATTGCTGCCGTATAAAGAGCAATCTATAACCGGCTTTAGGAGAGTCTGGTTAATCCTATCCTTGCATTTAACGTTAACTTGATGCCACAACAGGTGTAACACAGGTACTTTGCCAAGAGCAGGAGTCCAATTAAATGGTGATTATTCAGCTGCTTGTGAAGTAATTAAGATTGATCCCAATTGAAGGGGATTCAAGATTCAAGAGAGTTTATTGTCATGTGTCCCAGATAGGACAATGAAATTCTTGCTTTGCTTCAACACAACAGAACTTAGTAGGCATAAATAAATACAGTTGAACAGATCAGTGTGACCATGTACCACATAAATAAACAGATAAAGTGCAATGGGCTATTAATGATCAGAGTTTTGTTTGAGTTGAGTTTAATAGCCTGATGGCTGTGGGGAAGCAGCTATTCCTGAACCTGGATGTTGCAGATTTCAGGCTCCTGTACCTTTTGCCTGAAGGCAGCGGGGAGATGAGTGTGTGGCCAGGATGGCGTGGATCCTTGATGATGCTGGCAGCCTTTTTGAGGCAGCGACTGCGATAGATCCCCTTGATGGTATTAAGTACCAGTATTCATGTTATTAAACCGATCTAGTGTGTCCTGGGGTATTCTGAGGTGGAACGTTTGATGTAATATGGAGTTACAGATCTTTTTTCTTTATACCTCCAAGCCCTGCTTTAGAAAATATCTTGCTTTCTTAAGTCCTGGTTTGATTGGTGTTCTTATTCGGTGCAAACTGTTTACAATGCCACTGGAGTCTTCAAACTGTAATTAGAATATTTCAAGAATGACACAAAAAACTGGAGTAACTCAGCGGGACAGGCAATATCTCTGGAGAGAAGGAATGGGTGACGTTTCAGGTCGAGACCCTTCTTCAGATTTTTCAAGAATGACGTTCTCTGTCCCATTTGCCGACATAATTGTTTTCTCTTGAAATAGGGTTCAAAGATAATAACTTGTTATACCACATCATGAAGTATTATAATCCTATCTCAGCAATGGCACTCTCCAAACTACCTCTGTAATACCGTAACGGTTTCTAATTGTGCTTTTTGCACTCTTGTGAGTTATTTGCAGTTATTTCCACTGCCTTGGATAAATGATGTGTCATTTATGTTCTTGTGTGTTGAATGAGCCCATGTGTCTGCAATGCTGCTGCAAGCAGGATTTTCATTGTAACTGTACTGCATGGCATGGTGGCGCAGTGGTAGAGTTGCTGCCTTACGGTGACGGAGACCTGAGTTCGATCCCGACTACGGGTGCTGCCTGTGTGGAGTTTGTACGTTCTCCCCGTGACCGAATGGGTTTTGCACGGGAGCTCCGGTTTCCCCCCTCATTCTAAAGACAAGTCAAGACAAGTCATGAGACTTTATTGACATGTGTCCCTGATAGGACAATGACATTGTTGCTTGCTGCAGCACAACAGAATATTGTAGGCATAAATACAGAACAGATCAATGTGTCTATATACCATAGACCATATACATACACATAAATAAACAGATAAAGTGCAATAGGCTGTTATAGTTCAGAGTTTGTTTGAAGTTGTGTTTAATATCTGTGGAATTCTCTGCCTCAGAGGGTGGTGGAGGTAGGTTCTCTGGATGCTTTCAAGAGAGAGCTAGATAGGGCTCTTAAAGATAACGGAGTCAGGGGATATGGAGAGAAGGCAGGAACGGGGAACTGATTGGGGATGATCAGCCATGATCATATTGAATGGCGGTGCTGGCTCGAAGGGCCGAATGGCCTGCCTGCACCTATTGTCTATTGTCTATTGTAGAGACGCTGATGTGCTTTCTTTATACATACAGGTTTGTAGGTTAATTGGCTTGGTAAATTTGTAAGTTGTCTCTGGTGTGTTAGCGTTAATGTGTGGGGATCACTGGTCAGCGTGGACTCTGTGAGCCGAAGGGCCTGTTTCCATGCTGTACCTCTAAACTAAACTAAACTAACACCATATGACAATAAACTTGTTTGTCTTGAAAATAATAGGAAAGAAGTTGTCACGAAGGATACGTCAGGATAGGTGACCTAAAGTTTGTTCATTGTGATAGGTTCACATGGATTGCCTTGAAAGGTGAGAGAGGCAGAGGGGTTGAGGTAAGAATTGTAAAGCTTGGAGAGTCAAAAGCTGAAGCCACGTCTGACAGGCATTGGAGTCAAGAGAGTTTTACTCTCCTAAGTCCCCAAATGGAACAATGAAATTCTTACTTGCAGCAGCACAACAGCATGTGTAAGGAGGAACTACAGATGCTGGTTTAAACCGAACACAGACACAAAAAGCTGGAATAACTCAGCGGGTCAGGCAGCATCTCTGGGGAAAAGGAATAGGTGACGTTTCGGAATAGGAGACCCTTCTTCAGACTGAGTCAGGGGAAAGTGGAATTAGAGATTTCGATGGTAGGACAAATGTATGGAAGTTATGCTGAAAGCATCGATAGTTAAGGAAACTTGGAGCCCACAATGGTCCATTGTTGGCTGTGGGGGAAGTGATCACGAGTTAACACAGACAGTGAAACTCAACAGGGCGACAGTGAAACTAGTGCGATGACTAGGGTGGGGAAGAGACGGAGAGAGAGAGGGGATGCTAGGGGTTACCTGAAAGTTAGAGAAATCAATATTCATATGTAAGCATAGTAATCTGTAAACACCATAATAAACCACAACAATTCCAATATATAAAAACAAACAAACAATAGAGTGCAAAGACAAAAGCAATGCCCTAGTGCAATTGAGGCAGTTTGTACTTTGGAGTTTAGTTGGAGTTAGTAGTTTAGAGATACAGCACGGAAACAGGCCCTTCAGCCCACCGAGTCCGCATCGACCAGCAATCCCAGCACATTAACACTATCCTGCACACACTAGGGACAATTTACACTGTATGTCTTTGGAGTGTGGGAGGAAACCGAAAATCTCGGAGAAAACCCACGCGGTCACAGGGAGAACGTACAAGCTCCGTACAGACAGCACCCGTAGTCAGGATCGAACCTGGGTCTCTGGCGCTGCAAGCACTGTAAGGCAGCAACTCTACCGCTGCGCCAACATGCCTCCCATAAGCCGCTATAGTGTTCAATAGCCTGAAAGAAGGTTTGCAGAGTTAGAGGAAAGTAGAAGGTTAGAAGATTGTGACTGGGAATTATAGCGGTGGAGACTGAAGGGAGCAGACAAGTTGGGAGGCTGTCATTTAAGTTGCCTTTCCGTGTAGAACGGATAACTAATGTTTTCAAAGTGAAAGCAGCTGCACACGTCGATTATGTCTTTTGAGTTTGGAAGTTAATGACATTTATTGGTTGGTAATGGTGAATAGAAATACGAATACAAAAACAGTTCTAAACAATGAAGCTCTGAATAAAAATCATAATTGCTACAATAGATTCGAAGTTACTTGTTCATTCTTTCTCTGGACTGTATTTGTTGCCCTGAATTAGAGTTATGGATTCAATGAAGCAACGATACTTTATTGTCTCATGTACCTAGGTACAGTGAACTGCTTTGATTTGCGTACATCCCCGGTACAATCGTACAGCAGACCTCACCTATACAGTACACAAGAGTCGCCACGTTTCTGGCGCTGATAAAGTTACAAAAGTTCACTGAACAGTCCTGTCCACTGCCTGCCGCCGCTCGTGGCCGTAGCCCCCCTCCCTCCCTCCCGCCGGGTCCCCCTTCGCTCGCGACCTCCCCCCCCCTAAGATCTTGACGGCCCCCCTCCACACTCAACGGTCCCCCTAGAGTCATCTCGAGCCATACAGCGTGGAAACAGCCCAACGTGCCCAACACTGACCAACATGCCCCATCTACAGTAGTCCCACCTGCCTGCGTTTGGCCCATTTCCCTGAGAACCTGTCCTATCCATGTACCTGTCCAAGTGTCTGTTGAACGTTGCTAAAGTAACGAACCATTGCCACCTTTGTCAGGGGATTGTGCTTAATGTTGAACACCCACCTGGAAACTAGCTCTATGTGCGATTGAAGGTCAGGCTAGCGGAGGCTTGGGAAAGCTGCGTCACCTGGTGTGGCAGCTTCCATCACTGATGTAATGAAAGGTCTAAATATATCCTTTTTGTTCCTTTGGAGCGATGAGTAAAGCACCAGCTGATCTGGGGAGAGCGGAGATGTCAGATTCATTTAAACAAACTGCTCGGGAGGAAGACTTTTACGTGGCAGTTTAGTGAGAAATAACGTCAACAGCAGCCACTCTGCTGCTCTGCTTTGATTCATTAAGAACACGGACGTGTACAGGAATAGTAATGCCAGGGTGGAATGGAGAGGGAGGGGGGGAGGGTGTGGGGATGAGTGTGTAAATTCATTCTTTGTAGCAATAGTTATCAAAGAATGGTTTAACAAAATTGATCAAAAGAGATATATTTGATTCAGTAAACATAGATCAGATTATCACTCACCTACTCAAGGACAGCAGTGTGCTTCAAAAAATCTTTTTGCTCTTCTTTTGGCTCATGACAAGAAGCTTAAAGGGCCTGTCCACTTTCACAACCTAATTCACGACCTCTGCCGAATTTGCCCTTGACTCATACTCGCAGCATGGTCGTCACGAGGTCGTAGGAGGTCGTAGGTTGGTCGTAGCAGGTCGTGATGCTCGTAGGTACTCGTGGCATCAAGTAGGTCGGGGCGTTTTTTCTAGCCTGATGAAAAATGTCCACGAGTAAAAAAGGTCGTAAATTAGGTCGTGAAAGTTGGACAGGCCCTTTACCCTATTCCTTTCTGCTAAGTTTGTTTGGTCAAACAGATCCTGTTTTCATTCCACTTCCAAAGACATGCAGGATGGTGGATTGTGTGGAAAGGAACTGCAGATGCTGGTTGACACAGAAGGTAGACTGGAGCATGGGAACGGGTCTGAAGAAGGGTCTCGACCCGCAACATCATCCATTCCTTCCCTCCAGAGATGCTGCCTGACCCCGCTGAGTTCCTCCAGCATTTTGTGTCTATCTTCAGGATGGTAGGTTAATGGGCAGCTGTAAATTGCCCTGAGCGTGTAGATGAGCGGACGTAAGGGGTGGGCGGGGAGGAGTTGATGGAAATTGAGAAGAGGTTTCAGGTCTAGATAGAGTGGACATGGAGAGGATGTTTCCAGCAGTCAAAGAGTCTAGGACCAGAGGGAACAGCCTCAGAATTAAAGGACCTACCATTAGAATGGAGATGAGGAGGATTGTTTTTAGCCAGAGGGTGGTGAATCTGTAGAATTCATTGCCATCAATGGCAGTGGAGATGAGATGTCCCACCGACACCCTATCTGTGCTTTCAACAAGGATGTGAATGAACTGATTGCCTTACTTTAAGAGCCCGGATGTCCATCTGGCTCCTGAGCAAATTTAGAAAAGAGATGAGGAGGAATTTCTTTAGCCAGAGGGTGGTGAATCTGTGGGATTCATTGCCATGGATGGCGGAGGAGGCCAAGTCATTGGGTAATTTTAAAACAGAGATTGATATGTTCTTGATTGGTAACAGCATCAAAGATTACGGGGAGAAGTCAGGAGATTGGGGTTTAAAGGGAACCATAGATCAGCCACGATTGAATGGCGGAGTAGACGCGATGGCCGACTTCTATGTCTAATGGAAAATGAGTGGGGAATGACTGCTCTGTGGGCCGGCAAGGACTTGATGGGCTGAAGTGACCTCTTTTATGAAGTGTCCAGATGGTTGATTAGTATGCGTGTCAGGGGCAAAGGCAGGAGAATGGAGTTAAAAAGGAGAGATAGATCAGCCATGATTGAATGGCATAGACTTGATGGACCGAATGGCCTAAATCTGCTCCTATCACTTATGAACTTGTGAGACTTAACTGTCTGATGATAATCTATCAATTCACTCACGAGTATCATTCCATGGCAAAATGATACCTGTGGCTTGCATGTTTCTCAGGTGGGTGGACACCACCACCTTGAATGAAGTTGGCATGATGGGCTTGGTGTCCATATCCCGAGAATGAATTGAGTGAGTGAAAATATTCTGTGCATTGACATCAATCTCGAATGAACCCATTAGTAATTGCCAATCCCAGTGGATGGCAATAGGATTGTTTAGTTTATAAGTACACTGTGGAAGCAAGCCCATCGGCCCACCGAGTCCACTTCAACTGTTGATCACCCAAACATGAATTCCCATGTTATCCCATTTACGCATCCTATGCAGAAGCCAATTAACCTCCAAACCTTGTGAAGGAAGGAACTGCAGATGCTGGTTTACATCGAAAATGGACACAACATGCTGGAGTAACTCGGCGGGTCAGGCAGCATCTCTGGAGGAAAGGAACTGGTGAAGTTTCAGGGTTGAGACCGTTCTTCTGACCCTCCCTCTGAAGAAGGGTCTCGACCCAAAAAGTCACCTATTCCTTTTCTCCAGAGATGCTGCCTGTCCCGCCGAGTTACTCCAGCATTTTGTGTCTAACCTACAAACTACAACCTGCAAGTCTTTGGGACGTAGGAGGAAACCGGAGTTCCCGGAGGAAACCCACGTGGTCACGGGAGAGCATGCAAACGCCATAGAGACAGAACCCCCTAGGTCAGGATCGAACCTGGGTCGCTGGTGTTGTGAGGCAGCAGCTCTACCGTTGCGCCACTGTGCCACCCAGCCCATGATTATTCTCCGTGACCTTTACTTAGAGGTGGTACTTTGTGCTAGCGGCCATAGGTTTCAGGAGAGAAGGGCCAGCACACACAGTTAATTATTACTTTGACTATAATGACAATATCGTTGACTGACCAAACTTATATTCTATTGTTTTTGCAGATATATTTTAGAAAATGTCACATGGACTGATCCATAGTCTGTGATAATGCAATCACAATAATAATGTTCAATGCTTGTACCACAACAAAACAAACAGACCTCTGATTGTAAAAGGTCTTGGAAACCTTTTGATGCAGAGCGTTAGGGAACACTGCCTGCACCTGCATGTTAATATAGAAAGCAAATATTTGCACAGGCTTATTATTTTACTGGCATTTAATGCTGCATTGCCTTGTCATTACCAGCGGTTTAATCAATGCTGTAAACATTTGATAACATCAGCAAGTGTGGGCAGCGCGGTGGCACAGTGGTAGAGTTGCTGCCTTACAGCAGCAGAGACCCGGGTTCGATCCTGACCTCAGGGTGCCGTTGTTACGGAGTTTGCACGTTTTCCCCGTGACCGCGTGGGCTTTTTCCGGGTGCTCCGGTTTCTTCCCGCACTCCGAATACGTACAGGTTTAATTGGCTTGGTATAAATGTAAATTGTCCCTAGCGTGTGTAGGGTAGTGTTAATGTGTGGGGATCGCTGGTCGGTGAGACGACTTCCGTGCTGTATCTCTAAACTAAAACTAAACTAAACCAATTTTGAGCTGTTCCACTTCACCACTCATTATTTAATTAAGAATTATATTGATTTGTACACTGTGGCAGTAAAATAAATTCCTTAAAACAGATGCCATGTTTTTTGGTTAACTGGAACCCAGAGTACCATGCATCTACAGCGCCAGCCGAGAGGACATTCCATCATTGGCATTGCTCCCCTCCCTGAGAACTGCACGAGGTAGGAACAAGAGTATGTTTCCTCAAGCCCATTCCTTAAGATCACGGCTCAAATGATCTATGGTTCTGACTCTTAGTCATAGTAATACAGTGTGGAAACTGGCCCTTCGGCCCAACTTGCCCACGCCGACCAACATGTCCCAGCTACACTAGTCCCACTTCCCTGCATTTGGGCCATATCCCTCTAAACCTGTCCTATCTATATCCCTGTCTACTTTCTTGTTAAATATCCCTGCCTCAACTACCTCCTCCAGCAGATTGTTCCATACACCCACCACCCTTTGTGTGATTCCCATAGTGTTTGATTTCCTTGCAGTTTCCCCTGCAGTTAAAAAAAAACCGTCTTTACCTTTTGGGGTGGCACAGTGACGCAGCAGTAGAGTTGCTGCCTTATAGCACCGGAGACCACGGTTCGATCCTAACTATGAGTGCTGTCTGTATGCATGTTCTCCCTGTGACCGCATGGGTTTTCACCGGGTGCTCCGGCTTTCTCCCACACTCCAAAGACGTAAAGGTTTGTAGGTTCATTTGGCTTTGGTAAAATTGTAAATTGACCCTACTGTGTAGGATAGTGTCAGTGTATGGGGCAATCTCTGGTCGGCGTGGACTCGGTGGGCCAGAGGGCCTGTTTCCGCATGGTATCTCTAAAGTCTAAAATAAAGTCTAACAATCATCCACGTCCGCACCATAAGAGTCCTGATGCTCTCTTCGCGCCTGCTCCATCTAACCTTTCCACAGATATATCCACTCTTCCACTCTTTCAGAACTGTGTTGTATCAGAGAAACATAGAAAATAGGTGCAGGAGGAGGCCCTTCGAGCCAGCACCGCCATTCATTGTGATCATGGCTGATCGTCCCCTATCAATAACCCATGCCTGCCTTCACCCCATATCCCTTAACTTCACTAGCCCCAAGAGTATCTAACTCTCTCTTAAATCCATCCAGTGACTTGGCCTCCACTGCCCTCTGTGGCAGGGAATTCCATAAATTTACAACTCTCTGGGTGAAAAAGTTTTTTCTCACCTCAGTCTTAAATGACCTCCCCTTTATTCTGAGACTGTGGCCCCTGGTTCTGGACTCGCCCAACATTGGGAACATTTTTCCTGCATCTAGCTTGTCCAGCCCTTTTATAATTTTATATGTTTCTATAAGATCCCCCCTCATCCTTCTAAACTCCAGTGAATACAAGCCTAGTCTTTTCAATCTTTCCTCATATGACAGTCCCGCCATCCCAGGGATCAATCTCGTAAACCTACGCTGCACTGCCTCAATCACAATGATGTCCTTCCTCAAATTAGGAGACCAAAACTGTACACAATACTCCAGATATGGTCTCACCAGAGCCCTATACAACTGCAGAATCCACTTGGGCAGTTCTATCAACAACCTTTCTTATGTGCTCCAACAGCCATTGAATCTCCAGCAGGTTTTGATGGGCATCATCTTTCTCTCCATCATTAACAACCTTCGTAACGCCACCTCTCTGACCTCTGCCCACTTCACCTATCCCGTCTTGCCTTGCGTACCCTTCACTCTTCTGACGTTTGGGACCCCACCTCCCACCAGACTCCAATGCTGTTGTTTTTATCAAACGTCTTTTTGTCATCTTTGTCCCAGATATAGGTGGATGGGTTTAGGGGCAGAGAAAGTCCCTCCTAATGGGGAACAGGGTTATGGGGAGAAGGCAGGAGAATGGGGTTGAGAGGGAAAAACAGATCAGCCATGATCGAGTGGCGGAGTGGAATTGATGGGCCAGGTTCAGCTCCTATGTCGGATGATCTTACGGTCTTAAAACCAATTAGCAACCAGATGAGTTTTCGTTACCCTTCCTCATGCCCAACCTTGAGGTGTTTTCTGCATTGAAGAATGCAAGATAATATTGAAGCGGCACGGTGGCACAGCGGTAGAGTTGCTGCCGCACAGCGTCAGAGACCCGGGTTCGATCCTGACTATGGGTGCTGTCTGTACGGAGTTTGTACGTTCTCCCTGTGACCACGTGGGGGGGTTTTCCGGGTGCTCCGCTTTCCTTCCATACTCCAAAGACGTATAGGTTTGTAGTTTAATTGACTTGGTAAAATTGTAAATTGTCCCTAGTGTGTAGGATGGTGTTAGTGTGCGGGGTGGATCGTTGGTTGGCATGGACTCGGTGGGCTGAAGGGCCTGTTTACCTGCTGTATCTCTAAACTAAATAAACTAAACAAGTTGCTGTCTCAAGGTGGTCTATTAATGAGTTGCATTTCCTCAAGTGAAATGAACAGATTAAACAGTACAAAAGCAAAATCCTGGAAATTTTTGGAAAAGTATTGAGAGTTTGGCTGATGATTATTCTGTTTTAGTTTAGAGATACAGCATGGAAACAGGCCCTTCGACCCACCAAGTCCATGCTGACCCGTTCACACTAGTTCTATGTTATCCCAGTTTGTCATCCACTCCCTACACATGATGGGGAATTTTACAAAGGCCAGTTAACCTACAAACACGCACATCTTTAGAATGTGGGAGGAAACCAGAGCACCCGGAGGAAGCCCACGCCGTCACAGGAGAACGTGCAAACTCCACACAGACAGCACCCGAGGTCAGGATCGAACCCAGGTCTCTGGTGCTGTGAGGCAGCAGCTCTACTATCTGCTTTCCATCTGTGGCTGTGGAGTTTACAGGTGTGGTTTAAAGATGCTAAGTGCAGGGAGACTTTCCGTGATGAACACTGTGAGTTACACTGTAATTGGGCTGAAATGGTGCAGTGTGGCAGAAGTCATAATGCATGGAATTCCCATCTGAATATGAACCCATTGACACATTTGTTAGGATTTCAACCCGGTGAATCCTTAAAGCAAATTATATGAGTGTACTTAAGATTGTTATTTTGCAAAACTGAAAAGCATGTAACGTCATCAATATAAACTGAGACAAGGAAGACAGTTTACAGCGCCAACAATAGACCATTGTGGGCTCCTTGTGGGCTCCATCTTTCCTGAGTCATCAGTGCCGGCTCTGATTTGTTCTGTACCTATTCATACCTCTAGTTCCCCTCTCCCTTGACTCTAAAGGCCCTGTCCCACTTTCCTGAGTTACTCACGAACTCCTGAGTTTTCCCCTTGATTCAAACTCGGAGAATGTCGGGGAATGTCGGGGAATGCCGCTAGCGAGCTCATAGGAGCCTGTAGGTGTCCGTAGATGTTTCGTAGCGGCTCGTAACGCCAGCCGTAGGAACTCGGGGCATCAGGTAAGTCGGGACGTTTTTTCAACATGTTGTAAAATGTCCACGAGTTAAAAAAATAGCCCCGAGTATCTACGAACGGCTATTACCGTAATTCTCCGAGTTCGAATCAAGGGGAAAACTCGGGAGAGTTCGTGAGTAACTCGGGAAAGTGGGACAGGGCCTTCAGTCTGAAGAAGGGCCCAGACCCTAAACGTCACCCATTCCTATTCCCCAGAGATGCTGCCTGACCCGCTGAGTTACTCCAGTTTTTCTGTGTTTATCTTCAGTAAAAACCAACATATGCAGGTCCTTCCTACATATTTCTAATTAACTGTCAGAGCTGTGGGGGGTCCTCGCTTCTAGTAGCTTTTATTTAATTAACAGGAATTCATTTCCAATCATCGGAAAATGATTTCAATTTTGTAGATATTATTAACACCGCAGTTAGTACCTCGGTGTCAAGTACTGGAGTACATAGGTTTAAGGTGAGACATGGAAAGATTAAAGGAGGTGTATAGGGCAAATCTTCTGCACCTGATAAGTGTTTGGAATATCGACAGGAAGCAGATACGTTGGCAGCATTTAAGATCCATTTGGACAGATATATGTCTACAACCCAGCGGTATGAATATTGAAGGTATACAAAAATGCTGGAGAAACTCAGCAGGTGAGGCAGCATCTATGGAGCGAAGGAAATAGGCGATGTTTCGGGTCGAGACCCTTCTTCAGTATATTGATGTGTGGGAAGGAACTGCAGATGCTGGTTTAAATCGAAGGTAGACACAAAATGCTGGAGTAACTCAGCGGGACAGGCAGCAACTCTGGAGAGAAGGAATGGGTGACGTTTTGGGTTGAGACCCTTCTTCAGACGAGGTATGAATCAGACATTCAGGTATCAATATTGACTTCTCTAATTTCAAGCAGCCCTTGCTTTCCCTCCCTCTACAACACTCCCCCATCCTAGTTCCTCGACTGATTTGACTGTCCTCCTGATTCAAGTTTATCTTTGTATACCTCGTGTCACCTTCCCCGAGCTAACAATGATCTAGTCTACATTTTCTTTGATCTACGTCCCCTTTGGTCTCTCGTTTTCACACCTTGCCCTTCCATATCACCGTGTCTCCCTTCTCCCCTCAGTCTCAGTCTGAAGACGGGTCTAGAACTAGGGGACATAGTTGTAGAATAAGAGGGGGCTCTTTTAAAACTGAGATGAGGAAGAACTTCTTCACCCAGAGGGTGGTTAATTTATGGAATTCACTGCCCCAGGGAGCAGTGGAAGCAGAAACATTAAATATATTTAAGTCTAAAATAGATGTTTTTTTAGCTGCCAAGGGGATAAGGGGCTACGGGGAGAGGGCAGGGATATGGACCTAGGTATGGTTAGTATAGTAAGACCTGAGTGATCTCCTGGACAAGTGTCGATCGCCTGGATTGGGGTCGGAGAGGAATTTCCCGGATTTTTTTCCCGAATTGGACCTGGGTTTTTATCCGGTTTTTTGCCTCCCCCAGGAGATCACGCGGTTCTTGGGGTGGAGAGGGGTGATAGCGATATAAAGGGGAGGGTAGTGTCTTGTGTTCTGTGTCTTGTGTCTACTGTTTGTGGGTAAGGGTGTCTGTTTAGTGTTCAGCCATGAGCGAATGGCGGTGCGGGCTCGATGGGCCTGGTGGTCTACTCTCGCACCTACTTTCTATGTTTCTATGTTTCTATGAAACGTCGCCCGTTCCTTCTCTCCAGAGATGCTGCCTGTCCCGCTGAGTTACTCCAGCATTATGTGTCTATCTTTGGACAGATAAATGAATGGGAATTATACATACGGAGCAGATGCGGGCAAGTGGGATATGTTAGATTGGCATCATAGTTGGCACAGACATGGTAGGCAGAAGAGCCTGTTCCTTTGCAGTACTGTTTAAAGTTCTAATAGCTAAGCAGAATTAGCCACTGTAATTTAAAGTGGTGAGGTGTACTGCGTAAATGAGAAGCAGCATTGGTTTCTCTTGGGATATTTGTGGGGTGAGGCACAATAACATAAAAACACAATTGCATGGCTGTGGAGAAAGGGCGGGGGAAATTGGACAAATGGAATTGCCGCACTGGCAGCTGGCATGGACTTGATGGGCCGAATAGCCGCCTATCAGTTCCAAGAGCCTTATCGGTTCTATAAAAATCATCGGTTGTCCTAGGAGTTTGCATCTAACTTCTGTTGAAGGGTGGGCCAAGCTTTTACTCTTCTGATTGACTTCATAGTATCATAGCAGCGGTAGAGCTACTGCCTTACAGCGCCACAGACCAGGTTCGATCCTGACTACGGGTGCTGCCTGTGGAGTGTGTACGTTCTCCCCGTGACCGTGCGGATTTTCTCCGAAAATCTTCGGTTTCCTCACACACTCCAAAGACGTACAGGTTTGGAGGTGTATTGGCTTGGTATAAATGTAAAAAGATTGTCCTTAGTGTGTGTAGGGTAGTGTTAATGTGCCGTGATCGTTGGTCGGCGTGGACCCGGTGGGATGAAGGACCTGTTTCCGCGCTGTATCTCTAAACTAAACTAAAAAAAAACTGGCAAAATGCAGGAGGAGGCCATTTTATGTAACATGGGACAGTAGAGTACAGTATCAGGTCCTTCAGCCCACGATGTCCGTGCTAAACATTATACCGTGTTAAACTAATCTCTTCTATCCACACGCGATCCACATCACTCCATTCCCCACATATCCATTTGCCCGTCTAAAAGCCTTTGAAATGCCACTATTGTATCTGCCTCCACCACCATCTCTGTCAGCACATTCCAGGCACCCACCACTCGCTATATGTTAAAATTAAAATCTTGGTTTACACTTTCGCCCTTTCACCTTAAAGCTATTCCCTCTTGTCTTTGACATTTCCACCCTGGGAGAAAGTTTCTGACTGTCTACACGATTTATGCCTCTCATCATTTTCTAAACATCTGTCAGGTCTCTCCTAATTTAGCCCTTAATTCATCCGTTCCTGAAAACCATTTTCTTCTGAGGGTCTATTCAGTTCCCTTATGATAATCTCAGTAAACCTGTTTGACCCTGGTTCCACTAGTCTGACTGGCAGTGTATTCCAAATCATAACTGCTCTATAATACGACATGATACAGTAGAACTTTATTTATTCCAGGAGGGAAGTTGATCTGCCAACAGTCATAATAACACAACACTCATGAAACAAAATTTAAGTGACGAGTGAAAAGGATTGGAGATGTGCAAAGATTAGGGATGGGGGGGACTTGGGGGGGAGTAAAGGGCCTGTCCCACTTAGGCAATTTTTTTCGGCGACTGCCGCCGACTGTCACAGTCGTAGCAGGTCGCCACAAAAGCGGAGACTAGACGCCTCCTATGACAATGTCTACGACAAGCTACGACAACCTACCACCTAGTCAAGGTCAAGCTACCGACAACCGGCGACCCATTAGGACGTCCACCTACGACCACACCTGCGACAACCTACGACCACACAGGCGACAACCAAAGTCAACCTACGTCCACCCGCAACAAGCGACAACTGAAGACAACTGAAGACTATTCAGTCACCGGTACCTGTGGCCGGTTGACGTAGGTTGACGTAGGTAGTCGCCAATGGAATTCGCCAAAGTCAGCACACAGCGACAACCAAAATCACCTGGCGACAACCTGCCTCGTCCTGGCGACAACTGGCGACAACCTGCCTCGACCTGGCGACAACTGGCCACAACACCTATGACAGGAGAAGACAAGCTGCGACAAGCCCACAGTCGCCAAAAAGTTTTGAACATTTCAAAATCCAGCGGCGACCAGAAAAATGTTACGACTCTTTAGGCGACTTGAGGAGACTACTCACGACCATAAAGGAGTCACCCCGCGACCATGTGGCGACAGCCTAGTCGCCTGTAGTTGCCGAAAAAACCCGCCAAAGTGGGACAGGGGCTTCAGTCTCAGTCTACCCCATGACAGAACGGGGAGGAGTTGTACAATTTGATGGCCACAGGGAAGAAGGATCTCCTGTGGCATTCTGTGCTGCATCTTGGTGGAACCAGTCTGTTGCTGAAGGTGCTCCTCAGGTTGACCAGCGTGTCATGGCACATCTCTCAGCATCGGCGACGCTGTGTCAAGCATAGTGTAACTTTGACAGCGCAACGATAAGGCAAATTAAATAGAACATAGAACAGGAATGGGCCCTTCGGCCCACAATGTCTGTGCCAAACATGATGTCAAGTTAAACTGATCTCATCCGCCTGTACATGATCCATATCCTTCTATTCTCTGCATTTCCATGAGCATATCTAAAAGCATCTTAAACACCACTATCTTATCTGCCTCCACCAACAACCCTGGCAGCCAGGCTCCTGACAGGTACCTAGGAGGGACCATATTACCCCCATTCAGGCCTCTCTCCACTGGCTGCCAGTACGGTTCAGAGTTGATTTTAAGGTTCTCCTGTTTGTCTATAAATCCCTAAACGGGCTTGCTCCCCCCTATATCACAGACCTCCTTACCCCTTACTCTACCTCCAGGTCTCTCAGGTCGGCTGACTTGGAGCTCCTGGCTGTCCCGCGATCTAAACTTAAGCATAGGGGGGTGACCGCGCCTTTGCTGTTGCGGCCCCTAAACTGTGGAACAGCATCCCCCTCCCTATCAGATCTGCCCCCTCCATCGTCTCCGGGGAGGGAGCGGCCGCTCCAGGCATTCCAAGCCACTGAGGAGTGTTCACCCGACGCCGGAGTTCCATCTTCCCGGGAAGAGGGCCTGAAAACATCGGACTGGCTGCGGAGGCCACAAATAGGCCCCGACCTCGGGTGATCACAGAGGAAGAGGACTGAACTCTCTGGTGCCTTTCCCCACAGTGGAACATTTTGATTCTGTTCTGGGGGGGGGGGGACGTTCATGTTGAATTCTATAATGTGTTGTGTCATTTTCTTTTTTTGTTGTTTTTCTATGGATGTACGGAAACTTAATTATTTCTTCTATGTAAAGCACTTTGGTTTCAACACGAGTTGATTTAAACGTGCTATATAAATAAAATTTACTAACTTACTTACTTACTTTTAAGTCCAGGCTCACAACTTATTTTTATTCACTAGCATTTGAATCCCTCTGATGTGGCTGATGTTTGTTTTGTGTCTTTGAGCTGATTATTTGTACCTGTGTGCTGTGTGCATTCCTGTATATGTCTGTTTCTGTTTGAGGTCTTTTTGTGATTTTAGCTCCCTGCTCTGGTCTGCACAACACTTTGGTCAACATTGGTTGTTTTTAAATGTGCTTTATAAATAAATTTGATTTGATTTCATTTGATTCCAGGCCCCAAAACTCTCTGTGTAAAAAAAAACTTGCTCCACACATCTCCATTAAACTTTCCCCTTCTCATCTTATAGCCATGCCCTCTAGTTTTGGACTTCCATCTGGGGATAAAAGGTTGTGACTGTCTACCCTATCTCTGCCTCTCACCATTTTACATATTTCTATCAGGCTGTCCCCTCAACCTCCGGCATTTCAGGGTAAACAATCCAAGTTGATCAAACTTCTCCTTGTAGCTGCAACCCTCTAATCCAATGCTTTAGTTTAGTTTAGTTTAGAGATACAACGTGGAATCAGGCCCTTCAGCCCACTGTCCACGCCGACCAGCGATCCCCGCACACTAACATTATCCTACACACACTAGGGACAATTTACATTTATACCAAGCCAATTAACCGTCTTCGGAATGTGTGTGGAAACTAATCATCTTCGATATAATCCACGCGGTCACAAGGAGAATGTACAAACTCCGTACAGACAGCACCCATAGTCAGGATTGAACCCTGGTCTCTGGCGCTCTAAGGCAGCAGCTCCACTGCTGTGCCACCGTGCAGCCCTATGCTCTGGTATCATCTGGAGGAAACCATCTTAAACTATAGTGCATGGTTTAAAAGGCGTTTTGGGGTCTGTTAGGTTGCCTAAGTGCGATTTCAGATATTTTGTGGTTTGTTTTAGCTCCTTATTCATGCAATTTTTAGTTTTCTAGTGCATCACCCCACTAATAAGTCAAGCTAAACTCTATGCCACTTCACATTTGATCAATACAACACTGCACCACTTTACATTTCAGCGGTTAACTCCACTCAGTTATGAGAACATTGAATAGTAATGCACAGGAAATTCTACCCACCATGTCTGTGGCGATCATGACGAACATTCGCCATGTCCAGCGTTCATTAATTTAGTGTGTAGGAAGGAACTGCAGATGCAGGTTATATACCGAAAATAGACATAAAGTGCTGGAGTAACTCAGCGGCTCGGGCAGCATCTCCGGAGAAAAAGGATGGGTGACGTTTCGGGTCGGAACTCTTCTTCAGACTGAGAGTGGAGTGGGGGAGGAACTGGAGGTAGGAAAAGGCCAGAACAAATCAGGACCGGCGATAGATGACTAGGGAAGAGTGGAGCCCACAATGGCCCATTGTTGGCTGGGGAAGAGGTGATAAAGAAGGGATGCAGGGATGTGAACAGTGGAACTAGCAGGAAGACTAGTGTGGGGGAGGGGGGGGGGTGGAGAGAGAGAGGAAATGCAGGGGTTACTTGAAATTAGAGAAATCAACTTTCATACCGCTGGGTTGTAAGCTGCCCAAGTGAAATATGAGGTGGTGCTCCTCCAATTTGTGTTGTGGCGTCACTCTGACAGTGGAGGAGGCCCAGGACAGAAAGATCAGTGTGAGAATGGGAAGGGGAGTTAAAATGTTTGGTAACTGGGACATCACGTAGGCCAAGGTGGACAGCAAAACGTTTCGTATTGTTTATTGTCAGTACACTTGTTGCATGCTAACCAGTCAGCGGAAAGACTATACATGATTACAAAGGTACACAAAAATGCTGGAGAAACTCAGCGGGTGCAGCAGCATCTATGGAGCGAAGGAAATAGGCAGCGTTTCGGGCCGAAACGTTGCCTATTTCCTTCGCTCCATAGATGCTGCTGCACCCGCTGAGTTTCTCCAGCATTTTTGTGTACCTTCGATTTTCCAGCATCTGCAGTTCCTTCTTAAATACATGATTACAATCGAGCTGTCCACAGTATCCAGATACATGATAAGAGGAATAACATTTAGTGACTATCAGAATGTGAGTGACATATGATTATGTACGGGTAATTCTAGCTGTGAAATGCACAAATGCACTAACTCAACCTGCAGTATATTAGAAAAAGTACTCATTGTATTGAACTTTGCACTGCACACACTGCGTGATTTCTATCAAATTTATAACAAAACCCATGTTAATTTTCCTGACCACATGCATGTCTTGAACAAGTCATGATATATTTTGAGTGCCGAGTAATTTGTACTTCGTTTTAAAATGAAAATGTTGTTGTTTTTTGATTGAAAGATACCGCATGGAAACAGGCCCTTCGGCCCATCGGGTCCACGCCGACCAGCGATCAGCCGTTCACACCAGTTCCGTGTTATCCCACTTTCTCATCCACTCCCTACACACTGGGGGCAATTAACCTACAACCCCCGCACGTTTTGGGGATGTGGGAGGAAACCAGAGCACCCGGAGGAAAACCAGGCGGTCAGAGGGAGAACGTGTAAACTCCACACAGACAGCACGGGGGAAGATTGAGCCCAGGTCTCTGGCAGTTCTACCAGCCGTGCCGCCTTATGCCTATGTCTAATGAGCAGTCCAAATGGTGGACTATTTCAGAATGGTTTGGCGTACATTCTCCCGGAGCACTTTGGTTTTGTCCAAGTGCTCCGGGTTCCTCCCACATCCCAAAGATGTGCGTGGTTTGTCAGTTAATTGGCCTCTGTAAATTGCCCCTGGTGTGGATGTGAAAGTGGGATAACTTGGAACTAGTGTGAACGGCTGATCCAAGGTCGGCATGAACCTGGTGGGCCGAGAGTCTGTTTCCATGCTGTATCTCTAAACTAAAACTAAATATTTTAATGCCTTGTGTAGGAAGGAACTGTAGATGCTGGTATAAACCGAAGATAGATACAAAAAGCTGGAGTAACTCAGCGGGTGCAGGCAACATCACTGGAGAGAAGGAATGGGTGATGAAGAAGGGTCTCGGCCCGATACGTCTTTGGCTCGTAGGGCCGAATGGCCTCCTTCTGCACCTATTTTCTATGTTTCTATGTCTCCCATTCCTTCTCTCTAGAGATGCTGCCTGTCCCGCTGAGTTACTCCAAGTTTTTTGTGTTTATCTTATTTTAATCCCATGATTGCTTTAATGTTTTGACGTCTTAATGCCATCAATTTGTTCTTGAAAATACTGTGCCAAGAATCGTTGTACATATTTTTTTTCTTTTGTCATTCCAGGTGAAGCAAATCATGGAAGAGGCGGTCACGAGGAAGTTCGTTCATGAAGACAGCAGCCACATCATTGGCTTGTGTAGTAAGTGGCATCTACGCCAACTCGCCTGGCATTAAACAGTATAGGTTAAAGTAGGTAATGAAATAGATTTAGATGCATCGTGGAAGATTGTGCATGTTTGCATTTTAATGCATGTACTTCAAATGTATTTCTGAAACTCTTCAACAAACATAGCATTGCCTTTGAACCGAAGATAGACACAAAATGCTGGAGTAAGGAATGGGTGACGTTTCGGGTCGAGACCTTCAGACTGAGAGCCAGCGGACTGAGTTACTCCAGTATTTTGTGTCCATCTTCGGTGTAAACCAGCATCTGCAGTTCCTTCTTACGCTTTACCTTTGAACCATTGGCCCTGCAGCACATGGTCATGTTTTTACTCGCGTAAGCATTTTGCAGACTGTTGTGGAAAAGGTCAGAGAAAAGATGCTGCATGCATGGGGATGGGACGGTTATCAGAATAATGGAATCGAGCTTAAAAAAAAGGAGACAAATGCTGGAATAGCTCAGCGGGTCAGGCAGCATCTCTGGAGAACATGGATGGGCGATGTTTTCGGTAAGCCCTCTTCTTCAGGAGCTGCCTGACCCTCCCTGAGTTATTTCAACACTATGTGGAGTCTGAAGAAGGGTCCCTGCCCGAATCGTTGCCTATCCATGTTCCACGGAGTTGCTGTCTGGACTGCTGAGTTACTCCAGCACTTTGTTTCTTTTGTAAACCAACTTCTGCAGTTCCTTGTGTCTAAATGAAACAGAGTTGGTCTGTTCTTCATCCTCATGTTGCTGAATTGCCAGCAGGATGAAGCCACAAGTCTCCGTCACTTTACCAGTGGTGTTACTGGCTGTCATGAGTGTTGGAATGGCTCCTTACAAAACAGCCTGAATTGGTTAGTTTATGAAGGACAAATGTATTTTTCCAGTGGGCACTCTCCCCCAAGGTGTCTTGGACTGCAGTTTAGACTTTAGAGATACAGCGCGGAAACAGGCCCTTCGGCCCACCGAGTCCATGCCGATCAGTGATCAGCCTGTACAGTGACTAGTGGGGTACCACAAGGCTCGGTGCTGGGACCGCAGCTATTTACAATATATATCAGTGATTTAGATGAAGGGATTCAAAGTAACATTTGCAAATTTGTAGATGACACAAGGCTGGGTGGCAGTGTGAACTGTGAGGAGGATGCTATGAGAATGCAGGGTGACTTGGACAGGTTGGGGGAGTGGGCAGATGCAGTTTAATGTGGATAAATGTGAGGTTATCCACTTTGGTAGCAAAAACAGGAAGGCAGATTATTATCTGCAGATTATTATCAGGGCAGTCACTGTGGCACAGCGGTAGAGTTGCTGCCTTACAGCACAATGCAGCGCCAGAGACCCGGGTTCGATCCCGACTACGGGTGCTGTCTGTACGGAGTTTGTACGTTCTCCCCGTGATCTGCATGGGTTTTCTCCGAGATCTTCAGTTTCCTCCCACACTCCAAAGACGTACAGGTTTGTAGGTTAATTGGCTTGATTAATTGGCTTGATAAAAATGTAAAATTGTCCAAGTTGGCGATATGCAGAATACTGCCCTGCCGACTACAAAATTCAGAAGGTTCAGAAGGTATCTAAATGGTGTCAAGTTGGGAAAAGGGGAAGTACAACGGGATCTGGGGGTCATCAGTCAATGAAAGTAAGCATGCAGGTACAGCAGGCAGTGAAGAAAGCAAATGGCATGTGGCCTTCATTACAAGAGGAGTTGAGTATAGGAGCAAAGAGGTTCTTCAACAGTTGTACAGGGCCCTAGTAAGACCACACCTGGAGTATTGTGTGCAGTTTTGGTCCCCTAATTTGGGGAAGGACATTCTTGCTATTGAGGGAGTGCAGCGTAGGTTTACAAGGTTAATTCCCGGGATGGGGGGGACTGACATATGCTGAGAGAATGGAGCGGCTGGGCTTGTATACTCTGGAATTTAGAAGGATAAGAGGGGATCTTATTGAAACATATAAGATTATTAAGGGTTTGGACACGAGAGTTGTGAGTCTGTGGAATTCTCTGCCTCGGAGGGCGGTGGAGGTCGGTTCTCTGGATACTTTCAAGAGAGAGCTTGATAGGGCTCTTAATGATAATGGAGTCAGGGAATATGGGGAGAAGGCAGGAACGGGGTACTGATTGTGAATGACCAGCCATGATCACATTGAATGGTGGTGCTGGCTCGAAGGGCCAAATGGCCTGCTCCTGCATTTATTGTCTATTGTCTATTGTCTACACTATCTTACACACTAAGGACAATTTTGCCGGAACCCATTAACCTACAACCCTGTACATCTTTGGAGTGTGGGAGGAAACCGGAGCGCCCGGAGAAAACCCATGCGGTCACAGGGAGAATGTGCAAACTCCGTACAGACAGCACCCGTAGTCAGGATAACTTGGAATAGTGCAAACGGGTGGTCGATGGTTGACGTGGCCTTGGTGGGCCAATGGGTGTGAGAAGCTCTGAGTCTTTAACGATGGTGTGTAGGCTTCAACATCTCTGTTTATGTTGGTGTACTTTGTCCCAGATAACTGACATTAACCAGAGCAATGGTAAACAGGATGGGGGGGAGGTTGATTGATCTGGTAATTGGAAACACGGCAAACATTTACAGATCTGTCTGCTGGTCGTTTCTCGAGTCAGGTTGGTTGTTGCAAGTGGATGCTAAATTGCTCCTTATTTCCGGTAAAGTTTTCAACAATACTTTCCACGCCAGCATGCTTTTAGTTTAGCTTTAGAGATTCAGCGTGGCAACAGGCCCTTCGGCCCATTGGGCCCGCAACCCCATTTACAATTCTAGTTCTCCATATTCCGTTTAGTTTAGTTTAGAGATACAGTGCAGAAACAGGCCCTTCGGCCCACCGAGTCCACGCAGACCAGTAATCCCCGGACAATTTTTACATTTATACCAAGCCAATTAACCTACAAACCACGCGGTCACTGGGAGAACGTACAAACTCCGCATAGACAACGCCCATAGTCGGGATCGTAAAACCGCAGACCCCTAGTCTGCACCACTGTGCCATTGTGCTGCTGCAAGTAAGAACTTCATTGTTCTGTCTTGGACAATAACACACTCTTGACTCT
Organism: Malacoraja senta; assembly: GCA_038087875.1. Classification (NCBI taxonomy): domain Eukaryota; kingdom Metazoa; phylum Chordata; class Chondrichthyes; order Rajiformes; family Rajidae; genus Malacoraja; species Malacoraja senta. The sequence continues at coordinate 28,821,775 of CM075982.1, forward strand.
TACAATATCCCACTTTCACATCCTACACACTAGGGACAATTTACAGAGGGCCAATCAACCTACAAACCCACACAGCTTTTCAATGTGGGAGGGAAACCAGAGCACTCGGAGGAAACCCATGGGGGGAACGTACAAACTCCGCACAGACAGCACCCGAGGTCAGGAGCAAACCGTAATGGAAATGATTGGTGGTCTGATTCTGACTACGTTGTCTGTCTTAATAATTCACGCTGCATGCAGTAAACCACAAGCAATGATAGCAGCTCCCAGGGCTGCCTCCTTCACACGTACAGTTGTCAGTATAGGGGACCAGGAGATTTATTTTATTTAAAGCCCAGTTTATTTTATACCTTTACATTTTTAGCAAGCCAAGTCATCTGTGAAGTTTTGGGCAGTGTGTAAATGCTATTGTAAATTTGGCATGAAGTGCAACTGGACGGAATTAACATTTCAAGCAAATCGGGTAATGAATGAACACGGCTGCTAAGGTGACAAAATACATTTAGGATTTGCAAGCAGCCTCTTTCATGCCGCCTCCGCGCCTTTTCAAATGATCTCCTTTTGAAGTGCAGGATGGAAGAAAACGTGTTGATACCGAACAAAGAATTTTACACCAGCCTAAGGTCGATCAATGCGAGTTTGCGTTCAACCTTTCCACCATCTGCTTCGCTGTAGGGAAGAAATTCTTGAATAGAAGGGATTTGGGTCGGTCAGGGTATAAACAAAAACAGGGTGGCACGGTGACGTAGCGGTAGAGATACTGCCAAACAGTGCTAGAGACCCGGGTTCGATCTTGACCACGGGTGCTTGCTGCAAGGAGTTTGTACGTTCTCCCCGTGACCTGCGTGGGTTTTCACCGAGATCTTCACTTTCCTCCCACACTCCAAAGACATACAGGTTTGTAGGTTAATTGGTTTGGTATAAATGTAAAATTGTCCCTAGTGTGTGTTAGTGTGCGGGGATCGCTGGTCGTCACAGACTCGGTGGGCCGATGGGCCTATTTCTGTGCTGTATATCTAAACTAAACTAAACTAAAATGCTGGAAAAGTGAACAGAAAATGCTGAAAATACTCTGGTCAATTATTATGTGTGGTAAAAGAAAGATGCTTTTGGATTCCACAAAACATTTGAACTCGATGGTTGGCAAAATGGATGGATTTAATGACCAATTTCTGGAAGATTGGGCATAATGACCGAAAATGTTTTACCCGCCGTTGATCAAAGAACCTTTTGTGATAGGTGATTCCAACAAAGGGTCTCAGACCTGAAACGTTAATTCTGAAGATAGACACAAAAAGCTGGAGTAACTCAGCGGGACAGGCAGCATCTCTGGAGAGAAGGAATGGGTGACGTTTCGGGTCGAGACCCTTCCTCAGACACACGTTAATTCTGACAGGTTCAATAGAGACAATGAGGAGATGTAACAATTTCTATCCGCTCAGTATTTCTTAAATATAATATCTTATAAACATTATCAATTTCAAGTGTTAACATTTGCAGAATGGACTCACAAGGTTGTGCATTTACAGTCCTTAAATGTATTGGCCGCAGACTTCCTTCAGCACCATGGACAGTTCAATGCATTACATTGATGGTGCTTCAATGGTATTTTATTGTTACGCCTACCTGGGTACAGTGACATTCCTTTTTGCATGCAGTTCAGTAAAAAAACCTTACTGTACATAGGCACAATCATACTTTAGACTTTACTTTAGGCTTTTGAGATACAGCACGGAAACAGGCCCTTTCGGCCCATCGTGTCCTCGCCGACCAGCGATCACTCCGTACACTAGCTCCATCCTACATACACTAGGGACAATTTACAATTTTTTCCAAAGCCCATTAACCTACAAACCTGCACGTCTTTGGAGTGTGGGAGGAAACCGGAGCACCTGGAGAGAACCCATGCAGTTTCAGGGAGAACATACAAACGCCGCACAGACAGCACCCGTAGTCTCTGGCGCTGTGAGACAGCTACTCTACCTCTGTGCCATGTAAGTAAGTACAAGAGTGTAAGATAAGTAGATTACACCGAGGCTGCACACACGAGTTGCCACATTTCTGGTGCCATTTTTGTGTGATTTGTCCAACATTGTTAACAATCTAGAGTCTTGTCTTTGCCTGAAGACTGCAAGGACCAGGTTCAGGAATAGCTACTTCCCCACAGCCATCAGGCTATTAAACTTGGCTCGGACAAAACTCTGAACATTAATAGCCCATTATCTGTTATTTGCACTTTATCAGTTTATTTATTCATGTATTTACGTATATAATGGTATATGGACACACTGATCTGTTTTGTAGTCAATGCCTACTATGTTCTGTTGTGCTGAAGCAAAGCAAGAATTTCATTGTCCTATCAGGGACACATGACAATAAACTCTCTTGACTCTTGACTCTAGTCCTGGCTGCAGCATTGCATTGGGAATACGTCCTTACTTATAAGGGGTCTGTCCAAGAGTCTCCTACCAGCAGGGAAGAAGCTGTCCTTGAATCTGGCATCATACGTGCTTTCGGTCCAACTTGCCCACACCGACCAACATGTCCCATCTACACTAGTCCCACCTATCTGCGCTTGGGCCATATCCCTCCAAACTTGTCCTATCCATGTACCTGTCTAACTGTTTCTCAAAAGTTGCAATAGTCCCTGCCTCAACCACCTTCTCTGGCAGCTCATTCCATGCACCCACCAACTTGCTGTCACACACAAAAACAGGTATTTCAGGTTGGCTTTTAGCTTCCACTTTCAATAATTCACTTGGCAATGAGGATGAGTTGGCATTGCAGATAGAGGGGACAGACAATCTGTCAGGGAGCCTTGCACTGCAGGCTTGCATTGCTCCGTGACATTTTTTCCATTTGAGCATTACCTAACGCCCGATGGGAGAAGAGAAATGTAGTTCTGCCTGATCCCAGGACACGTCCCGGGCAGCACGGTGGAACAGCGGTAGAGTTGCTGCCTTAATGTATCACAGTGCCAGAACCCGGGTTCCATCCCGTCTACAGGTGCTGTCTGTACGGAGTTTGTACATTCTCCCCGTGATCTGCGTGGGTTTTCTCCAAGAACTTTGGTTTCCTCCCTCACTCCAAAGACGTACAGGTTTGTAGGTTGATTGGCGTGGTATAAATGTAAATTGGCCCTAGTATGTAGTATAGTGTGAATGTGCGAAGATTGCTGGTCGTTGCGGACGCGGTGGGCCGAAGGGTCTGTTTACCCGCTGTATCTCTAAACTAAACTAAACATCTAAGACTCCTTTCATGATGGGTACACTGTTTTCACGCTTATAAAATATGGACAACAAATGTGGTCATTTTGAATGTTGCATTCATTAGAACTGATTCTGTCAGGCATCTTTAGTATTCTCAGATATGCAATACTACTCCACCTGTGGCATTGTGTCTGCAGCAAGCAAAATTATACTTTAATCATATTTGCCGTTTTGACTCATTATAAATCTGTGGTGCCCCAATGCACGGCATTCTTTTTTGCAACATCTATTGTTAATATACTTTTAACACCACAAAGTGAAACCGCACTCATTATTTTGTATTGTTTGGCGCAAAGGAAAATGTATTCACAGGTGCAGACTCTACTAATATAATGGTTTTAATCTGATTCGACCTTTAAAAAATGAAGCTTCTCTGCAAAAGAAAAAAGACACTCTTGTTTTCACAACCTAAAGTCCCCTTTTGATCTCCGGGTACATCGTGTACAGACAGAGCCTCATGAATCTCTAAGCTCTGCTAGTTTGCTACTCATGCGGTCTGCACAAACATCACCTCTCTCCTGCCTAATGGCATTAATGGATGGTCTGGGCATTTTTTTCAGATTAGATAATGACTTTCAAAGCATCCTAGCGTGCTTTTAGCCTGCAGTTTAGCTACGTTTAGCGATACAGTGCGGATACAGGCCCTTTGGCTCACTGAGTCTGCACCGACCAGCGATCCCCGCAGATTAACACCCTCCTACTCACACGAGTGACAATTTACAATTTTACCAAAGCCAATTAACCTACAAACCTGTACGTCTTTGGAATGTGGGAGGAAACTGGAGCAGCCGGAGAAAACCCACGCGGTCACGGGGAGAACGTACATACTACACGCAGACGGCACCCGTAGTCAGGATGGAACCCGGGTCTCTGGCGCTGTAAGGCAGCAACTCTACCGCTGCGCCACCGTGCCATCTTACATCCTTTTTTTTATCCAAACATGTGACTGGCAAATCAAATCTACTTACTGGAGATAATACTTTCATGCAGGAAAGCATTGATGTTTGAAGCAGGGTCTCGACCCCGGAACGTCACCAATCCATGTTCTCCAGAAATGCCGCTGTGACCTGCTGAATAACCCCAGCATTTTGTGTACTTTTTTTGTAAACAAGCATCTGCAGTTTCTTCTGCACCTATGTTTGGATGGGTACATGTGGCTTAATGTACTAGGTTTGCATTTGGAATTTTGATATTGTAGTTATTAATAAAGCATGTTGGGTACCCAGCAAATACCCATTTGCCCCAACTTTTATTACTCATTTGATCATCTGAAAGTGAATATGCTTATTGGTTTCCTTTTATGAAAGTACTTGAGGGGTAACTGTTGGCCAGCTAATTCCCCTTTTGGATCGCTTGAGGGCAAATTTAATTTAATTTAAGATAATGCTGGAGTAACTTAGCGGGTCAGGCAGCATCTCAGCGACAGGTGACGTTTCTATCGAGACCCTTCTTCAGACTGAGGGTCTGGGGAGAGGGAAGCTAGAGGTATGAAAAGGTACAAAGAACAAATGAATGAAAGGTGTGAAAAGAACAAATCAAAGCCAGCAACGATGATTAAGGAAAGGCAGAGCCCACAATGGTCCATTGTTGGCTATGTTGAAGGTCATAGGGTCATAACTAATAATACTGAATTAGGCCATTCGGCCCATCAAGTCTACTCCGCCATTCAATCATGGCTGATCTATCTTTCATGTCTAACCCCATTCTCCTGCCTTCTTCCCATAACCTGTACTAATCAAGAATCTATCTATCTCTGCCTTAAGAATAGCCACTAACTTGGCCTCCACAGCCAAGAATTGTGGCAAAGAATTCCACAGATTCACCACCCTCTGACTAAAGACATTTCTCCTCATCTCCTTCTTAAGAGAATGTCCTTTAATTCTGAGGCTATGACCTCCAAGGTGATGGAATTTAGTTTAACAATAGAAAATAGACAATAGGTGCAAGAGTAGGCCATTCGGCCCTTCGAGCCAGCACCGCCATTCAATGTGATCATGGCTGATCATCCCCAATCAGTACCCCGTTCCTGCCTTCTCCCCATATCCCCTGACTCCACTATCTTTAAGAGCTCTATCTAGCTCTCTCTTGAAAGTATCCAGAGAACCTGCCCCCATCGCCCTCTGAGGCAGAGAATTCCACAGACTCACAACTCTCTGTGAGAAAAAGTGTTTCCTCGTCTCCGTTCTAAATGGCTTACTCCTTATTCCTAAACTGTGGCCCCTGGTTCTGGACTCCCCCAACATCGGGAACATGTTTCCTGCCTCTAGCGTGTCCAAACCCTTAACAATCTTATATGTTTCAATAAGATTCCCTCTCATCCTTCTAAACTCCAGAGTGTACAAGCCCAGCCGCTCCATAAATTAGAGATACAAGATGGAAACAAGCCCTTTGGCCCACTGAGTCCACGCCGACCAATGATCAACCTTCACACTAGTTCTATGTTATCCCACTTGCACATCCACTCCTTACAGAGTAAGGACAATTTTACAGAGGCCAATTAACCAAGAAGCCCGCACCTTTGGAATGTGGGAGGAATGCGGAGCACCCGGAGGAAACCCAAGGGTCACAGGGAGAACGGACAAACACAAATGGGGCATCACTTGAACAGGGATGCATTAGAGACATTTCTGATTGCACTCCTCCCACAGTAATGCACTAAATGATTTACTCAAGTCCCTGGAGGTGGATCTGAACCTACAGTCATTTGATTTATAGTTGCAAGTGCCATCTTGGAGCCAATACTTAATGTCTAGAACTTAAAGGATACAGTTAATCCCCAGTCCTATTAGTTTGCCCATTAATGGACTCCACCAGGAGACTGCAGTCACTGCACAGAACCACGATGATTTATTAGATTCAAAGCTCAATGATATAATTCATCAAAGATTTCATTGACACAGTGACGCATACATTTTTCACACTTGTGGTTCGTTAAGTTGCCTGCTGACAGAGAGGGGGAAAACAGACAATATTGAGAATTGTATGTTAAAGATCAGAATAACCAAAATGTTGAGAGCATGTGTGCAGGAAGGAACTGCAGATGCTGGTTTACACCGAATCTAGACACAAAATGCTGGAGTAACTCAGTGTGGGACAGACAGTATCTCGGGATAGAAGGGATGGGTGTCGTTTCGGGTCTGAAGAAGGGTCTCGACCCGAAACGTCGCCCATTCCTTCTCTTACAGCGCCAGAGACCCGGGTTCGATCCTGGGTGCAGTGTTTGTCTGTACGGAGTTTGTACGTGACCTGCATGGGTTTTCTCCTGGATCTTCGGTTTCCTCCCACACTCCAAAGATGTACAGGTTTGTAGGTTAATTGGCTTGGTAGGAATGTAAATTGTCCCAAGTGTGTGTAGAATAGCGTTGGTGTGCGAGGATCGCTTGTCGCAACTCTACCGCTGGGCCTCTGTGTCATCATTATGAACAATCGGGATGCCAACAAAGCTTTCCACTCTACCTCGAAAACAATAACAAGGTCACAATAATAAACCTAAGGCCTAAAACAGCGATCCAAACAGTCATTTATCCTGTTGCTGTTGGTGACATCATGTACAAAATGTTTGTGCTGTTTCCTTGTAAATCGGTCACTTCAAAGTAATACATATGTAGAGTGCCTTGAGATGTTTTTGAGAGATGTGATAAACGGCTCCAAGATTAACAATGTCTCCAATAATCAAATACCACGGTGAGCATAGAAATCCTCAAGTAGACACTAAAATAACATCTGGTACATTTCCTAACCTTTACGTATTCTAAAATTGGATTTGAACACATCTAATCGTGAAGAGTGTTCTAATGCACTGTGTGGGAGAAAACATTTAAATGCTAGCGTTCTTATGGGATAAAAAGATTTGCTGCTAATTTGTTGTATTTGTGGGTTTCATGCGAAGCGGCTTGCTTGGGGAATGTCAACATCAGACTCGCAGACTAATTAGTGTATTTTAACAGTTATCTACCGGTGAACTGGAGCGGCACGGTGGCGCAGTGGTGGTGTTGCTGCCTTAAGGGCCTGTCCCACTTGGCCGTCATTTGCGCGCCATTTACGCGACCTCCAAAAATGTGGTCGTCGCGTTGTGACGCACGGGTAGCGTGTGGGTGGCGCGGGACGGGCGCATGGAGAGGCGTGGAGGAGTGTGGAGTCGCGCGCGGTATCGCGCGGCGCTTCAGGATGTCGTGCTGCACGAAATCTTTGCGCGCCACCGGCGTGGCGTGTCGCTTACGCACGCGGACGTCCTGCGGTCACACGCTGACGTCCTGACCTCGTACGTGTAGTGCGTGGTGACGCATGATTACGTCACCGTGCGAAACCATGTGCTGCCGCGCACCGCCCATACGCAGTCGGCCCGCCTTTTACGCGCCAAGGATATAAGCGCGCGCGATTTAAAAGTACATTGTGGATAATTATTTAGCATTTTAAGAATAATGGGAATGTTGGCAATCTTTGGCAACAGGCAATTCACATGAGGAATGAGAAATTGAGGGTTTGGCAGCTGTTTGTATTCTGAACGAGCTGGAAATCCTTGCACACAAATTCCTGAAAGGTTACATACCAATATAGAAATGGAAGAGCAAACCAGATAAGTGATACAAATTGCTGGAGTAACTCAGCGGAACCGGCAGCATCTCTGGTGAGAAGCAATGGGTGACGTTTTGGGTCGAGACCCTTCTTCAGACTGAAGAAGAGTCTCGACCCGAAACATTATCCATTCCTTCTCTCCAGAGATGCTGCCTGTCCCGCCGAGTTACTCCTGCATATCGTGTCTATCTTCAATTTAAACCAGCATCTGCAGTTGCTTCCTACAGATTAATTTGGTCTGCAGCTTGCTACTTTTCATTCACCTTTTTTTTTGAATAGGGGCATTACATCTGCAGTTTCCCAATTGCTAGCACCACTCAAGAAACTGGAACATTTTAGAAAATCACCATAAATATCATAAACTGGGTAAATATCATAAACTAGGTATTCAAATGATGTCACACGCTCCAGACGCCTGTGCTGACGCATGAAGACGCATGATGACGCGCGCGACTGTCACTACCGGCCTGTCGCGTAAAAGAAGGCCAAGCGGGACAGGCCCTTTACGAGTGCCAGAGCCCCGGATCCCGGCTTGGATCCTGACTACGAGTTTGTACGTTCTCCCCGAGACCCGCGTGGGTTTTCTCCGAGATCTTCGGTTTCCTCCCACACTCCAAAGACGTACAGGTTTGTAGGCTTGGTATAAATGTAAATTGTCTCTAGTGTGTGTAGGGTAGTGTTAATGTGCGGGGATCACTGGTCGGCATGGACTCGGTGGGCCGAATGGCCTGTTTCCGCACTGTATCTCTAAACTACAGTAAACTAAACTAAACAATTGAAGGTTAATTAATAATGCAGATCCTACATTGGCAACAATTGTCACTTTCACTGTTAACATAGTTATATTTCACAGCAGCCAAGCACCATAACCAACATTCATGATAATCAGATATTTGAGAGAGAATATCGTCAAGCCATGTGATATAAATGAAGCCCACCCTCGTTGCTTCATTGAAGCTTTTTGGTGGACTGCCATTTTATATTCTCCATACACTTGAGTTTAGTTTAGAGAAACAGTCTGGAAACAGGCCCTTCGGCCCATCTTTCCGCGCCCACCATCAATCACCCGTTCACACTAGTTCTATGTTATCCCACCTTCTCATCTACTCTCCACACGCTAGGGGCAATTTACCACGACCAATTAACTTACAAACCCGCACGCCTGGGATGTAGGACACTGGGGGACCAAGAGGAAATCCACGCAGTTATAGGGAAAATATGCAAACTCCCTGTACACAGGGGGGTCATTTCTACACAAGCCAATCAACCTACAAACCTACACGCCCTTGGGATGTAGGAAACCGGAGCACCTGGGTGAAACTACTTAAAAACTCCGCAGAGACAGCACCAAGAGTCGGGATCGATCCTGGTTCTCTTGCACTGAGGCAGCAGCTCTATCCCCTGTGTTCACTAAATTACACAGGTAGAAAGAAAGAATTGCAGGTGCTGATTTATACCAGTCTGAAGAAGGGTCCCCACCTGAAACTACACCCATCCTTTTTCTACAGAGACGCTGCCTGACCCGCTGAGTTACTCCGGCACTTTGTATCTATCCACAGGTTAGATACATAGATACATAGATACATAGAAAATAGGTGCAGGAGTAGGCCATTCGGCCCTTCGAGCCTGCACCGCCATTCAATATGATCATGGCTGATCATCCAACTCAGTATCCCGTACCTGCCTTCTCTCCATACCCCCTGATCCCTTTAGCCACAAGGGCCACATCTAACTCCCTCTTAAATATAGCCAATGAACTGGCCTCAACTACCCTCTGTGGCAGAGAGTTCCAGAGATTCACCACTCTCTGTGTGAAAAAGTTTTTCCTCATCTCGGTCTTAAAGGATTTCCCCCTTATCCTTAAGCTGTGACCCCTTGTCCTGGACTTCCCCAACATCGGGAACAATCTTCCTGCATCTAGCCTGTCCAACCCCATAAGAATTTTGTACGTTTCTATAAGATCCCCTCTCAATCTCCTAAATTCTAGCGAGTATAAGCCAAGTCTATCCAGTCTTTCTTCATATGAAAGTCCTGACATCCCAGGAATCAGTCTGGTGAACCTGCTCTGCACTCCCTCTATGGCTATAATGTCCTTCCTCAGATTTGGAGACCAAAACTGTACGCAATACTCCAGGTGTGGTCTCACCAAGACCCTGTACAACTGCAGTAGAACCTCCCTGCTCCTATACTCAAATCCTCTTGCTATGAAGGCCAACATACCATTCGCTTTCTTCACTGCCTGCTGCACCTGCATGCCTACTTTCAATGACTGGTGTACCATGACACCCAGGTCTCGCTGCATCTCCCCATTTCCTAATCGGCCACCATTTAGATAATAGTCTGCCTTCCCGTTTTTGCCACCAAAGTGGATAACCTCACATTTATCCACATTATACTGCATCTGCCAAACATTTGCCCACTCACCCAGCCTATCCAAGTCACCTTGCAGTCTCCAAGCATCCTCCTCACAGCTAACACTGCCCCCCAGCTTAGTGTCATCCGCAAACTTGGAGATGTTGCTTTCAATTCCCTCGTCCAGATCATTAATATAAATTGTAAATAGCTGGGGTCCCAGCACTGAGCCTTGCGGTACCCCACTAGTCACTGCCTGCCATTGTGAAAAGGACCCGTTTACTCCTACTCTTTGCTTCCTGTTTGCCAGACAGTTCTCTATCCACATCAATACTGAACCCCCAATACCGTGTGATTTAAGTTTGTATCCTAATCTCTTATGTGGTACCTTGTCGAAAGCCTTCTGAAAGTCCAGATACAACACATCCACTGGTTCTCCCCTATCCACTCTACTAGTTACTGGTCAGGCAACTGGTTAATTTTAAAATTCCCACCCTTGCTTTCAAACCTCTGCTGTAGTTTCAGCCCTTCGTGTATCTCAAGCCTTGCAGCTCTCTAGAATCTCGTTGCTGTGTGAACTTTGGCCTCCTGTGGGCTTAAATGAGAACAGCACGGTGGCGCAGCAGTAGAGTTGCTGCCTCACAGCGCCCTGAGACCCGGGTTCGATCCGGACTACGGGTGCTGTCTGTATGGAGTTCATACGTTCTCCCAGTGACTGCGTGGGCTTTCTCCGGGAGATCTGGTTTCCTCCCACACTCCAAAGACATACAGGTTTGTAAGTTAATGTAAATTGTAAATTTGTCCTAGTGTGTTAAATAGTGTTAGCGTACAGGGTGATCACTGGTCAGCAGGGACTTGGTGGGCCGAAAGGCCTGTATCTCTAAACTAAAATAAAGTAACCATGCTATCAGGACATATTAAGTTTCCCTCTCCCCTGACTCTCAGTCTGAAGAAGGGTCTCGACCCAAAACGTCACCTATTCCTTTTCTCCACAGATGCTGCGTGACCCGCTGAGTTACTCCAGCTTTTTGTGTTGAAATTTAAATGTTGGTTGAGCCCAGACTTGTTGATCACAAGATGGTGTCACAGTGGTAGCAACTCAGCAAGTTCCATACTGTAAACTGGGAGAGGGGAAGATACGGAGATCGGCAGGTGACGTGCCTAGCATTTCTACCAATGCACAGGTAGCAACACTTTTGAAGGTATTGCAAAAACTACAACGCCTGCATTGATCGCAGTCGATGGTCAAGAATGTGTAGAATTAATAGTAATTAACAGGCCCTTCGGCCCACCGAGTCCCCACTGACCAGCGATCCCCACACACTAACACTATCCTACACACACCAGGGACAATTTACATTGATACCAACCTAATTAACCTACAAACCTGTCTGTCTTTGGAGTGTGGGAGGAAACCGAAGATCTTGGAGGAAAGCGACACGGTCACGGGGAGAATGTACAAACTCCATAGAGACAACTTATTTAAGAATAAGGGGTAAGCCATTTACAACGGAGATGAGGACAATTTTTTTCACACAGAGAGTTGTGAGTCTGCGGAATTCTCTGCCTCGGAAGGCGATGGAGGCCGGTTCTCTGGATACTTTCAAGAGAGAGCTAGATAGGGCTGTTAAAGATAGCGGTGTCAGGGGATATGGGGAGAAGGCAGCAACGGGGTACTGATTGGGGATGATCAGCCGTGATCACATTGCATGGCGGTGCTGGCTCGAAGGGCCAAATAGCCTACTCCTGCACCTATTGTCTATTGTCTATAACATCCGTAGTCGGGATTGAACCCGGGTCTCTAGCCCCGTAAACTCTGTAAGGCAGCAACTCTACCACTGCGCCACACCGTTCTGTAGAGATAACAAGAAGGGTCTTGACCAGAAACATCATCCATTCCTTCTCTCCAGAGATGCTGCCTGTCCGGCTGAATTACTCCAGCATTTTGTGTCTTACCTAAAATTATTCTAGTTTAGGTTGCCACGTAAGGACTTGATCACAAAAAAAGCACAATTTAATAAGTACTTGGCAGGTACTTGACTTAGATAACTGTTTTCTAATTGATCAGCCACCGTTCCCATGGTGATCGCTCCACTTCTGCAATGAGTGGTTGCCAAGGCAGCAGTTATGGCTAGTTAATGAGGAATGCACAGATATCACACACTTAACATCTGACATACCATGACCAGATCTGTGATAACATTTCTTTCCTTTAGTTTCTACAAACTAAAAAGAGTCCCAATACCACTGGATCTAGAAACAAAGAGAGACACAAAGCGCTGGAGTAACTCAAAGGGTCAGGCAGCATCTCTGGAGAACATGGAGAACCAAAATGCTAACTCTCTTCCTCCCACCAGTGGTTCCTCGTCTGATTATTTACAACTTTTTCTGTGTTTACTTAACAATATTTTTTGGCACGACACAAAGGTAAAACGTGCCTTGGGGAAGGATATTGTTTATACCATAACAGCAGGCAAATTTAGCGATGTTGAAGCCTTCAGTTGCAGTGAAAGGGATGCAGTGTTAACAGGATGCAGAGGTGTGGATCAGTTCTTTGCCAAAAGCATCAGTCATGGGTTTTTTATGTGTCTATCTCTGGAGCAGCCCTAAGTCTTACAACTCCAAGATCCTTGCCCTCCTTCAATGCTTTTGTGTCTCTTAAGTTTGCCTTTAATAATTGCTTTGTTGCCAGCAGCCATAACTGAATCTATAAACTCCGCACAGACAGCACCCGTAATCGGGATCGAACCAGGGTCTCTGGCGCGGTGAGGGAGCAACTCTACCGCTGCGCCACTGAGCCCCCCTTTGTTTGGACAGATTGGTCCTCCAACCTGCTCTCTGGGCTTGAAAACAATGTAATTGCCTTTTACAGAGATGGACATAGGACCTAGCTACAGAGCTCTGGGCTCAAAGTAGTTCTCCATCACCTCCATAAAGACAACACTTGAAACATTTTCAAGAGGAAATAAAGTTAATGTTTCAGGTTTCAGGCCCCTTCTTCATCACTGAAGACACAAAGTGCTGGAGTAACTCAGCGGCTCAGACAGCATCTCAGGACAAAATGGATAGGCGAAGTTTGGGGTCCTGACCCGCTGAGTTACTCCAGCACTCTGGGTCTTCTTTTGTAAACCACCATCTGCAGTTCCTTGTTTCTTCATCAGAACGGTGCCAGTTTGGACGGAAGGTCTTTGACCTGAAACGTTCACTTTGTTTCTCTTTCCACAGATGCTACCCGACCTGCTGAGGGTTTCCAGTAGCCACAAGGTGCCGCAGATGCTGGTTTACAGACACAAAGTGCTGGAGTAACCCAGCGGGTCAGGCAGCGTCTCTGAGAACATGGATAGGTGACGTTTCAGGTCAGGACCCTTCTTCAGACACACAGTGCTGGAGTAAAGGGCCTGTCCCACTTAGGCGATTTTTTTAGGTCACTGTCGCGGCATGACGCCGGAAATGCACCCACCGCACGACAATGTCCACGGCAAGCAACCACCTAGTCGACGTCAAGCTACGTCAACCAACGACACAATTCCTCGCGACTTGGGACGTCCATCTACGACCACACCTACGACAACCTACGACAACCTTCGACCACACAGGGGACAACCTACGACACCCAAAGTCAACCTACCTCCACCAGCGACAAACTATGACAAGCTACGACCCTGTCGGCGACAAATGAAGACAACTGTAGACTTCTCTTGACACCAGAACTGTCGCCAGTTGACGTCGGATGACGTAGGTTGTCGCCAATGGAATTCACCGAGGTCATGACCCGGCGACAACCGACATCACCTGACGTCATCCTGGCGACAACCTACAACAGCGCCTACGACAGGAGAAGACAGGCAACGTCAGGCAACGTCAAGCCCACTGTCACCGAGAGGTTTTGAACATTTCAAATCCAGCGGCGACAAGAAATAAGTAACGACACTTGAGGAGACCGCTCACGACAAAACAGGTGTCACCCCGCGTCACGCCGCCACCATGTGGCAACAGCCTATTTTTCGGCTGTCGCCGAAAAAATCGCCTTAGTGGGACAGGCCCTTAACTCAGCGGGTCAAGCAGCATCTCCGAAAACAGGGATAGATGACGTTTCGGGTTGGGACTCTTCTTCAGACTGTTTACAGCATGGGAGAAAGCTGGAAGAAGGTGGGGGCAGGACAAAATGTAGATACAAGGATCTGCAGGTTGACACAAAAGGACACAAACTGCTGCAGTAATCTTTTGGGCGCAGGACAAAGGCTGGCAACAATCCCTGTTTTTATTTGGATTTCTGGCATCTGCTTATTTTTTTTTGAATTTCTTGTTCAATCCTTCACATGCATCTCTTTAATCGCTTTTTAGAGTCATTGAGTCATGGAGGGATAGTGTGTAGAAACAGGGTCTTTGGGTCAACCTGCCCTCACCGGCCCTACACTAATCCCACCTGGTCCATATCCCTCCAAACCTGTCCTATCCATCTACCTGTCTAACTGTTTCTTAAATGTTGGGATAGTCCCAGCCTCAACTACGTCCTCTGGCAGCGTGTTCCATACCCACCAACCTTTGTGTGAACCTTTTTGACTACATGATCAAACGTATCCTTGTCTGACGTTATTTGATGCTGCTCTTTTGATATTGTCATTCAGCTGCTACACAAATGTAAATTGTTGTTGTCTTCCAGCCTTAAAAATACAAATCAGATTAGATTTAATAAAAAAGATCTGAGGACATTTTGGAGATTGTGGACGCAATATTACAAGTGTAATAGCACAATATTCAATAGCACAATAGTACAATATTACAAATATTACAAGTTAACGCATTCAGTTTTTAAATGGAATAGGTTTGGGCAGCACAGTGGCGCAGCGGTACGGTTGCTGCCTTACAGCACCAGAGACCCGGGTTCGATCCCGACTACGGGCGCTGTCTGTATGGAGTTCGTATGTTCTCCCTGTGACCGTGTGGGTTTTCTCCGGGTCTCCCGTTTCCTCCCACACTCCAAAGATGAACAGGTTTGTACAGTAGGATAATTGGCTTAGGTAAGATTGTAAAATTGTAAAAGTGTGTGTAGGTTAGTGTACAGGGTGACCGCTGGTCAACACAGACCTGGTGGGCCGAAGGGCCTGTATCCACACGGTATCTATAAAGTCTAAAGACTCTAAAGTTGTAGTGTGTGTGGTCCAGCTCTAAATAAGGAGCAGCAATATGTGGTTAATCCTGAACTCAGCTGTGGAATTGGTCTTGGGATCCGTGTAGATTGGGGTATCAGATTCACAGATCTTGCTGACATTTCTTCTCTTCAATTTCACAAATATTGTTCATAAGTTCATAAGTTATAGGAGCAGAATTAGACCATTTTACCCATCAAGTCTACTCCGCCATTCATAGAAACATAGAAACATGGAAAATAGGTGCAGGAGTAGGCCCTTCGAGCCATCACCACCATTCAATCTGATCATGGCTGATCATCTAAAATCAGTACCCCTTCCTGCTTTTCCCCCATATCCCTTAGTCCCAAGAGCTAAATCTAACTCTCTCTTGAAAACATCCAGTGAATTGGTCACCACTGCCTTGTTTTCTCTCTCCCTCCTTTTTTTAAAAGTGAAGTTACATTGGCTACCCTCCAGTCCACAGGTACTGATCCAGAGTCGAGAGAACATTGGAAAATTATCACCAATGCATCCACGATTTCTAGGACCACCTCCTTGAGTACTCTGGGATGCAGACCATCAGGCCCTGGGGATTTATCTGCCTTCAGTCCCAACAGTTTACCGAACACAATTTCTTGACCAATGTGGATTCCCTTGAGTTCCTCCCACCACTCGATCCTCGATCCCCTAGTATTTCTGCGAGATTGTTTGTGTTTTCCTTAGTGAAGACAGAACCAAAGTACTCGTTTAACTGTTCTGCCATTTCCTTGTTTTCCATTATAAATTCACCTGTCTCTGACTGTAAGGGACCTACATTCGTCTTCACCAATCTTTTCATTTTTACATACCTAAAGAAACTTTTAGTCCGTTTTTACATTCCCTGCAACTTTCTTTCATGCTGTTCCCCCCCCCCCTTAATTAACCTTTTGTCCTCCTCTGTTGAGTTCTAAATTTCTCCCAGTCCTCTGGTTTGCCGCTTCTTCTGACCAATTTATTTGGCTTTAACACTTTCCTTGACTTCCCTCGTCAGCCATGGTTGAGCCGCCTTCCCCGTTTTATTTTTTCCCAAACAGGGATGAACAATTTCTGGAGTTCATCCATGCGGTCTTTAAATCTTTGCCATTGCATCTCCACCGTCAACCCTTTAAGTATAATTTGCCCGTCTATCCCAGCCAATTCCCGTCTCATACCTTCAAAGTCTCCTTTATTCAAGTTCAGGACCCTGGTCTCTGAATTAACCGTGTCACTCTCCATCCTAATGCAGAATTCCACCATATTATGGTCACTGTTGCCCAAGGGGCCTTGCACAACAAGATCGCTAACTAATCCTTCCTCATTACACAATACCCAGTCTAGGATGGCCTGTCCTCTAGTCGGTTCCTCTACATATTGGTTTAAATACACATCCCGTATACATTCCAGGAAATCCTCCTCCTCAGCGCTGCTACCAATGTGGTTGGCCCAATCTATATGTAGATTAAAGTCACCAATGATAACTGCTGTACCTTTGCTACACGCATCCCTGCTTGATGCTATCTCCAACCTCCCTGCTGCTGTTTGGTGGTCTGTACACCAATTCAACAAGCGTTTTCTGCCCTTGGCTATTTCGCAGTTCTACCCATAACGATTCTACAGCTTCCAGGCTAATGTCTTTCCTTGCTATGTCATTAATCTCCTCTTTAATCAGCAATGCCACCCCACCTCCTTTTCCTTTATCCTTCCTGAATATTGAATACCCCGGCATGTTTAGCTCCCAGCCTCGGTCACCCTGGAGCCATGTCTCCGTAATTCCATCTATATCATGTCCCTTAACAACTAACTGCACATTCAATTCATCCACCTTATTACGAATGCTCCTCGCATTAAGGCACAAAGCCTTCAGGTTAGTTCTTCTTATCTCCCTTCTACCTTTTGCTTGTGTCCTCCTTTTCTGACCCTCTGTCTCCTTGCATTGGTTCCCATCCCCCTGCCCTGTTAGTTTAAACGTGACCTTTCCTACACTCTCGTTCCCATTAACTGCACGCATACGCGTCCACATTGTTGACTCCACCCTCCCACTGTTTAGTTTAAACCCACCCGTGTAGCTCTAGCAAACCTGCCTGCCAGAATGTGGGATCCCTCCAATTAAGGTGCAACCCATCCCTTTTGTACAGGTCACCCCTGCCCCAGAAGAGATCCCAGTGATCTAGAAATCTAAATGCCTGCCCCCTGCACCAACTCCTCAGATTCAGATCCCCTAACTCCCTGTTCCTACCCTCACTAGCACGAGGTACTGGAAGCAACCCAGAGATAACCACCCTAGAAGTTCTGCTTTTCAGCCTCCTGCCTAGTTCTCTACACTCACGTTGCAGAACCTCCTTCCTCTTCTTACCCACATCATTTGTGCCGACATGCACAACTACTTCCGGCTGCTCACCTTCCCTCTCGAGGATGTTCTGAAGTCTCCATTGTCCGAGGTGCGGACAGAATCTCCTGTCCGCACCTCGGACAATGGAGTCACCCACCACTATGGCTCTGCTTGACGTCGGTCTCGCCTCAGCGCTAGGATTCGAGTCACAGACCTGTCCGCCTCTCGGACTGGAA
Organism: Malacoraja senta; assembly: GCA_038087875.1. NCBI lineage: Eukaryota > Metazoa > Chordata > Chondrichthyes > Rajiformes > Rajidae > Malacoraja > Malacoraja senta. Next base: position 28,839,686 of record CM075982.1, read on the forward strand.
GCGTCGTCTGCCCCGACAGCTCCCAAGAGGGCGTACCTGTTCGCAAGATGTACTTCCACCGAGGTCTCCTGCACCCGCTTCATCCCCCTTCGTTCCGTCTCTACCCATCGCACCTCCTGCACTCTTGGAATGACCACCTGTCCAGGAAGCTTTCATCGTCCCGGATGGACCGCAGGTCATCCAGCTGCTCCTCCAGTTCCCTAACTCGGTCCTTGCGGAGCTGCATCAGGACACAGTTCCCACAGGTGTAGTGGTCGGTGACACCAGCCGTGCCCCTGACTTCCCACATCCTGCAGCAAACGCACTGCAATAACTTTCCTTCCATCACAAGTTTCAATATTTAAATTAAATGAAACACACAACTGATTCAAGTGTAGCCTCCTGGTTACTCGTGGCTGATCTATCTTTCCCTCTCTACCCCATTCGCAAAGTGGCGGCGCCTAACGGCAGCGGCTCGACTGCAGTCCTGTCTTTTTAAAAAACTTTTGTCCCGTTAGATGTATGTTTTTGGTTCTAGTTTTTATTATTTTTTAGCTGTGTATATGTGGGGGTGGGGGGGGGGGGGGGGGGAACCGTTTAATCTCTTCCCTGTACGGGGACCCGACTTTTTCCCTGTCGTGTCTCCGGCATCGTTGGGCCTAACATCGTGGAGCTGGTGGCGGCCTCCGGCCGGAACCAGCCTGAGGGCTCCAGTCACGGAGCCTGCGGACTCGCCATCGCGGAGCTGGCCGACTTCGGAACGGGGAGAGCTGTGGTGGCGCCCGGCTGCAACCCGACTTCGGAGCTTCGGAGGCTCCGGCCACAGGCCCGGTGGACAGGAACATCGGGAGCTCGCAGGTCCCTGGTGGGAGACCGTTTTTCGGAGCTCCCGCAACGGCAACTTCTCCCGCCGTAATCGAGGGGTTTAAATGACTCGGAGTGGGACCTAACATCGCCCAGCGCAGATTAAACGGCCGCGGGACTTACCATCGCCCGCCGGGGGCTTTGACTTCGTGAGCCCCAGTCGCCTCGACGCTGCAGTTGGACTGCTGGACCGCGGACCGAAGAGATAAGACTTTGCCTTCCATCACAGTGAGGAGGTGTTGGAGATCCACTGTGATGGATGTTTGTGTAAATTGTGTTAAGTGTGTGTCTTGTTTTTTTTTTGTAATGTCATGACTGCAGGAATGAAATTTCGTTCAAACCTTGTCTGTTTGAATGACAATAAAAGGCATTCTATTCTATTCTATTCTATTCTATTCTATTCTATTCTATTCTCTCCCATATCACCTGACACCCTTACCAATCAAGTATATGTCAATCTCTGCCTTAAAAATACCCAAAGACTTGGCCTCCACTACTGTCTGTGACAATGAGTTCCATTGCCTTCTTTGATATGCCATTTTGCCGATATTACCATCCATTCTTTGAAGAAAAGGCATGGTATTATCATTCTAGCGATGTGGGTTTCTAAATTGTTTGCGAGGAAGTGTGTACTTTATAAACATTCAAACCCCAAATGGCAACATCAGTGAACTAATTAGCACCTCAGTTGCTTTGAAGCTCGTCTGTGAAGCAATACTAAACAATATTGTGCCTTGCTGGTATATTTCAGCGACTGTTTTGAAGTAATTTAGACTATTAAGGCCAACAGTTCATTGGAGCGTGACTTTGAAGCAATGCTAACAATATTGTGCCTTTAATATTATTAATAAACCTAAACTTACTGGTATATTTAACTCTTTGCAAGTTTAGGTTAGTTTTGAGATACAGTGTGGAAACAGGCCCTTCGGCCCATCGAGTCCCCGCCGACCAGTCATCCCCGTACACTAACACTATCCTACACACATTAGGGATAATTTACAATTATACCAAGCCAATCGGCCTACAAACCTGTATGTCTTTAGTGTAGGGGGAAACCGGAGCTCCCGGAGAAAACCCACGTCGGTCACTGGGAGAACGTACAAACTCCGTGCAAACAAGCACCTGTAATCAGGATTGAACCCAGGTCCCTGGCGGTGTAAGGCAGCAACTCTACCGCTGTGCCACTGCGCCGCCCTTTGTATTTTTTGCCATTTGTGTTATGAAGGCCAATAGAAAATGTTACACAATGACATGTTGCAATGGAATTGTCAATAGAGTACACAGAATGTATATTGTGTCTCCCGACCTTCGTTTTCCTATGTCTACCAAGTTGTTACGTAGATCACAAATGATCCATAACATGAAATCCGAAACTGCTCTGAACACACAAGATTTGAACATAGTTGACATCTTTTGCAACACCATGTCCCAAAGGACTTCACAACCAATTACTACTTATTTCAAGTGTATTAACTGCAGTGACTTGGGGCACATGTTCTCCGAATTTGTTTACATTTAGCAATGGGATAAATGATTGCCTAGTCTTTTCTTTCCAATTGTGGTTGAGAACAAGTGAGTTCATAAGTCAGAGGGGCAGTCAGAACAGGGCCATTTGCCCCATTGAGCCGGCTCTGCCATTCAGCATTCCTGATCCCAGTTGTGCCCTTGGAGTCACTTTGGTTTGGGGTATCGGATTCACAGTGCTCTCGCTGCCATTTTTCCCCTTCATTTTGATAAACATTGTTCATGAGAAATAGAAGCAGAATGAGACCATTCGGCCCATCAAGTCTACTCCACCATTCAATCATGGCCAAACTATTTTTCACTCACAACCCCATTCTCCTGCCTTCTCCCCGTCACCTTTGAATGCTCTTACTAATCAATCTCTGCTTTAAAAAAATACCCAATGTCTTGGACTCTACAGCTGTCTGTGGCAATAAATTCCACAGATTCACCACCCTCTGGCTAAAGAAATCCCTCCTCGTCTCCATTCTAAATTTGGTCAGGAGCCAGGGATTGTAAGGATGTATTGTCTTTCCGCTGACTGGTCAGCGCGCAACAAAAGCTTTCCACTGTACCTCGGTACACGTGACAATAATCTAAACTGAACTGAACTGATGATGGAGGATCTGCAGATGCTGTTTTAAACCGAAGAAAGACACAAAATTCTGGTGTAACTCAGCGGGACAGGCAACATCTCTTGATAGACGGAATGGGTGACATTTCGGGTTGAGACCCTTCTTCAGACGGAACTGAACTGATCTGAACTGAACTGAACCGAGAGGCTCTTAAAATAAGGCAATCAGTTATTTTCCATCACCGCTGTCTCCATGGGACATCTGAACATTATCTGATGCAGATGCTGGAAAATCGAAGGTAGACAAAAATGCTGGAGAAACTCAGCGGGTGAGGCAGCATCTATGGAGCGAAGGAAATAGACAGCTGTGGAGGCCAAGTCTTTGGGTATTTTTTGCCTATTTTCGCTCCATAGATGCTGCCTCACCCGCTGAATTTCTCCATTATCAGAACAGTGCTGCTTTCTGATCAGCACTTCATTGCAACTTCGGCCCTCTGGGCGTGAGGCCTAAATGAATAGGCTTCCAAATTTAAAGGGACAGAGCAAGAAGCAAAAGTATATCTGATGCCATTGATGCACTTTGAAGGCACGGGGCAAGTGATTTCCCCCTTTGGTGAAAGACTGACTGTAAGAGTGTGGAAATGTACAAGTGCTTAGTGGAGGTTTAGCCACAAGCTGTTCATAATGTTCAGGCCATTAACTATAATCAAGCTTTTAGTACCAAGTGCTGAAAAGCAAAATCTCCCTACGGGCTTTACTAAGTGCTACATTACCGTCCCAATGAATGTGACTATTAAAAATATATATTTTTGCTTTAGCTACAGTGTGAAGTGTAGCCTTAATTTTGGTCATTCGTTCTTGCGATGCTTAATAGTATGGTTTTGGAAGAAAGACTATTAGATAAGGTGATCAGCAAAAGCGATCAGATTATTGGCAGGATGTTTGTGGTCGTATGATTAATATAACAAAGAACATTTTAGCATTTGTACGTCATTCATATTATTTTATATCCATCAGAAAGTGGACAGTTTAGATCATTTTTCTCACGTGTTTGGAGACTGAGAGATGATCAAATTAAGGCCTTCAAGATGATTAAGAAAAGAGACTTGCATTGAGATAGCATCTTTTTCTTTCCATGATGTCTCTCAGTAACCAAGGGCTACTTGGTTAGCCCCGGCACAGGGTGGCACGGTGAAGCAGCGCTAGAGTTGCTGCCTTACCGCGCCAGAGACTCTGTACAAAGTTTGTACGTTCTCCCCGTAACCTGCGTGGGTTTTCTACGAGATCTTCGGTTTCCTCCCACACTCCGAAGACGTACAGGTTTGTAGGTTAATTGGCTTGGTGTAAATGTAAATTGTCCCTAGTGTATGGGGTAGTCTTCTTCTTCTTGCGTATGGCGTGCACAGTCTAAAGTTGGAGGACAACTTGTTCTATTTGATCTTATTTGATTGTGCACGCCGGGTTGATTGCATTCATCGAAACAGGGCGGACCACGTGAAGGTTGCAATCTTCCACCCCTGGGGTAGTGTTAATGTGGGCCGAAGGGCCTGTTCCGGACTGTATCTCTAAACTAAACTAAACTAAACTAACCAATGAAGTAGTCTTTGTTAAAATGCATGAAACACAGCAGATTACACAAACTGGAATATAGTGTAATATAAAGAGGCCAATTCACTGGATGTTTTCAAGAGAGATTTAGGTCTTAGGGCTAAAGGAATCAAGGGATATGGGGAAAAAGCAGGAACGGGGTACTTATTTTAGATGATCAGCCATGATCAGATTGAATGGCAGTGCTGGCTCAAAGGGCCGAATGGTCTACTCCACCTATTTTTCTATGTTTCTATGTATTGTTTCTATATCAAAGGCTTGGTTTCCTTAGGAATATTGACCAAGAGACAGATATTTGTCAGAATACCCAACGAGAGATTTTGACACAAACTGAGTTGTTCCATCTGAGCCAGAGCAGAGTCCAGTATGTAGAACAATACATCACAGGAACAGGCCCTTAGCTTCGGCCTACAATGTTTGTGCCAAGCATGATGCCTAGTTAAACTGATCACATCTGCCTGAACATGATCCATATACCTCTATTCCCTGCACTTCCATGTGCCTATCTAAAAGTCTTTAAACGCCACTATAGTATCTGCCTCCACCGCCACCCCAGGCGATGCGTTCCAGGCCCCCACTACTCTGTGCAAGCTAAAAACTCCATTAAACTTTTCCCCCTCTCGCCTAGTGTTGCACATTTCCCCCCTGGGGAAAAAGATTCTGACTGTGTACCCTATCGATGCCTCTCATCATTTAATGTACTTCTTTCAAGTCTCCCCTCAATCTCCGACATACCAGGAAAAACAATCCAAGTCCATCTGACCCCTCTCTGTAGCTGGAACCTTGAAATCCAGGCAGCAATCAAGTAAACCCCTGCGCTCTCTTCAAAACCTCCACTTCTCTCCTGTCATAGGGTGACCAGAACTGCATGCGATACTCCAAATGCAGCCTGATCAAAGTTTTATAGTTCAGAAAATCAACCAGAAATCAACTGGGAAATTTAGAAGAAACTCCTGTGCCAAGAATGTGGTAGATATATGGCTCCACACTAGTCGAGAGTGAATTGTACAGGTGGATTTTAAGAAGCTAAATAAGCTTAGAAAGGAATTGAGGGTTATGCAGAGTTTGATCAAAGAGTGCCAATAACTGGATGGACCTAAAGATCTTTATCAACTGCTTCATTTAGTTTAGTTTAGTTTAGTTTGGAGATGCAGTGCAGAAACAGGCCCTTCGGCCCACCGAGTTCACCACACCCAGCGATCCCCGCACACCAACACTATCCCACACACACTCGGGACAATTTACAATTATGCCACGCCAATTAACCTATAAACCTGTACGTCTTTGGAGTGTGGGAGGAAACCGAAGATCTCTGAGAAAACAAACGCAGGCCACGGAGAGAATGTACAAACTCCGTACAGACAGCACCCATAGTCGGGATCGAACCCGGGTCTCTGGCGCTGTGAGGCAGCACCTCTACCACTGCGCCACCGTGCCGCCCATGTTCTATGTAATTCTAAATTTCAGTCATCTTCCTTTTATTCATCATGCTGATGGAATTAATGTTTTTTGATTTAGATGATTACTGACATTAAATTTAATGGTTCATTGGACTGTGAAGAAAAGAACGCCTAGTTTGTTGTTCAGTAATAAATACCAGGTTACGCGTTTTCCCTGAGTTTATACTGAACAATGCTTAGCTTGCTTGGAGATCTATTGTCAATGCTTCTCTCTGCTCTACGAATAACAGGTACAGAAATTGTCTGGGGAAATTTTCACCAATGTTATTTTACTTTGGGGATTATATTGTACGACAATGGAATGGCTTTCCATTTCCAGAGATATAATTTGTCACTTTAACGTGTGGGTGGAACGGTGGCGCAGCGGTAGAGTCGCTGCCTTATAGCGCCAGAGACCCGGGTTCGATCCTGACTACGGGTGCTGTCTCTACAGAGTTTGTACGTTCTCCCCGTGACCTCGTATGTTTTCTATGCGTGCTCCGGTTTCCTCCCACACTCCAAATACACACGGGTTTTGAGGTTAATTGGCTTCAGTAAGAAATGTCAATTATCCCTGGTGTGTAGGATAGTGTTAGTGTGCAGGGATCACTGGTTGGCATGGACTCGGTGGGGCGAAGGGCCTGTTTCCGCACTCTATCTCTAAACTAAACTAAACTAAACTAAATTAAAACATCCTGTTACTATGAATTTTACGCATTCTTGACGATAGACTCTGATCAATGAAGACGTTTTAGTTTTTGCAATGACCTTGGTATTGCACTGCCTAACCAGAGGTAGTGATGCTGGTGATGCATTGGCAGAAATTACAGGCACCTCATCTGCTGATCTAGCCTTGTCCGTACCTTTCTAACCTCCATCCAGGATGGGAATGCCACATTTTTAAGCATTGAATATGAATTGTTATTTTTGTTTTTATACACATTTCCAGACAGTCTGAATGATGCTTTTATGCTCTAAAAGTTTTACCTATTGGGAACATTCCTATGAAGGACACAAAGTGTTGGATTAACTCAGCAGGTCAGGCAGCATCTCTGGATAGGTGACATTTTGGGTCGAGACCACTTTCTACCTGCGAACATTACCAGTTGGCAGAGTTTTTGAGAGTTGAACTCCAATCTTTGGTTGGCAAGCAACCCATGTCAGACCTAAACCTGTTTCAATTGCAGCTTTATATATTGAATGGGGTGGGGTGGGGGGTGTAGTGGTAGTGTGTGCATTGGCAAGTGAGGCCAGGAACAACGGTAAACTATCCAGAACAGTCTTGCCACCATGCAGGACTGATGAGGTCAACAAAACCAATTGGAAATTGCAAGATATCTTGCACCTCATATTTCGCTTTGGCAGCTTACAACCCAGCGGTATGAATATTGAAGGTCGACAAAAAATGCTGGAGAAACTCAGCGGGGGAGGCAGCATCTATGGAGAGAAGGAATAGGCGACGTTTCGGGTCGAGACACTTCTTCAGACTGATGTCGGGGGGGGGGGGGGGGGAAGAAGTAGGCGGAAGACAGTAGGACGTGGGAGACCTGGGAAGGGGGAGGGGAAGGATGGGGAAAGCAAGGGCAAGGTGCAAGATATCTTGAATATTGATTTCTCTAACTTTAAGTAAACCTTGCTTCCCCTCTCTCTCTGTCCCTCCCCATCCCAGTTCTCCAACTAGTTCTACTGTCCTGATAGTATGCCGCATTGTCACCTTCTCCCCTGCCAACAATGAACTATTCTGGAATTCCTTATCAGCATTCGCATTGATCTGTCGTTTTCATACCTTGCCCTTCCATACCTCTAGACTCCACCTCCCATGACTGTCAGTCTGAAGAAGGGCCTCGACCCGAAACTTCACCCATTCTTTCTGCCTCTCCCGCTGAGTTACTCCAGCATTTTGTGTCTATCTTTGGTGTAAACCAGCATCTGCAGTTCCTTCCTACACATCTAAATATCTTATCTGGGTAGCAGGAGGAAACGATGCAAAGATGTTTTCAAAAGTCTAAGGAATAGTTGCAACTGCCCTACCAACTTGTGGAAATAACTGACCCATGGCTGCTCGAAATGGAGGAGCAATTGGTGTGGCATTTGTCGGGAGTACACACAATCCCAGTATAAATAAGGCCATAAGGTCATAAGTGGTAGGAGTAGAATTACGCCATTCGGCCCATCAAGTCTACTCCGCCATTCAATCATGACTAATCCATCTCTCCCTTCTAACCCCATTCTCCTGCCTTCTCCCCATAACCTCTGACACCAGTACTAATCAATAATCTATCTATCTCTGCCTTACAAATATCCACTGACTTCCACAGAATCCCACAGATTCACCACCCTCTGAATAAAGAAATTTCTCCTCATCTTAAAATAACGTACTTTAATTCTGAGACTGTGACTTACAGTCCTAGAATCTCCCACTAGTGGAAACATCCTCTCCACATCCACTCTATCCAAGCCTTTCACTCCTGCGAGTACAAAGGACAAAGGACATTTATTTGTCACGTACACCAATTGGTGTTGTGAAATTTGTCTTGCCATGCAACACACAGATAAAGATAAAGACTCAACATTAAAGAATTTAACAATAAACATAAAAAACATCCCCCCACAATGGTTCCCATTATGAGGGAAGGCACAAAGTCCAGTCCCCATCCCCTTGTCCACCCATAGTCGGGCCTATTGAGGCCTCCACAGTCGCCGCTACGGGGGCCCGATGTTTCAGGCCCTTCTTCGCCGGGTGATGGTGCTACGGCGTCAGGAGAATCCTCTCAGCGGCTTGGGACACCTGTAGTACAGGCCCAGTGCCGACAAACGTTCATCATATGTTAACCTACTCATTCCTTGGATCATTCTTGTAAACCTCCTCTGGACCCTCTCCAGAGCCAGCACATCCTTCCTCAGATATGATGCCCAGAATTGATCACAATATTCCAAATGCAGCCTGACCAGCGCCTTATAGAGCCTCAGTATTACATCCCTGCTTTTTTGAAATAAAAAGTGTAATAAAGATGTAATAAACAAGCTCTCTTGAAATAAATGCTGAAATAAATGAAATGAAATGAATGGTGTTTGTGCAGAGTTTGTACGTTCTCCCCATGACCTGCGCGGGTTTTCTCCGAGATCTTTGGTTTCCTCCTACAAGACGTGCAGGTTTGAAGGTTAATTTGCTCGGTATAAACGTAAATCGGCCCTAGTGTGTGTAGGATAGTGTTAATGTGCGGGGATGGCTGGTCGGCACGGACTCGGTGGGCCGAAGGGCCTGCTTCCGCACTGTATCTCGAAATTAAACTCCACTAAAATGAAGTATGGGTGTCTGGCAGTGTTTTGCTGTGACTCACCCTTCAGGTTTATTCCATGTTTTAAGGAGGATCAACATTAAGGAAAGCTGCCCAAGGAAGCCTTCAACATAATGCGATTGGAGGGACTGATTGCAGCAGACATAATGAGTCGTCGTCATGGAAATAGCTTGCAAATCAGCGCTGGATGTTCTGTTGCATTACTCCCTAGTGCCTGCCTGCAATCCAAGTCAATTGACCACAATCCTGTCTGAAATTAACCACCATTCTGATTTCACTTGTCTTTCTTGCGAACATGTAAACTGCGGAATCCAAACCCGCATTTCATAATGAAAATTGTTCTGCAGCACAACTAATTTATGTTGGTAAAAAAATCCATCAGTTTCTAGTTTAGAGATACAGCGTGCAAACAGGCTCTTCGGCCCACCGAATCCGCACCGTCCAGTGATCCCTGCACATTAGGGGCGCCGCATGATGGCAGCAGTCTGTCTGTTTTTCCATCTTTTCTTTATTTTTAGTCTGTTTAAAAAAAGTATGTTTTGGAGCTTTTTTAGTATTTCTATGTGGGGGAGGTGGGTAGGGTGGTGGGACACCAAAAAACATAGCCGTGAGCACTGGCTCGCCCCAAGGCTGTGTCCTAAGCCCCCTGCTGTTTAGTCTGCTAACACACGACTGTACTGCTAGACTCAACAACAACTTCATCAACAAGTTCGCTGATGACACAACAGTGGTGGGTCTCATCAGTGACAATGATGAGTCGGCGTACAGGATGGAGGTGGAGCTGCTCACAGGATGGTGCAAATCCCACAACCTCATTCTCAACGTGGGAAAAACTAAGGAGATGGTGGTTGACTTCAGGAGGGCGGGAAAACAACACCATACACCTCTGCACATCGATGGAGCTGATGTGGAAAGGGTCAACAGCGTGAAGTTCCTAGGACTCCACCTGTCAGATGACCTGACGTCCACGACCAACACCACAGCACTGGTCAAGAGAGCCCAGCAGCGACTACACCCTCTCCGAAGACTACGTAAAGCAGGTCTCCCCACTACACACCTACGAACTTTTTATAGGGGGACAATCGAGAGCACATTAACCCACGGCATCACTTCCTGGTTCGGGAGCTGCAAGGCGTACGAACGGCACCAACTAGACAGGATTGTGAAGACCGCCAGCAGGATTATTGGTGCTCCACTCCCTTTCCTGCTGGACATATACAGGAAGAGATGTATCAGCAGAGCCATCTCCATCATCAAAGACCCCTACCACCCATCGCATCACATATTCTCCATCCTGCCATCTGGGAAGAGGTACCGGAGCATTAGGTGCAAAACCAGCAGGATGCTCCTCAGCTTCTTCCCGCAGGTTATAAGACTGATAAACGGACTTTGTCCCCTGCCAAAGTATCGTGCACCAACCACCAACCTGGACACACTGCAGCAGAGCCACTGTCGTGCCGCTGCCGATCGGAACGCCTGTTGATGTTTAGTAGAGTAGTGTTAATTTGTTCATGATATATGTATTTTTACTTCTATTTATTTTTTACTGCACACTGAAATGGACACTGGTTGAGGAACGTTTTTTTGTTTCCTCTGGGTATGCGAATACTCAGGAAATGACAATAAAGATATACAATACAATAGGGTAAGGTGGAAACTGTTTCCCAATCACTTCCTGGTGAGGATGCAACTATTCTCTGAGTCGCATCTTCGCCCCCCTCATGGCCTACCAACTGGATTGGCGTGGCCTTTCCTGCCGGAGACCGACCAGTGCTTCAGCAGCGGCGGCGCAGCACTGGATTCATCGCGGAGCGGGCGATGCCTTACCTGGGATCTCCGTTTGAAGTTCTGGAGTGTTGGGCCTGCTGCTTCAACATCGTGGAGCTGTGGTTTGCGGAGCTCCCAGCGTGGGGGGCGCTGACTTCAACATCACGCAGCCCTGGGATCCCTTTGCCGAGGGTCGCCAGTGTGAATCTCCGCCCAGCTCGGCCTGTGGACTTCGGGAGCTGCGGTCGCCGGTAAGAAGTGGCCGATTCGGAAGTCCAAGCCACCGAGAATGTTCTTCCGTTCCGATGTCGGAGTTCCATCATCCCGGCGAGAGGGCCTGAACATCGGGCCGCCCGTAGCAGCGACAGCGGGAGGCGCGGGAGGCCCCGACCACGGGTGAACAACAAAGAGGAGGATTGGTGGTGGTGGGGGGAGGGGGGGCGGGGGAGAGAATGAGGTTGAGAGGGAAAGATCGATCAGCCATGAATGACTGGACTTGATGGGCCAAAAAGCCTAGTTCTGCTCCTATGACCTGAGCATGAATTTATTAACCTATCTCGCGCTTTTGATCTATTCAGAGATATCTTTGTCCATCCATCCTTTGTCCAGCCCTCTGCCAATTAAAAACAATACCCTCATCTGTATCCACCCATCACTTTCCAGACCTTGTCCCACCCCTCTCCCCCTCCCCCTCCCCCCACCACCACCAAACAGATGTCTAGATCAGATTATCATTGTGTTGGGACTTATCGGTTTGAGTATTACATCATTGTTTAATTGCCTTGTGTTAATTATATGTAATTCTCTGATTTATGCGTCGTTTCATGGTGCATTTATAGGTGCATTGATCTTTCACAAAGGAAATGTGAATGCCAGGAACTGCAGACGTGGTTTACAGTACAAGGCGCAAAGTGCTGGAGTAACTCAGCGAGTCAGGCAGCATCTCTGGAGAACATGAATGGATGACGTTTTGGATTGGGACCCTTCTTCACACCTGGGTCTCGACCCGAAACGTCACCCATCCATCTCCTCCAGAGATGCTGCCTGACCCGCTGAGTGACTCCAGCACTCTGTGTCTTGTTTCACGAAGGAAACATGGGGCTGGCAGGCATCTTGCTGCTATAACATGGTTGTAACTCTGTTCTAGTAATCAATTCCACTGTGCTGCTTGTATTCAGGAGACTGATTAAAGATGACTAATATTGACCACTGAGAAAGGATTTAGGATTTCCTCTAAAGCATTCGCCGATAGTGAGAGGATTGTTTGCGACTTTGTTAATTGGTGCCAAGTATATTTTCTGTGACCTGTTGACCAGGCAAACTCCTGTAAACATGAACATTGCCACCATGTGTCACTGGTTGACTTTCTGACCAACATTGACTCCTGCCCAGCCATGCCTTGTATTGCTGTGTAATCCTCGTTGTGATTTATTTGGATGGGCTTGCGTTCCTCAATTCCGACCCAGGGATGGCAAAGCATGGACAAAAACAAAAGCACAGGAACAGGCCTTCTCGTCCCACAATGTCAGTGCCAGCCATGACGCCAAGGCCAACTCTTATCTGCCTGCACGTGATCCATATTCCTCCATTCCCTGCATATCCATGCGCCTGCCCAAAAGTCTCTTAAAGGCCACTTTGGTATCGGCCTCTGCCGCCACCTCCGGCAACAGGTTCCAGGCACTCACCAACCTGCTGCCGAGAGCTGTTGGAAGGTGCGCTGCTAATTTATCTGATCTGCGATTACCACATTGTGCGTCGGGTATATAAACACATCATTTAGATTCAGGGTAGACAGAAGTGCTGGAGAAACTCAGCGGGTGCAGCAGCATCTATGGAGCGAAGGAAATAGGCAACGTTTCGGCTATTTCCTTCGCTCCATAGATGCTGCTGCACCCGCTAAGTTTCTCCAGCACTTCTGTCTACCTTCGATTTTCCAGCATCTGCAGTTCCTTCTTAATCATTTAGATTCAGATTAGTTTTAGTTTTAGAGATACAGCGCGGAAGCAGGCCCTTCGACTCACCCGGTCCGCGCCGACCAGCGATCCCCACACACTAACACCATCCTGCACACACTGGGGACAATTTACATTTATACCAAGCCAATCCACGTACAAACTCCGTACAAACACCACCCGTAGTCAGGATTGAACCCGGGTCTGTGGCACTGTGAGGCAGCAACTCTACCGCTGCGCCACCATCCCGCTCAGTTCTGCTCCAGGAACGGCAAACATCGACAAAAACAGAGAATTGTTGGAACATACAGTGCTTGTTTATTTGATCTGCGATCAACACCCTGTGTGCAGGTTATATATATATATATATATATACATCATTTATTTACATTGAATTCCACTTTTAAAATTTTTTATATGTTTCTTATGGAAACATATCAAATTATAAAAGGACTGGACAAGCTGGATGCAGGAAAATTTTTCCCAATGTTGGGTGAGTCCAGAACCAGGGGCCACAGTCTTAGAATAAAGGGGAGGCCATTTAAAGACTGAGGTGAGGAAAAACTTTTTCACCCAGAGAGTTGTGAATTTGTGGAATTCCCTGCCACAGAGGGCAGTGGAGGCCAAATCACTGGATGGATTTAAGAGAGAGTTAGATAGAGCTCTAGGGGCTAGTGGAGTCAAGGGATATGGGGAGAAGGGGATATGGGGAGTCCTAAATGGCCTACCCCTTATTCTTAAACTGTGACCCCTGGTTCTGGACTCCCCCAACATCGGGAACATTTTTCCTGCAACTAGCCAGTCCAATCCCTTAAGGGCCTGTCCCACTGTACGAGGTAATTCAAGAGCTCTCCCGAGTTTAAAAAAACTCGTGGTAAGTACGTAGAATGTACATAGCGGCTACGTCGGAGCTCATGGATGTCTCGTAGCGGCTCTTAACGCTAACGGCAGGTACTCGGGAAACGCGGTAATTCGTGAAATTTTTTCAGCACTGTGAAAAATGTTCACGAGAGCCCCGAGTACCTATGAACGGCTATTTTCCGTAATTCTCCGAGTTCGAATCAGGGGAAAATCGGGAGAACTCTTGAATTACCTCGTACAGTGGGACAGGCCCTTTAAGCATTTTATATGTTTCTATAAGACACCCTCTCATCCTTCTCAATTCCAGTGAATACAAGCCCAGTCGATCCATTCTTTCATCATATGCCAGTCCCGCCATCCCGGGAATTAACCTAGTGAACCCATGCTGCACTCCCTCAATAGCAAGAATGTCCTTCCTCAAATTAGGAGACCAAAACTGCACACATGTCTGGTTTTACTAAGTGTGCCAACATGAAAATACTATGGTGTTTAATGTGAAGATAGACACATAAAGCTGGAGTAACTCAGCGGGACAGGCTGCATCACTGGAGAGAAGGAATGGGTGACGTTTCGGGTCAACCCTTAGTAAACCCAGACATGTGTGCAGTTTTGGTCTCCTAATGCTGCCAGTCCCGCTGAGTTACTCCAGCTTTTTCTGTCTATCTTCGGTTTTATCCAGCATCTGCAGTTCCTTCCAACACATGGTGTTTAATATATCTGCCTTGAGTCATCATTGAGTTTCTCTCACATCAACCTGACTTCCACTTGCCTCTCGAGGTTTGTCTGACGTAACACCGATTGTATTGCGAATCTTACACACATGAATAACCCAGCAGAGGTCTAACCTGTTGTGGAACATTGCATCATTGTTTTGTCTAGCCAGACGTCTGCTGATGGATATCTCATTGTTAAAGTTGGGGTACCTTTTATTAATTACTTTCACAGTTCTCACTGAACTTTCAGCCACATTGATATGGCGAATAGGAGTGTGCATTCTACGCTTTTGATTCATAAAGAGCGGAGTAGATCGATTAAAACTCGGGACCATCGTCTGAGAGTAGTCCTTGTAAGCCATATTGTGAGAACATTTAATAGCAACCTCTATAGCGTCCCTACAGCGGCACGGTGGTGCGGCATTAGAGCGGCTGTCTTAAGGGCCTGTCCTACTTTCATGAGTTATTCACGAATTCTCCCGAGTTTTCTCCTTGATTCAAACTCACAGAATGTTCGTAACGAGTCCGTAGGAGTCCGTAGGAGGCCGTAGGAGTCCGTAGATATATCGTAGCGGCTCGTTATGCCAGCCGTAGGTACTCGTGGCATCAGGTGAGTCGGGTCGTTTTTTTTCCAGCCCGATAAAAAATGCCCACAAGTAATAAAATGGTCGGGATGAAAGAAATTGCAACTTTTTACTCGTAAGGTGGGCGTCGAAATAGTTGTGGGAATTCGTAGACATACTCGTAGGAGTTCGTAGGAGTTTGTGAATATAGTCGTGGAAGGTCGTGGGAGTTCGTAGATTACCACGATCTTGATTTTTTTTTAGGTCCTTTAAACTCGGCAGAGGTTTTGAATTAAGTCGTGAAAGTGGGACAGGCCCTTTACAGCGCCAGAGACTCGTGCACGATCCTGACTACGGGTACTGTCTGTACAGAGTTTGTGCTTTCTCCCTGTGACCACTCAAGGACGTACAGATTTGTAGGTTAATTGACTTGGTGTAAATTAAAAATTGTCCCTAGTGTGTGTAGGATAGGGTTAGTGTGTGGGGATTGCTGATCTCTAAACTAAACTAAACACTTGATCCATTGTGAAAAAGTATCTGTGGATAAAAAAGGCTATCATCTCCTCGCGATGAATAGTTAGTCATCGGAAAGGTTTCATTTACCATGTCCAAATCTGCAAAGCTGTTTTTGTTGGTATGGCTTTGTAGTCTCGAGAATACATTTATCGACCTGTCTCTTTCAATTTCTAACCTCTGCTAACATTTAAAATTCCTGCCAATTGCCTTCATGTTCATGTTACCAGAACACAGTGTGAAACTTCTAGTTATGTTTCTCCATTGCTCTGATCCATATAATGCAACCTTGTTTTGTTGACAACACCTACAGACTTCACTCTTCATCTGGGCTTATTACTGATTCAGTCCATCCTTTTAAAATTTCTTCATTGCTCTTTGTGGACCAGTATCGTCTCTGTTTTCTCGGCTGTGTCGACTACTCTGATCGAAAAATGATTCACTTTGAAGATCATACACTTCCCCCTGTCTGAATATTCATGCAGTAACCCTGTCAACACCATTGCAACTGCATTTTATGTGTGCTTCTCCTTCTTGTGGTGGCTGTCTGTGCACCAGTCTCCCCACGTCAAACAAAGTCACGCACAGGCGCCCTCCATGAGAGGACAGTCATACTCATTTTGAGTGACGACTTTTGTTGTTGTAATCATATTGAGATAAGAGAATGACCACAGTGGCAATCTCCATGCAGTGTTTTTTGACTTGGGACCAAGAATTACAGATAAAGGTTTAGGTTTATTATTGTCATGTGTTCTGAGGTGTAGTGAAAAACTTTTTTTTGCATGCTATCCAATTAGATCAGATAATACTATACATAAATAGAATAAAATCAAACTAGTACAATCGAGCAAAGTGGAAGATACAGAGTGCATGCTACCCAACAGATCAGATCAGACTGTAGATAAATACAATTTTGTTGTTCCCTTTCGGTACATGTGACAATTGAAAACTCTATGTAAATACAATCAAGTCAAACTCGAGTACAATACGTAGAGCAAAGGGGACGATACAGACTGCAGAATATAGTTCTCAGCATTGTAGCGCACCAGTCCCATAGGAAAGTCCAATGTCCGCAATGTGATGGAGGTGAATCGGACAGTGCCCTAGCTTATGGAAGGACTGATCAGAAGCCTGATAACAGAGGGGAAGAAGCTGTTCCTGAGTCAGGTGGTGCGCGCTTTCAAGCGTCTGTACCTTCTGCCGGATGGGATCAGAGAGAATAAAGGTTGTTACCCAAGTTAAAAGACTGCTCTTTAAAAAACTGTGAACCATTTTTGAGCAATGTTTTTTTGAGCTTAATTTTTCTTGTTCTCTCACTTTCCGCAATGGGAATGCAATTGGTTTCTCTTGACCACCATCAATTGTGTGACTCATTACAACTATAATTTAAATATATAATATATAATAAATACAAATTTCAGCATACTTCACATGTCAAAGTAAGTTTATAAGAAAGGGCCCATTTCCTAAATGAAGTTGTATGACTTCCACTGTCTTTCGTTTTGATTCAATTTTTCATTTTCCTTTAGTAAATGGTGCAATTGCCAAAGTATTATTGCAAAAGTCTAATGCAGTACTGTACCTCATCATGTATCTGTACACTGCAAATGGCTCGATTGTAATCATGTATTGTCCTTCCGCTGGCTGGTGAGCAGCTTTTCACTGTACCTCAGTACACGAGAGATTAAACTAAACTAAATTACCAAATTCAAGAATTACACAAGTTCTGCATCGGTTCAGGTTCGCATTGTTTGCAGACAATACTCTACTGGGCTGTTTGTAAGGTAAAGACATTACCCGTGTTAGTACTTTGCACGTGACAATAAACGCACAATTGGACCATTGATAGGCACAAAATGCTGGAGTAACTCAGCGGGACAGGCAGCATCTCTGGAGCGAAGGAATGGGTGACTTTTCAGAAAGTCTTGTGCATCCATTTGTATACACCATGGCTTCCAATGGAACAGGTGTCAGAGGTTATGGGGAGAAGGCAGGAGAATGGGGTTTGGACCGAGATAGATCAGCCATGATTGAATGGCGAAATGGACTTGATGGGCCGAATGGCCTCTCTACTCCTATTCCTTATGACCTTATGACCTTATGAGCCGGTTTTGAGTCTGAGTGGCCATTTTGTCCTAGTCCCGGCTTGTACCACAATACAATCTCTACTTGGACTGTTCTTAATCTGTTCTGAATCAATCACTATTTTGCCAGTGCTCTTTATCCAAACCCTACTGTTGTTTGCTGTGGAGTTAACCTCAAAATTGCACAAAACTTCCAGATTAATTGAAGATAGACAAAAATGCTGCAGAAACTCAGCGGGTGAGGCAGCATCTATGGAGTGAAGGAAATAGGCAACGTTTGGGCCGAAACTCTTCTTCAGACGGGTTGCGTTTATGGTGCGTTTATTGGCACGCGCAAAGTGCTTACAAACAGCCCAGTAGACTATTGTCTGCAAACAATACAAACCTGAAACAATGCAGAACTTGTGTAATTCTTGAATTTGGTAGTTATTGAAGTTTAGTTTATTGAAGATGTTGTCACAGACCTTGAAAATGACTCAGCTTTTCTTTTTGTTGATCGTCTATGGTTTTCTGATATATTGCCATGTCCATTTTGTAATGTAGATGTGAATTGATATTGGTTTATTATTGTCGGGTATAGCGGGTTATGTGTGGTCATGATGGTAATGAAGATTACATGGAAAAACATGAAGGGATGCGGAGAGCTTCTTACACATGTACAAATGGTCTATTCCTGCAATCATCTCCATTGAATCTGTGTACTGATCGCTCACAGACTTCATGCTCGTACACCACTTATTTACATAGACACCCATCCCCATCATCTTTTTATTAATGGTCTGCCATGTGAGCATTGGGCTCAAGATGAGAAAAGTGTCATCATCTGTCTTAAATGGATGACCTCTTATTTTAAAACTGTGGCTCCTTTTTCTGGATTCTCCAGAAAAGGAAACATTGGCACAGTGGCGCAGCGGTAGAGTTCCTGTCTCACAGCGCCAGCGACCCAGCTTCAATCCTGACTATGAGTGCTTGCCTGTACAGAGAACCTTTTCATACCTCTAGTTTCCCTCTCCCCTGACACTCAGTCTGAAGAAGGGTCTCGAGCCGAAACGTCACCCATTCCTTCTCTCCAGAGATGCTGCCTGTCATAGAGTCATAGAGTGATACAGTGTGGAAACAGGCCCTTCGGCCCAACTCTCCCACACCGGCCAACAATGTCCCAGCTACACTAGTCCCACTTGCCTGCGCTTGGTCCATATCCCTCCAAACATGTTCTATCCATGCACCTGTCTAACTGTTTCTTAAAGGATGGGATAGTCCCTGTCTCAACTACCTCCTCTAGCAGGTTGTCCCATACACCCACCAACCTTTGTGTGAAAAAGTTACCCCTCGGATTCCTATTAAATCTTTTCCCCCTCACCTACTCTGGGCAAGAGACTCTGCGCATTTACCCAATCTATTCCTCTCATGATTTTGTACACCTCTATAAGATCCTCCTGCACCCCATTGAATAGAGACCCAGCCAACTCAACCTCTCCCTGTAGCTCACACCCTCTAGTCCTGGCAACATCCTCGTAAATCTTTTTTGAACCCTTTCAAGCTTGACAATATCTTTCCTATAACATGGTGCCCAGAACTGAACACAATACTCTAAATGTGGTCTCACCAACGTCTTATACAACTGCAACATGACCTCCCAACTTCTATACTGTCCCGCTGAGTTAGAAACATAGAAACATAGAAACATTGAAAATAGGTGCAGGAGGAGGCCATTCGGCCCTTCGAGCCAGCAGCGCCATTCATTGTGATCATGGCTGATCGTCCCCAATCAATAACCCGTGCCTGCCTTCTCCCCATATCCCTTGATTCCACTAGCCCCTAGAGCTCTATCACACTACTCACACTACATGCCAGAATTTGGAAATCTAATTCCATTATGACTGAAAATGTGAATAAGTAAAAAATACTGAATAAGTAAAATCTTTTGATTAAAATAAAATGTTGGAGTAACTCAGCGGGACAGGCAGCATCTCTGGATAGAAGGAATGGGCGAGGTTTTGCTTCTTCAGATGCTGCCTGTCCCACTGAGTTACTCCAGCATTTTGTGTCTATCTTCGGTGTAAGCCAGCATCTGCAGTTCCTCCCAACACATTTTTCCTACAACAGGGTGACCAAAACTGAACACAATACTCCAAATACTCCATCTCTAAACCCCATTTGTGGAAGCCAATTAACGCTACCTGATTGAGATAGTAAACTAGGGTGGATCATGGGGAATTCAGGACCACATATTCAAAGGTGACTTTTGTTAGATAACTCGGAGATACAATGAAAGAGATGCACTTTCATTTTTTTGTGTGAATTTTTTTAATCAGACACTACTTTGGCATGATTTCATTTGATCTTTGAACAAAAATACCCTTGGTCTTTGAATGCAAAAGTCACTTCTTGGCATTTGCTTGAGGGCTCTGCCTTAAAATGATGTTGACAGATCAAGTGTATAAAATGAGTGCACAACATTCCTCTGACCCTGCTGCTGTGTACATGATGCCAGAAGAAGCCAATAAATAGGTTGTCAAGCAGCTTTACCCAAATGTATTCCCAGTATGAAGCTTTGAGTTGTCAGAAAAATAGCAGCAAGCAAGAAGCATTGTACCAATGGGCCGACACAGAATGCTGGAGTAACTCAGCGGGACAGGCAGCATCTCTGGAGAGAAGGAATGGGTGACGTTTTGGGTCGAGACCCTTCTTCAGGCCTGTCTGCTTCCTGCTCTGACTGAAAGATCATGGGCTGCTATATTAATTGGACAGTGTGTTTAGGTTTATGTTTATTATTGTCACGTGTACCGAGGTACAGTTTCAGTTATGCTTATTGTTTAACTTATACCACGAGTACCGAGGTACAGTGAAAAGCTTTTGTTGTGTGCTAACCAGTCAGTGGAAAGACTATACATGTTTACAGTCGAGCCATATGCAGTGTATGGATACATGATAAGGCACAGTGGAAAAACATTGTTTTACGTGCTATCCAAACAGATCCAATAATACTGTATTAAGTCAAATTCAAGTACAATAGTTTAGTTTGGAGACACAGCATGGAAACAGGCCCTTCAGACCACTACGCCCGTGCCGACCAGCGATCACCACATGCTAACACTACAAACACTAGGAACAATTTACAAATTTTACCAAAGCCAATTAACCTATAAAACTGTACATCTTTGGAGTGTGGGTGGAAACCGGAGCACCCAGAGAAAACCCACGCGGTCCTGGGGATAACCTACAAATTCTGAACAGACAACACCCATAGTCAGGATCGTACTGGGGCCTCTGGCGCTGTAAGGCAGCAACTCTATCCATGCGCCACTGTGCCACCCCGGTGATAGAGCAAATGGGAAGATACAGAGTGCAGAATATATTTCTCAGCATTGAAGTGTATCAGTTCCACAGACAAAGTCCAATGTCTGCAACTATTGTAACTTGGAATGGATTGCCTGTGGCTGACATTGCTGGTGGCTTATTTAGATGGTCTAATTAAACCATGACAGATTTAACCATTCCTTGTGACCAGGAGATGCTGCCTTGGGTAAGTTATTTACATATTGCAATTTTTACTGATGCTGTTATTACTTTTTCCAACCTCCCCAGATTATTCAACATTGCTAGAACATTTCGCTTGGTAACTGTTAGAAATGCAAATACCCAATGCTCTTTAATGAATTCTATTTCTTTAATTTTTAATTGTAATTATTATAAATGCAAAGACCCAATGCTGACTTTAATGATTTCTAATTGTTTAATTGTTCAAAGAGCATTTTGCTAACAAACATAAGAAAATATTATTTTGAAAAGAGAGATCTCTTTTTTTTTAAAATGTATCCAAATCTATAAATTTCTTTTATTTTGTTAATGGTATGTATGAATCAATGTTATTGCCACAAATGAAAACCAAACGGACCATTTTAGTTCATCACCTCTGAGCTGAGTAGTGTGGATTAGAGGCACATGTTGTTTATCATCAAGAGGTCTTCTCCTGCATGGCCTATTATGTTCTGTTCTGCTGCCTACTATGTTCTGTTGTGCTGAAGCAAAGCAAGAATTTCATTGTCCTATCAGGGACACATGACAATAAACTCACTTGAACTTGAACTTGGCCAATATAAGCTGATGCTGTTGTCTGCTTTGGGATTGACTCTGAAACATCTAAGGTGTGACCTTCTTCAATCTCTTGGATGTCGCACACATTTTGTAAAACCACACTTATATTGAATTCAGTTGAGTGTGAGTTGAGTTTAGTT
The DNA here is from genome assembly GCA_038087875.1 of Malacoraja senta. Classification (NCBI taxonomy): domain Eukaryota; kingdom Metazoa; phylum Chordata; class Chondrichthyes; order Rajiformes; family Rajidae; genus Malacoraja; species Malacoraja senta. Next base: position 28,861,643 of record CM075982.1, read on the forward strand.
TATTGCCTCGTGTACCGAGGTACAGATGAACGTTTTTGTTGCGTGCTAACTAGCCGGCAGAAAGACGATACATGATTACAATCGAGCCATCCACCGTATACAGATACATGATAAAGGGAATAATGTGAATAACGTTTAGTGCAAGATAAAGTCCAGGAAAGTCCAATCAAAAATAGTCCAAGGATCTCCAGTGTCGTAGCTGGTAGCTCAGGGCTGCTCTATAGTTGTTGAAAGGATGGTTCAGTTGCCTAATAACAGTAGGAAGAAAATGTCCCTGAATCTTGATGTGTGTGTTTGCAGACTTCTATACCTCTTGCCTGATGGGGGAGGGGAGAAGAGGAAGTGGCAAGAGTGCTACTTATCCTTGATTATGCTGGTGGCCTTGCCGAGGCAGCATGAGGTGTAAATAGAGTCAATGGGAGGTTGGTTTGTGTGATGGTCTGGGCTGCATCCACAATTCTCTGCAATTTCTTGCGGTCTTGGACGGAGCTGTTCCCAAACCATGCTGTGATGTATCCTGATGGATTTCTACGACGCATCTGTAGAAGTTGGTGAGAGTTAACTTGTTGGGGACATGCCGAACATCCTATGCCTTCGAAGGAAGTAGAGGTGTTGGTGTGCTTTCTTGGACATTTCTTCAATGTGGATGGTCCCGGACAAGTTGCTGGTGAAATTTACTCGGAGGATATGAAGCTTTCAACCATCTCTACTTTGGCACCATCAATGCAAACTGGGGTAAGTGGCCGGGCTTCGTTTCCTGAAGACGATCACTATCTAAATGTTCAGATAGATGCGACTCTTCCTTGGGTGTAGGGTTGGGGAGAGATTGAGGCTTCCACCAGACTCTCATTTGCCCAGAATGAGTTTTTCGAAACTCCATTGCCAAGGTTGTCACTAACTCACATAAACAGAAAGGTTGTGCAATTCTTCCTTGCTAATAATGACCTACTTATTAAAATGATCCGAGAACTTTAATCTCTGTAACACTAATCTGCTAACCCCATTTGTTAGATAATCCAAACCTTCTTCCCCAGATTGGAAATGCCAAAGACTAGGGGGCATAGATTTATGGTAGTTTAGTTTTTGTTTGGTTTAGAGATATAGCGCGGAAACAGGCACTTCAGCCCGCTGCGTCCATGCCGACCAGCGATACCTGCACACGAACACACTTGGGACAATTTGCAATTTTACCAAGGCAATTAGTGTGCAACCTGTACGTATTTGGAGTGTGGGAGGAAACGGGAGCACCCGGAGAACGCGGGGAGAACGTAAAACTCCGTACAGACAGCACCCATAGTCAGGATCGAACCCGGTTCTCTGGCACTGTTAACCCCTGTCCCACTTTCCCGAGTTACTCACGAACTCTCCCGAGTTTTCCCCTTTATTCAAATTTGGAGAATTACGGTAATAGCCATTCGTAGGTACTCGGTGCTAATTTTTTAACTCGTGGACATTTTTCAACAAAAACGTCCCGACTTACGTGATGCCCCGAGTTCCTACGGCTGGCACTACGAGCCGCTACGTAACATCTAGCGACTCCTACGGCCTCTTACGGACTCGCTACGGACATTCCCCGACATTCCCCGAGTGCGAATCAAGGGGAAAACTCGGGAGAGATTGTGAATAACTCGGGAAAGTGGGACAGGGCCTTAAGACAGCAACTACCGCTGCGCCACCCTGCCGTGCTAGAGGGGCAAAGTTTAAAGGTGATCTGTGGAGCACGTTTTTTTTACACATAGGGTGGAGGGTGCCCGGAACACGCTGCTGAGGATGGTGGTGGAGGCAGATATGATCGTGACGTTTAAGAGACTTTTAGATGGGCACATGGATATGCAGGAAATGGAGGGATATGGATCACATACAGGCAGAGGAAATTAGTTTAACCTGGCATCATATTTGGCATGGACATTGTGGGATGAGGGGCCTGTCCAGTACTGTTCTATGTTATCACCTTGTGTGAAGAAAAGGCAATGTTCTTTTTTATCATAAGATAGACACAAAGTGCTGGAGTAACTCAGCGGGTCAGGCAGCATCTCTGGAGAAAAAGGATGGGTGACGTTTTCGGCTCGGTACCCTTCTTAGGATTGAAAGTAGGGAGTGGGGGAGTGGGGGGGTGGGGGGGTGAGGATGTGGAGACGAGGAAAGACCGGGACCAATCAGAAATGAACTGACTCTGAAACAATGTGGGGAAACTATGGGTATAAACGTTGTTCCGCTTGAGATCATGGATAGGACAGGTTTGGAGGGATATGGACCAAACGCTGGCAGGTTGGGACTAGTGTAGTTGGGACATTGTTGGCCGGTGTGGGCAAGTTGTGCCGAAGGGCCTGTTTCCACACTGTATCACTCTATGACTCTATGACTGGCGATCCCTGGAAACGACGACACGAGGCACTCAGTGACGCGTCGGGCGACCAATTCTGTCAACATGTTGGACGACGACGGAAGCCAACGGCGAGCTATGCATCGTCTGACACACGAGCGAACGAACTCTATGACTATCAATGTTTCTAGAGATCTTGAGATTCTCAAGACCTTCCCTAGACAACAATGGACTTACCAGCCTGAGGTCATTTGTGGCCGGTCCTGATTTGGTCCTGATCTTTTCTCGCCGCCAGCTCTTCACCCCCACCCGTTACTTTCAGTCTGAAGAAGGGTCCTGACATGAAACTTCGCCCATTCTTTTTCTCCAGAGATGCTGTCTGACCCACTGAGTTACTCCAGCACTTTGTGTCTATCTTTGGTACAAACTAGCATCTGCAGTTCTTTGTTTCTGCATTTCCTCATTTTTTCCCCCTATCATCTTGAAACCACTGACAAAATTCTGACTATACTAAAGGGCCTGTCCCACTTGGGCGTCATTTGCGCGTCACGCAGGTGGCGTGCGAAGATTTTGTGAATCCCCAAATCCTGGGGCAGCACGCGCGACCGCGCGTCACTGCCTACGTCACCACGCACCATGCGCGCGTAATGCACGCCATGCGCGTCGTGCCTCATGACGCGTAAATAATGTCGCATAAATGACGTGCAAATGAAGCCCAAGTGGGACAGGCCCTTTATGTAGGTTTCCCCCTCTGGCAATTTTACTTCAGTAGTATATGTGCACAATGAAATCATTTTGCTCTTGTCCTTGGATTTGTATACCATGTTTGCCATCGTATTTATTATTCCAAGTCTTATCTTCTGCAACCGTGGGCGTCACGGTGGCGCAGCGGTAGAACTACTGCCTTACAGTGCCAGAGACTCGGGTTTGATCCTGACCACGGGTACGGACTTTGTACATTCTCCCCGTGACCTGCGTGGGTTTTCACAGAGATCTTCAGTTTCCTCCCACACTCCAAAGACGTACAGGTTCTTAGGTTAATTGGCTTGGTATAAAATGCAAATGGTCTGTAGTATGTGTAGGATAGTGTTGATGTACGGGATCGCTGGTCAACACGGACTCGGTGGGCCGAAGGGCCTGTTTCTCCAAACTAAACAAAAGTGGTCTCGCCCTCTCTCTGTCAATTTTACTTAAGTAGCATGAGCACACTTTGATATCATTTTGCTGTTCTCTTTGGATTTGCAGACCATGTTTGCAATCTAATTTTATTATTCCAAGTCTTATCTTCTGCGACCACTCTGGTGCTAGGCAGACAATGCAAGGTGAGTCAGATCAAAAGTTATTGTGACAGTTCATTCATATCCCTTGGATCATGTCTGCATATTGTAGGCAGGTCAGTGGGGAGCTCTTGTCAAATAATGAAATGAAAGTTGAGTGGATTGTAAACATTCGGTGTGTGTAAAGCATTTTTATCCTCAGTGGCTTACTTTTATGCCCCTTGTGAAATATCTGCAAATTTACCATCATCTGTAAAGCTGTTCCATTGTATGTTTTTTACGTGGGTCGTGTCAATTGATGCTTGTGCTTAAGATAACATTATGGGCTAATGCACTCAGACACCTACGTTGCAATTCACTGATATCCTAGAGGGAAAGAGGTTTCCCATCCTTGCTAGATCTGGCCCAAGTGTGGTCCAAATCCATCCCAATTCAATGGTACTTTAGTTTAGGTTATTGTCACGTGTACCGAGGTGTAGTAAAAAGCTTTTTGTTGCGTGCTAACCAGTCAGCGGAAACAAACAGTACAATATTATAATCAAGCTCCCCACAGTGTACAGATACAGGATGAAGGGAATAATATTCAGTTCAAGGTAAAGTCTGATTAAAGATAATCTGAGGGTCTCCAATGAGGTAGCTGATAGCTCAGGACTGCTTTCTAGTTGTGGGTAGGATGGTTCAGCTGCCTGATAATAGCTGGGAAGAAACTGTCTCAGAATCTGGAGGTGTGCATTTTCACACTTCTGTATCTCTTGGTTGAAGGCAGAGTGGAGAAGAGGGAGTGACCAGGGTGAGACTGATCCTTGATTATGCTGGTGGCCTTGCCGAGGCAGCGTGAAGCGTACATTAGGTCAACGGAAGGGAAGTTGGTTTGTGTGATGGTCTGCTCTGTGTCCACAATTCTCTGCAATTTCTTGTGGTCTTGGATGGAGCTGTTCCCAAACCATGCTGTGATACATCCCGATAAAATGCTTTCTACGGCATATCTGCAGAAGTTGCTGATCCCAACAATGAGTTTCTGGCGCGGAAATATGGCTTGTGCAGAACTTTAGTATCAGTCATTGAGCGTTCTGCTGAGAAACTGCCCCCTGTGGTGCCGGAGGTCACTCGGACCACTCATCACTCCACAAAACGCCCTCAGCACAAGGTATTGAATGACGATTAAACCCTGTGGATCGGGAACCGAGGCTCATTTCAGCAGCTCAATGGTTCAATGATGCTTTTATTGTCACGTGTGCGTAGTGTTAACACAGTGACTACCAACAGGCCAGTAGAGTATTGTCGTAGCCCCGATCCCCGATCAGCAAGTGTACAGACATAGTCTACTGAGCCCGCATGCAAGAGGCGCCAAAGTCCACGCTCCGGTTCTGATGAGCGGTGCCTGTTCCAGGCGAGTCCCAGGCTGTTTCGGGCCTCCAGCCATCATCTTCGTTGGAGGCCACGTCCCTCTCCTCGCCCGTCCACCTTTGTTCCCCGGGGTGCGGGAGCCTCCCGCAGCCGACCTCGAGGGTGCGGTGGGTGGGCCAGACCCCAGTTCCCTCTCCTCTCACACCGGCCTTGTTCCACACTCGTCATCATCGCCGGCTCCATCCCTGAGCGGTCTCTGTTCTTCGGGGGACGAGCAGGGGCCGGCAGGGCGGCCTCCCCTCTCCCAGGCCGGCGGCCACTGGGTCCAATGAGCAGGGAACCGCTCGGCGACTTCCTCCAGCAGGCCGCGATCTGCCGGGTTTTCTGTTCGGCTGTGGGGGACCGTCTCAGCGGGCTCCCCCTGAAGCTGCGATCCGCCAGTCCGGGTCTTGTGTTCAACCGAGCAAGGGCCGCAGCCTCCTGTAGTTTAAGAGATATAGCGCGGAAACACGCCCTTCGGCCCACTGAGTCTGCACTGACCATCGATCCCCGCACACTAGCACTAACCTGCACACTCTAGGGACAATTTTATACTTACACCAAGCCAATTAACCTACAAACCTGTACGTCTTTGGAGTGTGGGAGGAAACCGAAGATCTCGGAGAAAACCCACGCAGGTCACGGGGAGAACGTACAAACTCTGTACAGACAGCACCCGTAGTCAGGATTGAACCCAGGTCTCTGGCGCTGTGAGGCAGCAACTCTACCGCTGCGCCACCGTGCCGCCCTGTATGTAAGAGAGGAGTGGGAATGAAAAATACAAGTTATTAATTGCCATCTTAAAAGCGTACGAGATTTGAGGATGAAACACTTGTGACCAAGTGTTGTAAAATTATTTTCAGCCTAAGGTGTCGTTTATGTAAATTTGCATGATGCATTAAATTGGCAAAGCATTTTCAAAAGGGAACCTTGCCTGAAATTAACTTCCCATGTAGAAAATTTAATTAGAGATTCATTACAGAAAAGACACGTTGCATTAGTCCAACATCAACCATTGTGCTGTATCAAGCTGAAATGTTTCAGGCAGTCGGGAGTTAATGTCGGGTGTCAGCACACACGCTGGGGTTATAATCTCTCTCTCTCTGCCTTTTGCCTGTCATTTTCACTGCAGCCACTCTAAGCTCTCACCCACGCTGACTCGAGTTTCACTGCAGCTGCCAGCTTGGACAGAATGCGTCCTTGCATCTCGGCGGCACGGTGGCGCAGCGGTGGAGTTGATGCCTCACAGACCCGGGCTCCATCCCGAGCGGGTGCTGTCTCTACGGAGTTTGCACGTTCACCCTGTGACCGCGTGGGCTTTCGCCGGGTGCACCGGTTTCCTCCCACATTCCAAAGACTTGTGGGTTTGTAGGTTAATTGGCTTCTGTAAATTGTCCTTCGTGTGCAGGATGAAACTAGTGTACTGGTGATCGCTGGTCGGCGCGGACTAGGTGGGCCGAAGGGCCTGTCACCACGCTGTATAAAATGAAAACCAAAACTAAATCTTCCCAAACTGTGGTCTTTGACCTATTGCTGATTGCTATGTACTGGTGGTACAGCCTCTTGCCTTTGTACTGCTGCAGGTTTTCTATACGCCCTCTTTTCCCCTTCGACTTATATAAGACCATAAGACATAGGAGCAGAATTAGGCCATTCGGCCCGCTTAGTCCATTCCGCCATTCAATCATCTGTTTTCCATTTTTCCCTCACAACCCCATTCTTCCGCCTTCTCTCAGTAACCTTTGACAACCATACTAATCAAGAACCTATTAAACTCTGCTTTGTAAGGCTGGACCTGACCATCCCACGTCTTGCTCAGCGTTCCTTATGTCTTCTAATCTAGAGACCCGCCACATTCTCCTAAAATCTCCAGTCAGACACAAGAACCTCTCTCCATCCTCCCGATCGTTTATTTTACTTTAGAGAAACGGTGCGGAAACAGGCCCTTCGATTCACCGAATCCGTATCCTACACATACTAAGGACGATTTAGAAATGTTGCCGAAGCCAATTAACCTACAAACTGCACGTCCTTGCAATGGTGCGGAAACCGGACCACCCAGAGTAAACCCACACGGTCACAGGGAGAACGTACAAACTCCATACACCCGTAGTCAGGAACGAAGATGAGTTGCTTGCGCTGTAAGGCAGCACCTCTACCGCCGCGCCACTATGCTGCCTCACATTTGTCTCTTCGTTGTTTCGTTTCGAGTCACATTTTGTCCTTCAAAATCCCAAATATTTTTGTAGCTTGTTCTTGTAGCGGCAGCGTATATTTGTTGATATTTGAGTTTGCTATTGAAACCTAGATGAATCTCACATAATGTTCCCATGATATAAGCTTGCAACTTGCTTCAAAGAACATTTCCACTCCAATGTTGCTCACAGCTTAGTGTAAAGCAACTCATTTAGTCCTCGTTAGTATTCAATTGTGAAATGTTTTGTGCCAACGTTCACTGAGGAGTGGTTGGCATTCTTCCAAGTATATGTAAAGTAGGACCGTACAATTAATAAACTATTTTCTCGTAACCTATTACTAATTTTGGATTAAAATAGCATTTATTTTGATATCTTGCTGTTAAAAATAAGTACGTATCTGATTACTTGAGTATATGCTCCTTAAATCGCATCCTAAGGTCAACACAAAATGCTGGAGTAACTCAGCGGGTCAGGCAGCATCTCTGGAGAGAAGGAATGGGTGACTTTTCGGGTCAAGACCCTTCAAATCGCAACCTGTTGGCTGTTTTTGTCCATGAGCAATCTTTAGTTTAGTTTAGAGATACAGCGCGGAAACAGGCCCTTTGGCCCACCGAGTCTGCACCGACCACACTAGGGAGAATTATACCAAGCCAATTAACCTACAATTCTCTACGAAGGATATTAATAAAAGATTTGCGCAATTTTATGAGAATTTGTATACATCTAAAACGACAATTGATTCCAATAATATCACAAAGTTTTTGGATAATTGTAATCTTCCAAAGTTAGAGCTGAAGGAACAAGAGGAATTGGGTGCACAAATCTCAATTAAGGAATTAGAAGATACAATAAACTCACTAAAGAATGGAAAAACACCAGGCCCTGATGGATTTACTAATGAATTTTATAAAAGCTTTTATGATAAAATAATACCAAGATTACAAAAAATGTACCAATATGCTTTTAAAAAACGAATACTACCTGATACATTAGCGGAATCAACGATTACACTAATACCTAAGAAAAACAAAGATTTAGAAGAACCAGGTTCATATAGAGCTATAGCATTGTTAAACACAGATCAAAAAATATTAGCGAAAACATTAGCTAGAAGATTAAGTAAATACATTAGTAAATTAATAAACCCAGATCAGACGGGGTTTATCCCTAAGAGATACTCATCTAACAATATGAGACGTCTACTCAACATAATGCACTCACACAAATCTGAAGATCAAGAATTATCAATTATTTCGCTGGATGCTGAAAAAGCATTTGATCAAGTAGAATGGAATTATATGGATAAAGTATTACAAAAATTCCAACTGGGAGAGAATTTTATTCTATGGATCAAGTTACTATATAATAAACCTACAGCTAGAATACTAACTAATAACATATTATCCTCGAAATTCCAACTATCAAGGGGAAATAGACAAGGATGCTCATTATCACCACAGCTGTTTGCTCTCATTATTGAACCGCTAGCAGAAAAAATTAGAATACACCCTGATATCCATGGATATAATACTAAAGACTCATATAATAAAATATCTTTATACGCGGATGATATATTACTGTACATTACAAAACCTCAAATCACTATACCAAATATATTAAATTTAATTGAAGACTTTGGATCTTTTTCTGGATATAGAATAAATTGGAATAAAAGTGAAATTATGTCAATAAAACCGAAAGATTCAACACATCTTTTAAAATTCCCTTTTAAAATAGCTACAGAAAAATTTAAATACTTGGGAATCAAAATTACCAGAACATATCAAGGTATGTTTAAGGCAAATTTTGATCCCCTACTTAATAAATTAAACACACTAATTCAATTCTGGAAAACGCTCCCGATGTCTTTAATAGGCCGAATAAATGCAATAAAAATGATCTTTCTACCACAAATTTTATACCTATTTCAATCGATTCCTATATACTTACCAAAGAAGTTTTTTAAAAAACTCGACTCAGATATCACTAATTTTATATGGGACTATAAATCACATAGAATACAAAAAACTCATCTGAATAAACCTAAAGTATTAGGGGGTTTAGCACTACCTAATTTTATGTATTATTATTGGTCAGTAAATATTAAAAATATGATTCAACTGATGGATAACTCCGCCCAGCAAGTGGACTGGATTGTAATGGAGAAAGAGGATTGCTCCTCTGGAAACATTGGAGCGATCATCCTCTCTCCAATCAAACTGAATAATATAAATTATAATAAGAACCCAATTATTCATAGTACAATCCGAATTTGGAAACAAATAAAACAAAATTTAAAATTAAGAAATGTATCACTTTTATTACCTATAATTAATAACCCTTCGTTTAATCCCTCTATTATAGATAAAGCTTTTACACATTGGGATAGACTAGGAATTAAAACGCTCGGTGACTTGTATGAAACTGGAAAATTACTTTCATTTCAACAATTACAAATAAAATATAAACTTGGAAATAATCAATATTTTAAATATTTTCAAATATGCGACTATTTGAAAAAATATACAAAAGATCATTATAATAACCCAGTAGATGTATTGGATGAGGCAATGCAGATAAAAGCTGAATCAGCAAACTTAATATCATATTTGTATAATATTATCTTTAATGTACAAATACCATCTACGGAGGGTATCAGAAGAGACTGGGAACAAGAGTTAGCTATTAAAATTTCAAAGGAAAGTTGGAATGAACACTTATTAAACGTGCATAAATGTTCGATTAATGTAAGACACACTTTAATACAATTTAAAATTTTACATAGATTATATTATTCGAAAACAAAAATTCATAAAATTTTCCCAAATGTATCATCTATTTGTGATAAATGTCAATCCCAAGAAGCTACTATAGCGCACTCATTCGTTTTCTGTACAAAAATTCAAAAATTTTGGAATGAAATTTTTGAAATCTTTACAAAGTTATTTAAAATAAGACTGATACCCAAAGCAGAATGGATTATCTTCGGAATAACGGAAGATGGTCCAGAACTAAATGTGTTTCAAAAGAAACTAATAGACTATGGGTTAATAACTGGAAAAAAGCTAATTCTAATATTTTGGAAGAAGGCTCCAATACCAACTATAAACATGTGGATTTCAAATATGTTCGAAACATTACACCTAGAAGAGATAAGACTCCTCCTAGCAGGTAAACCAGATCACTTCCACCTGACGTGGTCTGCATTTATAGAATTATTACAAATATAGGGTGCAAAGGTACCTTTAAAAAAAAAATTGAGGTCAGTTAAGGGGGGATGATAGTTGAAGAGTTGGTATGTCCCATTTGCGTAATGCTCATAAAAATATTTGTTTCTCTCTTTTTCCTCTTTCTCTTTCTCTTTCTTTTCTAGGGTCTATTTCTTAACTCTTTTTCTTTTGTTTTTAATTTTGTTCTTATAGGGTCTTCGTCCTTTTTTGTTGTCACATTTTCTACACTCTCACTTTTTCCTTCACTTTCTTCTTTCTTTCAATCTTTTCCTTTTCTAGTGTAAAAAATAAATGGAGTACATTAATTGTAAGAAGACATAAGTGACGAGTACTAATGTATGTGGTTGTAATGTTTTACCGGTCGGTTTTCCTTAGTCCTGAAAACTCCAATGAGCCAATCAAAATGCCCAGTCAGTGAAGGAGATTGCCTACGGCTGCCCTCGACTGCCTGTAACTAAATAGCGACCCCACTCCTCTGCACTACGAGTTCAAAAGACCCATGCTGACCAAATTTTACTCGCGGAAAAATTTTCAACATGCTGAAAATTTTTCCGCGACCTAGCTTCCCTCGAGCATGAAGTAGAGTTCCAGCGACCTCATAGGACCTCCTAAGACCACGTGTCGACCATGCTGCGAGTTTGAAGGTCGAAGACACTCTTCTCACTACACGCAGATTAGGTCGCCTAAGTGGGACAGCCCCTTAAGGCAGCAACTCTACCGCTGCGCCACCATTCCGCCCTAACACCATCATACTTTTACTAGTCCTTTACTGTTTGAAGCTACAGTCTGGCTTGTACACAGTTAATGGGAGGTGGGTCTCATAAATAGAATGACCTGGGACAGGAGAGAGCTGCAAGTTCAGTGCGAGATGATTCTTTAGTAGCATTTCTCTTTGGTCTTGGTCAACGTCAATTTGTTTAGTTCAGAGTTTAGAGATACAGAACCTGAAACAGGCCCTTCGGCCCACCGAGTCCATGTTGACCATCGATCACCCGTTCACACTGGCTCCACATTATCCCACTTTCTCACCCATTCATTTCATACCAGGGGGAAATTTACAGAAGGCCAAGTAAGCTACAAACCCGCACGCCTTCGGGAATGTGGGAGGAAACCGGAGCACCCGGAGGGAACTCGCACGGTCACAGGGAGAACGTGCAAACTCCACACAGAGGTCGGATTGAGCCCTGGTCTCAAACGCTGTGAGGCAGCGGCTCTACCAACTGCGCCAGTGGCTAACAACCTTTGGATTTACCAAATTGAGGGGGGTGGTTCTGGGACGCCAGAAATACCATAACTGTTGAGCCGTCCCGAGGTGTGGTGGGCATAACTCAACGAAACACCAGTGAAGGAAGGTGCCCACTTGATGACCCCAATGATATACTGGCATCTACACAATTAGTTTTTATGTGCTTGTTCACACATAGATGGCTTATTATTGCATATGAAGTTAGTTATTGTCCTATAGCATAAGTGTGTACGAGCAGTTTAGATACTACTTTGTCTTGGGGCTTGGTTTTCTTTGTTGAGGGCTTAACCCTAGTGTTATAGCACAAGCATTTTGTGTTTTAATACTAATGTAATTGTTCGTCGATAACCACACAATTTTGAAGATAGGTGGAAAAGCAGTTATAAGATCATAAGTTCATAAGTGATAGGAGCAGAATTCGGCCATTCGGCCCATCAAGTCTCCTCCACCATTCAATCATGGCTGATCTATCTCTCTCTCCTAACCCCATTCTTCTGCCTTCTCCCCAAAACCCTGATACACGTACTAATCAAGAATCTATCTATCTCTGCCTTCAAAATATCCATTGACTTGGCCTGCACAGCCTTCTGTGGCAAAGAATAGTAAGATTAAACGAGAACTTACCAGTTTGAAGTTTGATCTTTATTTTATGAGGAGTTACGTTGGTGATTACGTGAAGAACCCCGTCAGGGCGCATGCGCGTCAATCTTCAAAGCAGCGGTATGAAATCACAGACAAAACCATAATTGAAGTAACATATTAAGATGATCAACATGAGAACTACCATTATGACCTTTTTTCTATGAGAGAGGGTTGGGCGTGGCGGGCACGTAATCACCAACGTAACTCCTCATAAAATAAAGATCAAACTTCAAACTGGTAAGTTCTCGTTTAATCTTACTATTTTACTTCGGAGTCACGTGAGTGACTATGTGAAGATTTTAAAGCTCTGTGATTTTTATGCCGCAGATCAAAATCCTGGCTTCTCACTGCATCGATTGACTGAGTATCATCAATAATGCTGTAAACATGACATTGCATATCATGCAAAAACAAAACAGTTTTATTTTTGGTCATAAAACAACCAATAAACCCTCTTAATGTAGGGCAACAAACGAAACAGAATGAAACAGTATTGAAAACAGACTTTAAACAATAGCAACAGCACTCAATATTGAGTTAGCAAACAGCCCTCCATCGGCAACCGGCCGATGGTAGTATTGCTGAAACACAAGTTCATTTTTCCAACCTGCGGCTTTTAATATATGGTCGATGGGAACGTCCATCGCCCTGGCCGCGGATGTTGCTACTGCGCTAGTGGAATGAGATGTAAACACATAAATGTTAATTCCTGCCTGAACCAACTCTTGCTTTAACCACCTTGAGATAGTCTGAACTGCCACTCTTTTATGTTGGCTTTTTGTAACTGACAAATAATCCTGTTTCTTCTTGTCTTAAAGCCCTTGTGGCTTCAATGTAATGTAACAAATGTGTCCTTACACATAAACATGGAGCTGTAGGATATGCTGAGAACACAATCTTAAAACCTGTCACACCTGGCTTGCTTTGTTTGAGCAGGTCAGAAATATAAAACAGAACATTCTCTGTATTCACTTCCATTCTCTCGAACTGAAGTTTTTTGGAAAGTCTGCACTCTCTGTACTGACACCAATGCCATTAGCATAGCCAATTTCATGGTTAATTTTAACAAAGTTATAGCCGTGACAGGGACCCAATGACGAAGTATGTTACGAACAACGCTTACCTCGCAGATTACCATATACCTAGGCTTAGGCGGTTTGGAATTAGATTCCTTTCATCAACCTTGATATGAGAGGGTGAGAACCTATACTTTGTGTCCGTGTACCTATTACAAGATATGCGGACAAAGCACTTCTAGCTGTATTGATAGCAGTATAGCTAAGACCTTCATCATAATAAAGTGTAGATAAACTCTAACACATTTGCAATAACTACAGTATCATATTGAATATTCTTTTGAACACCATATTGTTCCCATTTTTTACATAAGTCATATACTGCTTTTGAGTACTCTTTCTCCAGGCTGCAATGAGTATATCCACCGTTGGCCTAGAAAGTCCTCGACCAATGTAAGGCATTCTTAAAACCTGCAAATTAAAAGATCCATACCATCACATAAGGGATGAACTTAATGCGTTACTGGATGCTCCAGCAAATTCCTACTGTTTGGAATCAGCAAAAAAAGGTTGGATCGCTATCTGTAACATCAAAGGAAACCATGGTTGAATCAGGCAATTTGGTATCACCAAAACCCCTGAAGCGGCATCCTGCTTGATTTTCTCAAACACCGACCTATGAGGCAGAATGGTGGGAAAATGTACACAAACATATCATCCCAATTTAGTGAAAAAGCATCAATTGTCACTGCCCCTGGATCTGGTGCCTATGAAACATATTTTGGCCTTCCATATAGAAGTACTATGTTCTTGAACACATCCTGGTTCCACATCCACTCTGTGTTATGATGGAATTTTCATGAGCTGCCATCTGGTACTACATTAAGTTTCCCTGGGAGATAGATAGCTCCAATCCAAATCTCTCTATCCCTACTCCAGGTCCAATTGCATTTGCCAACCTGTCACATGATAACGATTTGATTCCACCTATGTGATTCATATCAGCAACTACTGTAGTGTTGTCTATTTTGCACTGCACATGCAAATTAGTTTAGTTAGTGCCATAAGCCTCGAGTCCATAAAATACTCTTGGTTAATTCCTCATGTTTGCAGAAGCAATGTTCATCTGTCTCCACCGCTGGATCTTGTATCAGTAGCACCTTACCGAAGTGCTCTGACATCTGTCTGCAAATCATGGAAGCTTGGTCCAATAACACTTTGGAACTACTAGTGGACACATGCTGAATCCACCATTGTACATCAGCAACAGCCTCTATTGATAGAAGCATAGGTCTATTATAATGACCCCAATATATCCTCAATGCTTGTTCCTTTGACCTTTGTAATTGTAGATAATAAAGTGGCCATATTGAACTGCTGGAAATGCTGCCAGCCATTACCACAGCAGTCTTGTCACCTGGCTAATTGAAGGCTGTGTGTTAGCAATTAACTTGATATAGCTCTTAATTAGCTCTACCCTTTTTTGCCTTTGGAAGTCGTCGGACTCAGGATCAGAGCGTATCTGCCCTTCTGCACTCACCTCTTGCAAAGAGGGTGCTTTCAAGCAGGCCTCTACTAGGCACTGCCAGCGGAGCCGTCCCCACGGCCTCCCGCCTGCACAACTCCTCCTGGAGTATGGCTTTATGAAGCAGACCTCCTAGGCACTGCCAGCGGAGCCTTACCTATGGCTTCCCGCCTGCACAACTCCTCCTGGAGTGTGGCTTTATGAAGCAGACCTCTCCTAGGCACTGCCAGCGGAGCCTTCCCTATGGCTTCCCACCTGCACTACTCCTCCTGGAGCGTCTCTGTGGAGCAGCCCCTGTATGAGCTGCTCCTTTTGGATAACCGCTGGGGAACGGTATCCTGTCCCCGACGGGACTCTCGTGGCCCGACTCTGCGGAGTCTATAGCCCTGACATACTTGGGTTATGCCTACCGCCCGACTGGCGTTGGCTGTGTACCCGGCTGGGCACTTTGCCAAGTCTGTCGCCGCACCGCTACCGGCTTGCGACTCCCCCGAGGTGACAGGCTGCCTTTCAGAGACTGCGTCCCGCAGCTCTCTCTCTCCTTGTCGGCAGCAGCCTGCACCTTTTCCTTGTTCCTGTATGTGGGGGAAAAACACACAGAAACACTTTCTTTACTTTTTTCTAACTCCTCCAAAGTCTCCCCGACTTTGGTGGAGCTGTAATTACACATGTTGCAGCAGGAGGTCCGTGCTCCTGCTGCCGTTCGCACCAATGCGTCCGACGTAATGACGCGCATGCGCCCTGACGGGGTTCTTCACGTAGTCACTCACGTGACTCCGAAGTAAAATTCCATACATTCACCACGCTCTGACCAAAGGAACATCCTTTAATTCTGAGGCTATGACCTCTGAACCTAGACTCTCCCACGAGTGAAAACATCCTCTCCACATCCACTCTATCCAAGCCTTTCACTATTCGGTAGGTTTCAATGAGGTCCCCCCCCCCCTTCATCCTTTTAAACTCCAGCGGGTAGAGGCCCAGTGCCATCAAACGCTCAGTTTTTAGAGCCAGTGGAGTTACATGTGCTAGATATCAAACCCAACCTCTTTGTCCAGACTGAAGAAGGGTCTTGACCTGAAACGTCACCCATTCCTTCTCTCCAGAGATTCTGATTGTCCCGCTGAGTTACTCCAGCTTTTTGTGTCTATCGTTTAAGAAGGAACTGCAGATGTTGGAAAATCGAAGGTAGACAAAAATGCTGGAGAAACTCAGCGGGTGCAGCAGCATCTATGGAGAGAAGGAAATAGGCAACGTTTCGGACCGAAACCCTTCTTCAGACTTCTTTGGTTTAAACCAGCATCTGCAGTTCCTTCCCACACTCTTTGTCCAGACGATAAGCCTTCCAATTATGGAAACCACTGTGTTGGAAGTACTCCTCTTCACCAAAGCACAAATTCAATAGTGTTTAATACATATTTATTTGACAAATATGGATTTTCAATATTACATATCAGAGGCAATTGCACATGACCTATGTTCAAGTGGAACTACTTTAGATTTTTTCCCACAAATTCTTCGGGATTGATATTCGTCCGTTATCTGAAGCTTTTGTCAAAGTTGTGCCAAGGTTCACTGCTCTGAATTATGATCCCAGCTCCCATCCAGCCCCTAAACATTATTTTCCACTGTAGAACAGGATCAATTCAGCAAGTCTGTCCTTGGATCTGCGCAGATATCATCAATTCAGTCTATATCTAAGGCTTGTCGGAAAGTGCTGTAATCGACAAAAAACCTTCTCCCCAGTGAAATTAAGTGCCAAACCTATTGCTAGCGTTTAGCTTTTCAAACTGTAGTAGTTATCTTTCACTTAGTCTGAATGTATTTGTTTTCTATCAAGGCAATGTGTTTCCACACTGCAAGTGCAAAGACTTCTTGCAGAATTCTAAAATAACATAGTGGTATTGATTCGCTTTGCTGTGCCTTCTGTGACTAGGAGTTGAACGAGGTTTAACAGCAAGAATTTTTTTTTAATAGTTTATTTTGGTAGCTCTTCACTGTACCTCGGTACACATGACAATAAACTAAACTAACTAGCTAAAGATACAGCAAGGAAACAGGCCCTTCGGCCCACCGAGTCCATGCCGACCATCGATCACCCGTTTTCACTAGTTCTGTGTTATCCCACTTTCGCATCCAGACCCTACACACTAGGAGGCAGTTTACAGAAGCCAATTAACCTACAAACCCGCAAGGCTTTGGGATGTGCGAGGAAACCGGAGCACCCGGTGGAAACGTGCAAACTCCACACTGACAGCCCCCAGGGCCAGGATCGAACCGGGTCTCTGCGCCACTAAACTAAATATAACCCTGCCTGGCTCATTAGTGTATGGTTACAATCTATGAAATGTTGTCTTCTATGTACGCGTTATGTATGTAACTACCTTGTCAATATGTGGATATCCAAATAACTTCCAAACCACAACTGCCCTTGTTTTCTCCCACAACCCAAAGATGTGTGGGCTGGTAGATTAATTAGCCAGTGTAAACTGCCTGTGATGTAGCAGGGTGCTGGGATGAATGGGAATGCGCAGCGAACAGATTTCAGGAAAAAATAATACCTGGAAGAGTAAGGAAAGAAACAATACGAGCTGCCAGAGGAGGAGGTAGTTGAGGCTGGGACCATCCCAACGATTGACAAACGGTTAGACAAGTACATGGATAGGACAGGTTTAGGGGGGTATTGGGCCAAATGCAGGCAGGTGGGACGAGTGTAGATGGGGCATGTTGGCCAGTGTGGGCAAGCTGGGCCAAAGGGCCTGTTTCCACTCTGTATGTCTCTATGACCCTCAGTGGGCGAGCATAGGCATAAATGGGCCAAATAACCTCCAATGTTGTAAGGAAATAGGAATATGAAATGCAAGACAGGAATGTAAGGGGGAGACGCAAGGAACTGCAGATGCTGGATTCTTGCGAAGAACGATGGCGGCACAGTGGCGCAGCGGTAGAGTTACTGCCTCACAGTGTCAGAGACCCGGGTTCGATCCTCACCGCGGGTGCTGTGCCGTACCTGTATCCTCACAACGAGCTTCACACGTCTGTACGGAGTTTGTACATTCTCTGTTTGACCACGAGGGTTTTCTCCTGGCGCTCCGGTTTTCTCCAACACTCCAAAGACGTTCAGGTTCGTAGATTAATTGGCTTCTGTAAATTGTAAATTGTCCCAAGTATGTAGGATAGTGCTAGTGTATCACTGGTCGGCGTGGACTCAGTGGGCCGAAGGGACTTCTCCAAGCTACATCTCTAAAGTAAACAAAAAGTAAACTGAAACACAGAGTGCTGGAGTAACTCAGCGGGTCAGGCAGAACCTCTGGAGAACATGGATAGGTGACGTTTCAGGCCGGGCCTCTTCTGATGAAGAAAGGGCACAATCCAAAATGTTGCCTATCAATGTCCTCCGGAGATGCTACCTTGCATGTTGAGTTATCAACTGTGCCCTCTAGTCCTAGACTCTTCCATTACTGGAAACATCCTCTCCACATTCACTCTATCTAGGCCTTTTATTATTCGGTAAGTTTCAATGAGATCCACCTCATCCTTTTAAACTCCAGTGAGTACAGGCCCAGTGCCATCAAATTTTAGTTTAGAGATACCAAAATTTAGTTTGGAGATACAGCGCGGAAACAGTCCCTTCGGCCCACCGAGTCCCTGCCGACCAGCGATCCCCATACACTAGCACAATCCCACACACTAGGGACAATTTACAATCGTTTTACCAAAGCCAGTTAACCTGCAAACCTGTACCTCAGGAGTGTGAGAGGAAACTGGAGCACCCGGAGAAAATCCACGTGGTCACGGGGAGAACGTACAAACTCCGTACAGACAGCATCTGTGGTCAGGATTGTACCCGGGTCTTTGGCGCTGTGAGGCAGCAACTCTACCGCTGCGCCACCGTGCCGCCCAATTGCTCCTCGTATGTTAACCCAATCATTCCTGGGATCATTCTCCTCTGGACTCTGAATCAAATCACATCGAGAAATCGTCTTCAATTGGCATTTTTGAATTCACTTTTCTTTTTACACGTTGTTCGAGACCTCTGTTCGCACAGCTAGAAGCTGCGGTCAGGCCTTGAGTCAGTTGTGCAAACTGTGTCACATTTAATAAGCAGTGTCTGTTCAATTGCCTGTCAGACTAATGAGGATTAGACTGCATCTCATTCTCAGACTTGCTTGGTGGATCAAGCCAGCTTTCTGGGTCCATTTCCTTTGGAAGGTGATGGTTGTTTTGATCCTGAACTCGTGGGCGCCCAACGCTGTAGCGTTGTGACAACTGGTTTGTATCCAATTCCCCAGCAACCAATTAATATCACCCCCACTTTGAACTAAGTAGATATTTCTGCACTTAGTTATTGGTCATTAGAAGTTTGAATGTCAGGCTTGAAAGAACTGGAGTTAAAGTACAGTTTCCTCCCCTAAGGTTAGCAGGGGAAGAATCAAAAGATCAGAAGACATAGGGGCAGAATTAGGCCGTTCGGCCCATCGAGTCTGCTCCACTCTACGATCACAGCTGATCTATCTTTCCCTCTCAACCCTATTCTCTTGCCTTCTCTCCATAACCTTTGAAACCCTTACTAGTCATGACCTACAAAGATGTACAGGTTTGTTGGTTAATTGGGTTGGTGTATGTGTAAATTGTCCCTAGTGTAGGCCTAGTGTTAATGTGTGGGGATCGCTGGTCGGTGCGGACTCGGTGGGCCGAAGGGCCTGTTTCCGTGCTGTATCTCTAAACTAAACTAAACCTATCAATCTCCACTTTAAAAACATCCAATGACGTGGCTCCACAACCGTCTGTGGCAATGAATTCCACAGATTTACCACCCTCTGACTAAAGAAATTCCTCCTCATCTCCATTCTAAAGGTACGTCCTTTTATTCTGAGGCTGTGCCCTCTGGTCCTAAACTCTCCCAATACTGGAAACAGCCACTCCACATCCACTCTATCCATGCCTTTCATTATTCGGTAAGTTTCAATGAAATCCCCCCTCATACTTCTAAACTACAGCGAGTACAGGCCAGAGCCATCAAAGGCTCCTCGTCCGTTAACCCCGGGATCATTCTCCTGTGGGCTCTGAATCAAATGAACATGCTAGGCATGAGCATCAGAGACAAGCGTTGACTGCAGAAAGGGGAAGTCGGGAGATCACGCGCCAGTTTTTAGTGATAGATCAGTGGTGGGGAGAGGTAGCAGCTTCAAATCCCTGGGTGCTAACATCTCCAATGATGAGTCCCGAGCCCAGCATGCAGATGCCGCCATGCAGAAGGTGCTTTCTCAAGCTGCAAGAGAATTGGCACGTCTCCGAATTCTCAAACCTTTACGACAGAAGGTATCCCGACTGGTTGCAACACGGACTGGTACAGCAATTCCAATGCACAGGAACGCAAAAGGCTGCAGAGAGTGGTGGACTTAGCCCAGTCCATGTGCACAGCTCTCCCTGCCGTTGAAGGCCTCTCTAATGGATGGCTGCCTTACGAAGGTGGCATCTGTCATCAAGGATACCCACCATCCGGGCCGTGCCCTCTTCTCACTGCCACCATCGGGCAGGAGGTACAGAAACCTGAAGCCCCACACCACCAGGTTCAAGAGCAGCTACTTTCCTAATCAGGTTCTTGAACCAACTTGCACAACTTGAACCGCGGCACAGTGGTGCAGCGGTAGAGTTGCTGCCTCACTGCGCCAGAGACCCGGGTTCGATCCTGACTACCGGGGCTGTCTGTTCGGAGTTCGTATGTTCTCCCCGTGACCGCGTGGGTTTTCTGCATGGGGGGCACCGGTTTCCTCCTACACTCCAAAGACAGATTGGTAGGTTAATTAGCGTCAGTAAAGATTGTAAATTGTCCCTAGTGTGTTGGATAGTGATGGCGTACGGGGATCGTTGATCGTTGGTCGGTGTGGATTTGGTGGGCAGAAGGGCCTGTTTCCGCGCTTTACCTCTAAACTAACCCTACCCCGCCAACGGACCATGGCCCACTGATTGCACTAATGTTTTGCTTTTTTGCATAGTCTTTTTAAATTTGAAGTGTACTTTATATATAGTTTACTTTGTGAGTGCCTATGTCCCTGTGATGCTTCTGCGAGGAAGATTTTTCATTGTACCTGTACCTGCTTGTACTCATGCACATGACCACAAACATGAACTTTGATTCTGTAATCAAATTACCTTTGCTTGTATGCATAGTGTGTTGATCTAAGCATTGTCAAGAGATTGTTTCATTGGCATATGTCCCAAACAGAACAATGACATTCTTACTTGCTGCAGCACAACAGAATATGTACATTGTACAGTTATTGTAATGCTTCCAACATCTGCTCTGATCTCTCAAATTAGTTTCTCATTGTATGGCTTTTTTTGCACTCTGGTATTAAGTAACTTCCCATTTCTCCCCTTTTCTCCTCCAAATTCTCCCTTGGTTTCTCCTCTACCCTCACCAGAAGATCTGATTCTCTGATTCTCTCTGCAACACTTGACCACTTTGCCAATTGATCATTCTTTTCTAACTCAAGGTTGCGGAGCTCATTCATAAGCTCATAGGTTCTCGGAGCAGAATTAGGCCATTCGGTCCATCAAGTCTACTCTGCCATTCAATCATGGCTGATCTATCTTTCCCTCTTAACCCCATTCTCCTGCCTTCTCCCCATAACCCCTGGCACCCTTACTAATCAAGAATCTATCAATTGACTTGGCCTCCACAGCCGTCCGTGGCAATGAATTCCACAGGTTCACCATGTGCTTGGGAAGCTTTGAATTTTGAAAACAAAAGCACAAATTGGAGGCCAGGGAGAGGGATGTATTGGACACAGGGAATCTCCCGTTCTATGGTGGTAGAGTAGATGGTTTATCACAAAGACAACCTTGGCCCCACCCTAAATTCTCCAGCTCATGCTTCTGCAAGGAAGATTTTTCATCCCTTACCATTTAACACAAACCTGTTTGCTATCTTTCGAAGTTCTGAAGAACTTTGAAATTGTATCTCATTTATATGTTTGTAGGTTAATTGGCCTCTGTAAAAATGCCCCTAATGTGTGACGAATGGATGAGATAGTGGGACAACGTAGAACTAGTGTGAAGGGGTAATTGATGGTCTCAGTGGGCTGAAGGGCCTGGCCCCCATGCTCTCTCTCTAAACTGCACTAAACAGAATAAATAAGCAATGGATTGGCTTTCCTCAGCAAAAACAAACTGCTGGACGATCTCAGGCAGAATCAGTGGAAGGAAATGGGCAGACGATGTTTCAGATCACATTCCTTGGGAGTAGTGGGGCAATAGTTGGTGGAGGGAGATGAGGGGAAAGGCTTCCATCTGTCTGAAGAGGGATCCTGGCCCGAAATGTCATCTGTCTATTTCCTTCCATGGATGCTGACTGACCTGCTGAGTTCCTTCCGCAGTTAGTTATTTACTCAGGGTTCCAGACTGGAATCTCTAGTGTCTCCAGTTTATCTTCCCGGATGGGCAGTATTGATTCAGATGAGTTAGATTCGGAGTCAGTACAGACATTTGCTTAATTCCAAATATATTTAATTATTTGAAATTACATTACCTCGATGCCACAGTGGAATTTGAATGTGTCTTTGAACTTAGGGATGGCACGGTGACAAAGCGATAGAGTTGCTGCCTTATGGCCCTGTCCCACGGTACGAGTTCATTCCAAGAGCTCTCCCAAGTTTGCCCTGATTCAAACTCGGAGATTTACGGTAATGGCCGCTCGTCGGTACTCGGGGCTCTCGTGGACATTTTTCAACATGTTGAAAAATCTTCACGAGTCTTCCCGAGCTTGCCTGCCGTTAGCGTTACGAGACGCTAAGAGACGTCCCCGAGCTCCGACGTACCCGCTAAGTTCATTCTCCATGCTTACCACGAGTTTGATTTTTTTTTAAACTCGAGAGAGCTCTTGGAATTAACTCGTACCGTGGGACAGGGCCATTACACCTCCTACAGCGCCAGAGACACGGGTTTGATCCTGACTACGGGTGCTTGTCTGTACAGAGTTTGTACGTTCTCTCCATGACCTGCACGAGTTTTTTCCGAGATCTTCAGTTTCCTCCCACATTCCAAAGACGTACAGGTTTGTAGGTTAATTGGCTTGGTATAGGTGCAAAAATTGTCCGCAGTGTAAATATGCGAGGATCGCTGGTCGGTGCGGACTCAGTGGGCCTATTTCCGCGCTGCATCTCTAAACTAAACTAAACTAAATAATAGTCCAGGCTTCTTGCCACTAGTCCAGTACCTCAAACACAGTATATTGCATCCAAATTTCTTTTAAATTATACATGACTTGAGGCTACAAAATAAGAGGTAAACTGGAATAAATACAGGAATACTTATTAGGTGTCAGTAAAATTGGACTGTAAATGAATGTAGGTTGGAAGAGTGAAAGGCCGTGTCTCTGAGTTACTGTCTCAGAATTCCTCATGTTTCGATACTGAATCGAGAGGACGATTCAGAAGGCCAGCCAACCATCAAAAGTAATGAGGGAGGCTGCAGTAGAATAAGTACAGACCTGAGGACACACGCTGGGGAAGGATCAATGCTAGTAGATATCATTTATCACTTAGAGTCGCACAGAGTTGTTGTTGAGTTGACGGCACTGGGCCTGTACTCACTGGAGTTTAGAAGAATTAGGGGGGACTTCATTGGAGTTCACACTGGTCAACCTGAGGAGCACCTTCAGCAACAGACTGGTTCCACCAAGATGCAGCACAGAACGCCACAGGGGGTCCTTTTTCTCTGTGGCTATCAAACTGTACAACTCCTCCCCCTTTCTGTCCTGGGGTAGACTGACTCCCCTTCCCCCTCCACCACCCAAGCCCCCTCCATCCCTCCCCCTCCTCTCCCCAATCTTTGCACATCCCCAATCCTGGACATTCCACTCGTCACTTTAATTTCATGTTTCATGTACCTTGTTGTGTTTTATGACTGTTGGCAGACTAATTTCCCCCCTGGGATAAATCAATTTCTATCGTATCATATGGTATCGTATCGTACCGAATAGTGAAAGGCTTGGATAGAGTGGATGTGGAGAGGATGTTTCCACTAGTCGGAGAGTCTAGGACTAGATGTCATAGCCTCAGAATTAAAGGACGTTCCTTTAGGAAACAGATGAGAAGGAATTTCATTAGTCAGAGGGTGGTGAATCTGTGGAATTCCTTGCCACAGAAGGCTGTGGAGGCCACATCAATGGATATTTTTAAAGCAAAGATAGATAGATTATTGATTAGTACAGGTGTCAGAGGTTACGGGGAGAAGGCAAGGGAATGGGGTTAGGAGGTAGAGATAGATGAGCCATGATTGAATGGCGGAGTAGACCTGATGGGCCGAGTGGCCTAATTCTGCTCCTATTATTTACGACCTTATGAGTTTAGTTTATTGTCACATGTACCGAGGTGCAGTGAAAAGCTTTTGTGCATGCTAACCAGTCAGCAGAAAGACAATACATGATTACAATTGAGCCACTTACAGTGTACAGATACATGATAAGGGAATAACGTTTAGTGCACGGTAAAGCCAGCAAAGTCCGATCAAGGATTGTCCGAGGGTCACCAATGAGGTAGATAGTGGTTCAGGTCTGCTCTCTGGTTGTGATAGGATGATTCAGTTGTCTGATAACAGCTGGGAAGAAACTGTCACTGAATCTGGAGGTGTGCGTTTACACACTTTTGCCTGATAGGAGAGGGGAGAGTCACAGAGTAATGCAGCGTGCAAACAGGCCCTTCAGCTCTGCTCGTCCATGCCAAAGATGATGCCTATCTAAACTACTCCCATTTGCCTATATTGAGTATAATTTATTGGCGCGTGTACCGAGGTACAGTGAAAAGCTTTTGTTGCCTGCTAACCAGTCAGCGGAAAGACAATACATGATTACAATTGAGCCATCCACAATGTTCAGATACATGATAAAGGAAATAATGTGAATAACGTTTAGTGCAAGATAAAGTCCAGTAAAGTCCGAGGGTCTCCAGTGAGGTAGATAGTAGCACAGGACTGATCTCTCGTTGTTGGTAGGATGGTTCAGTTTCCTGATAACAATCCATTTAACTGTCCAAGTGCCTTTAATCATTATAAAAAGTAACAGCTAATGCAAGTTTATACCAGAGATAGACACGCAATGTTGGAGTAACTCAGCAGGTCAGGCAGTATCCCTGGAGAAAAGGAATAGGTAGCGTTTGGGGTCAGGACCCTTCTTTAGACCTAAGTCTTGAGTCTGAAGAAGGGTCCCGACCCGAGATTTTACCTCTCCATTTTCTCCGGAGATGTTGGTTAATGCTGGGATTATTAATCCTTTAGTTTATTTTTAGTCTCTGAGAGATACAGCATGGAAACAGGCCCTTCGGCCCACTGAATGCACGCTGACCATTGGTTCACACTAGTTCTATGTTATCCCAATTTCTCTTCCACTCTGTAGACACTAGGGGGGATGTCACAGAGGCCAATTAGCCTACAAACCCGCTAGCCTTTGTGAGGAGGGAGGAAGCCGGAGCACCCGGAGGAAGCCGAGGCTGTCACAGTGAGAACATGCAAACTCCACACAGACAGCACCTGAGGTTGTGATCGAACCCAGGTCTCTGGTGCTGTGAGGCAGCGGCTCTGCCAGCTGCGCCATTGTGTTGCCCCTGTGTTATGGTACTTGCCTCTTCTGACAGCTCGTTCCATATACCCACCACCCTCTGCAGGTAAAAGTTGCCCCCTCAGGTCCCTGTCTTGCCCCTCTCATATCTTGTATCCCATAAAGGATGACGTGGCTGACCAGCAATTAATCCCTGGTGCTTCAAGGAAGAATGGCAAAGCGATGTCAAGCACACAGATCCCTCTGTTGCTGCAGTCTGCTCTGTGACACACGATTGCTGAGAAGCCAATTAAATCCCTTTTGTTCCGTTGCTCAGACTTTTTAAGCTTTGCCTCATGAAGCATTCATGTGAATTTATGTCGCTCATTATAGAGACAGCTTTCCATGATACGTCCTTTTGCGAAGCACTCGATTCTGCCCATTTTGTTCTCTCCTCCCAAAGGTGTCAACATACAGTTTCACAGGAGCAGGACCCCATCAGTCTGTGCAGTTCTTTGTCTCAAATAAGAGAAAGGGAAAGATTTTACCGTCGTGCATTCTAACAAAATTTCAAGGGCGGCTTAAACATGTTCGGGGGTAGAGGCGGGCATTTAAATTTAGTGGCGGAGAAAATCCACGCGGTCACGGGGAGAACGTACGAACTCCATACAGACAGCACCCGTGGTCAGGATCGAACCCGGGTCTCTGGCACTGTAAGGCAGCAACTCTACCGCTGCACCATTGTGCCGCCCAAATCAGCCCACATTTGGTTCATATCCCTCTAAACCTTACCTTGTCCCTCTTTATGCAGGCAGCTGAGACTGAATTATCCCCAAGCCACATTATAAAAGGAACGGTTCTATGAATACACAATGACATTGAACAACAAAGGCATGTTAATGGGGCCTGTCCCACTGTACGAGCTTATTCAAGAGTTCTCCCGAGTTTCCCCCGATTCGAACTCGGAGAATTACAGTAATAGCCGCTCGTAGGTACTCGGGGCTCTCGTGGACATTTTTCAACATGTTGAAAAATCTTCACGAGTCTTCACGAGCTTACCGCGTTTCCAGAGTATTTGCCGTTAGCGTTACGAGCCGCTAAGAGACGTCCCGAGCTCCGACGTACCCGCTACGTACATTCTACGTGCTTACCATGAGTTAGATTATTTTTTATACTCGGGAGAGCTCTTGAATTAGCTCGTAGTGGGACAGCCCCTTTAAATGTGAAATGTAAGACAATGGTCTTCTGATTCTAGTCAGAGATTTAAACACAGCGGTCATTGCTGGGGGCAGTACACTTTTTAGATTAACTTTTTATTATTTTTTAATTTTTTATTTTTATTTATTAGAAGTACATTACATTACAACCAATTACATTAGTACTCATCACGTATATCTTATTACAATTAATGTACTCCGTCATTTTTTACACTGATAAAAAGGAAAGGTTGAGATTAAGAAAAAAGAGAAAGTGAAGGAAAATAGTGAAGGTGTAAAAACGTGACAACAAGAAAGAACAGAGACCCTGTAGAAAAGAAATTAAAAAGAAAGGATTAAGAGATAGACCCTAAAGAATTAAAAAAAAGAGAAAGAGGAAAAAAGAGAAAAACAAATACTTTGTTATAAGCATCACGCAAATGGGATATACCAACTATCCAGCTTTCATCCCCCTTTACCTGACCTCAGTTTTTTTTTAAAGTACTTTTGCACCCTATACTTGTAATAATTCTATAAATGCAGACCACGTCAGGTGGAAGTGATCTGGTTTACCTGCCAGGAGGAGTCTTATCTCTTCTAGGTGTAATGTTTCAAACATATTTGAAATCCACATGTTTATAGTTGGTACACAAAAATGCTGGAGAAACTCAGCGGGTGCAGCAGCATCTATGGAGCGAAGGAAATAGGCAACGTTTCGGGCCGAAACCCTTCTTCAGACTGAGACTGTTTATAGTTGGTATTGGAGCGTTTTTCCAGAATTTTAGGATTAACTTTTTTCCAGTTATTAACCCGTAATCTATTAATTTCTTTTGAAACACATTTAGTTCAGGACTATCTTCCGTTGTTCCGAAGATAATCCATTCTGTTTTTGGTATCAGTTTTATTTTAAATAATTTTGTAAAGATTTCAAAAATTTCAATCCAAAATTTTTGAATTTTTGTACAAAAAACAAATGAGTGCACTATAGTAGCTTCTTGAGATTGACATTTATCACAAATGGATGATACATTTGGGACGATTTTATTAATTTTAGTTTTTGAATAATATAATCTATGTAAAATTTTAAATTGTATTAAAGTGTGTCTTACATTAATCGAACATTTATGCACGTTTAATAAATGTTCATTCCACCTTTCCTTTGAGATTTTAATAGCTAATTCTTGTTCCCAGTCTCTTCTAATACCTTCCGTAGATGGTATTTCTACATTTAAGATAATATTATACAAATATGATATTAAGTTTGCTGATTCAGCTTGTATCTGCATTGCTTCATCCAATACATCTGCTGGGATATTAAAATGATCTTTTGTATATTTTTTCAAATAGTCACATATTTGAAAATATTTAAAATATTGATTATTTCCCAGTTTATATTTTATTTGTAATTGTTGGAATGATAGTAATTTTCCAGTTTCATATAAGTCACCGAACGTTTTAATTCCTAGTCTATCCCATTGTATAAAAGATTTGTCTGTAATAGAGGGATTAAACGAAGGGTTATCGAGAATAGATTTTTTAATTTATGTTTTTGTTTTATTTGTTTCCAAGTTCTGATTGTACTATGTATAATTGGGTTTTTGTTATAATTTATGTTATTCAGTTTCATTGGTGAGCGGAGGATCGCTCCAATGTTACCAGAGGAGCAGTCCTCTCTCTCCATTACAATCCAGTCCACTTGCTGGGCAGAGTTGTCCATCAGTTGGATCATATTTTTAATATTTACTGACCAATAGTAATACATGAAGTTAGGGAGTGCTAAGCCCCCTAATACTGTAGCTTTGTTCAAGTGTGTTCTTTGTATTCAATGTGATTTATAGTCCCATATAAAATTAGTAATGTCTGAGTCCAATTTTCTTAAAAACTTCTTTGGTAGGTATATAGGAATCGATTGAAATAGGTATAAAATTTGTGGTAAGAAGATAATTTTTATTGCATTTATTCGGCCTATTAAAGACATCGGGAGCGTTTTCCAAAATTTAATTAATGTATTTAATTTATTAAGTAGAGGATCATAATTTGCTTTGAACATGCCTTGATATGTTCTGGTGATTTCAATACCCAAGTATTTAAATTTTTCTGTAGCTATTTTAAAAGGGAATTTTAAAAGATGTGTTGAGTCTTTCGGTTTTATTGACATAATTTCACTTTTATTCCAATTTATTCTGTATCCAGAAAAGGATCCAAAGTCCTCAATTAGATTTAATATGTTTGGTATAGTAATTTGAGGTTTTGTAATGTACAATAATATATCATCCGCGTATAAAGATATTGTATTATTTGTATTTAGTATTATACCCATGGATATCTGGATGTGTTCTAATTTTTTCTGCTAAAGGTTCAATTATGAGAGCAAACAACTGTGGTGATAATGAGCATCCTTGTCTGTTTCCCCTTGATAGTTGAAATTTCGAGGATAATATGTTATTAGTTAATATTCTAGCTGTAGGTTTATAATATAATAATTTAATCCATAAAATAAAATTCTCTTCCAGTTGGAATTTTTGTAATACTTTATCCATATAATTCCATTCTACTTGGTCAAATGCTTTTTCAGCATCCAGCGAAATAATTGATAATTCTTGTTCTTCAGTTTTGTGTAAGTGCATTATATTGAGTAGACGTCTCATATTATTAGATGAATATCTCTTAGGGATAAACCCCGTCTGATCTGGGTTTATTAATTTACTAATATATTTACTTAATCTTCTAGCTAATGTTTTCGCTAATATTTTTTGATCTGTATTTAACAATGCTATAGCTCTATATGAACCCGGTTCTTCTATATCTTTGTCTTTTTTAAGTATTAGTGTGATCATTGATTCAGCTAATGTATCAGGTAATATTTGTTTTTTAAAAGCATATTGATACATTTTTTGTAACCGTGGTATAATTTTGTCATAAAAGCTTTTATAAAACTCATTAGTAAATCCATCAGGACCTGGAGTTTTTCCATTCTTTAATGAAT